>CAUYUJ010021270.1:0-397500 GCA_963575745.1 Prorocentrum cordatum
CACTTCGGGGGGTCGGCCATCGGCCTGAGTCTCGCGAGGCGGCGAGCTCGTGGAGCTCCCTGGGGCCTTGCGTGAACTGTGGCGGCTGCAGGTCCTGCTGCGCGGGTCGCGCCCGCCCGTGTGACGGTCGCGTGGCGAAGTCGCCTGGGCATTAGCGCGCTCAGAATCCGCCCTGCTCGGGGATCGGATCGGCGCCGCGCAGGGTGATGGGCTGGGCTGGCGAGAGGCGCTTGTGCCGCCTTCCGCCGTGGCTGTGGCCTGGTCGGGGTCGGCCGCGTCTGGGCGGGGGCTGACGTGGTGGACGCTTCCCTCGCTGTGCCTCGGGGAGGCGCTGCGTTGCGCCTGGATGCGCGTGAGGACGAGCGGGGTGAGCGGCTGCCTCTCCCGCACAGGTGGGGCAGGTTTGGCCTGGGCAGGGCGCAGTGCTGCAGCTACGTATGGCGGGGGCGTGTGCTGGCGCGGTTGCCAAGCGCGCACGTTCGCATCGCGCCATCCTTCGGGGCGCCCAGCCCTGCCACGGTTTGTTGCAGCCCCCTGGGCTGAAGCCGCAGGGGTTATCACTGCAGGCTGGTTGCTGGAGGGGCCCTCTTGTCGGCCTGAGTAAAGGCCCCAGGCGCGCGTGGACCCTGGCACTGGCGAGGTGGCCCTTAGGGCATGTAGGGGTGCACGCGAGTAGCCGATGGCCGCTGGGTGAACCCTGGCGTTGGGGGCTTGGCCGTAGCTGGAGGCGGCTGCTACAGCAGCCGCAGGCATGGCACCTATGGGACCACGGTGGTAGGCGGCAACCCCGTCGTAGGCCGTGTTACCGCCTGTCGGGACTCGCGCAGGGGAGCGGTAGGTGGTGTGCCCTTATCTTTTTTTGTTATTTTTGCTTATTTGTTTTTGCTTTTGTTGTTTGTTTTACTAAGTGTGCCTTTTTTTTGTCTTTTTCGCTGCTGTGCTGTTCTAGCGTTCAAGTTGGGTCGCTGCTTGGCTTCGCTGCTGGTGCTGATGGTGACGCTGCCAGTCGGCTCTCGAGAGGGGACGGGTGTCGGGGAGGATGGTGGGCACGTCGGGCCGCTGCCAGCCCCGATTGACGTGCTCGAAGGCGTGGTCAGGGTAGGTCCCCCCTACGGGTGAGTATCGTCGCACATGCTCCGTGTAGTCGATGTTCTGCGGCTCTGAGATCGCCGTAATGTTGATGGCCCGCTGGTGCGCTGGTCCATAGAGGCAGAAACTACCACGGTTGCTGCGGTCGTGGTTTAGCTCAGCTGCGGTCGTGGCACGGCTCACCATGGCGTCACAGAGTCGCATATCGTAGTCGAGAGCTTGAGGCCCAGGACCACCCTCGGCGTCCCAGTACAGTACCACATCTCGCCTGCGGGTGCGGGTCATGTGGGTGCGCTCGGCGATCAACTCGCAGACGGTCCTGACCGTGACACGATCCCTGTACATGTTGGTAATGGCTAGGGAGAAGGGTCGGCGGACCGTCTTGTTGAAGGTGAGTTCCTCCTTGAGGGCCTGATGGGGGCTGAAGAGCACGTAGCCTTCCCTCCAAAGCGGTTGGTCGGGGGAAAGTTCTTCGGGCATCCCCGTTCCTGTGAATCCAGGTGGCCGCGTTGTGCCGTCAGGCAATCCCTGCCTGGGGACACGCCGCGGCTGTGGTGGGAGGTACCATTGGCCCTGGTAGCCTGCTTGCCCTGGTTGTGGAGGTTCTCCCCCGGGGCCTGAAGGCGCTCGGGGGGGTTCCTTGAGGTCGTGGAGGGCTGGCGCGTTGCCGAATTGGCGGGCAAGGATGGGCGGCGGCATCCCTGTGGCACGGACGTCGAGCTGGTTGTGTGGCCTGGGGGGGTGGGGACACCTGCTGGACAGGCAGCATGTGTCGGAGTCCCTCTTATTGGTGCTGTATGCACACGTCCAACTGTTGCACGAGTAGTCCGTGGACCTGTCCATAAGTGTACGCAGTCCGCTGCGGCCGCAGTCTGGGCACGTTGGTTGGCCCGAGGTGCCAAGCTGTGTGTTGCGGCGAGCCGCGCAATATTGGCAGCATTGGAATCGACACTGTAGGCAAGACCAGCGTCCTGGTAAAGGCGGTAGCGCATGCTCGTTTGTGCCTGGGTCGTCTGGGTGGGGTCTCGGGCGATCCACAAGGGCCAGACGTCAGCAAACCAGGATTGGCCTGTAGTGCGGACAACCTCGGCGGGGAGGCGTGCGTCCTCGGCATGGCACCTGATCCACTGGGGCCCCATATCCGCTGGTACCATGACGGTGCGCCAGGAGTCGTCCCCCTTAACGTGGACTTGGGTCGGTGCCCAGAGCTTAGTAGTGTGTCGCCGTGATCATGATGGAGGATGACCCAGCCGTCACGCCCGTCCACCGTAGGGTCAATGACGCGGTAGCCCATGACTGTCGTCCCCCACGGTAAGTAGGCGCCATCGTGGTGATCACCAGGGTCGAGCCAGACCTCGATGCCAGGGGCGTTGACACGGGACCGCACATCACGCACGTGGTAGGCGAGGACGTGGTAGGCAGTCGGCTCCTCCTCCGACACAATGTGCTCCCACGTCTCGATGCCGCTGTTGTCGGAGGTGGAGTTCCCGTCGCTCTGTCGTGACGAGCGAGAGGCAGATCGTCGCGCACGGGCGCGGCCTCGGGCGAGGGCGGCGGCCGCGCTGATGAGGGATGGCGTACGTCGTTCGTCGACTCCAGATGACGTCGATGAGGGGTCTGGACTGTGGGCTAAGGCTGTGCCTGACTTTTGCGTGCGTGGTGGGTCCGACGCGGCCCCAGGGCTGGAGCCGCTGGGGCGCGACCCGTGTGCGTCAGGGTGCCCCCGCACGGGGACAGCTTGCAAGCCCGTGTACACCAGGTCGATGAGTGGTTTCGGGTCCAGCTGGAGTATGTGAGCGAGACGCGTGGTCGAGGCTGATTAGGGTCGTCCCTGGTGGCTGCTTCCGTGTCGTAGTGCTGTTTGGCCCATGCTCGCGCCGCTTCTGGCGAGTATAGCGCCTGCGGTGGTGGCCAAGCTGCCGCGATGGCTGATCTGCGCCTGGTGCTAGCTTCCTGGTCGTGAGCTTCAGCCGCCTCACGGAGATCTGGATGATCGTAGCCAGCGATGTGGAGGGCGTGCGCGCAGTCGCCCATGCCATAGGCGTGTGTAAGGGCACGGCACCTGGAAGCAGCTTCTGTGGGGGCGCACCAGTCCATGCGGATGAGGAGGCTCAGGACCCGAGGGTAAATGAGGCGCGCTCCGTGGGCCTCCCCTTTCACGTAGTTGTGCCTGTTTTCCCCGCGCGGTGGTTGGGTGGCTTCGCACATCCAGAGTGCGTTGGGTCCCCACGCGAGGGTGTCGTCTTCGAGACTGTAGGGCGGGTGGGGCGGTATCGCGTACCACGCGGCCAGCGAAGGGTGCACGCTCGTGAAAGTGCGGCCAACGTTTGGGCCAGTTCGGCCCTTCGCTTCACGGCGGGGGCCTGGCAAGAGGTGCCCTCCACAGGCAGCAAGACGGGCCGCAAGGTCGCCGCGGGTCCCATGCCAGAAAACAGTGGGCGCGTCGGTGGTGGGTTGACGGTGGTCCCACGTGAGGTATGGGAAAATTGTCTCGCCCGAGTTGCCGCCCGAGTCTTCCAGCACCCAAGTGAGGCGGTTCGGTGGCCTCTGCATGATGTCCGTCCACGGACCCAGCACTTGGAGTGTTGGGTCGTGAGTGAATCGAGGGTGGTCGTGGAGTCGTAGAGCGTCTTTGATGTCCTCAGTGGACACGCCACTGTTCCCTAGCGCGAAGCCGTTTTGGTTCAGGGCGTTAAGTATGCTCTTCGGCGGCTCGGGGACCGCTGGGTCACGCTGGATGGTGTTGCGTGGGTTGCGTGTCGGTGGCTTGAGGGCAGTGTAAGGCGGACCAGGGCCTGAAGGCGCCTGGGGCCTGTCAGGTGATGCATAGCGTGCTCGCCGTCGTGGTGGTTGGGTGTCCGCGTCGGGGGAGGAACCACGAGCGTCAGCATGTCGGAAGATGGACCACGGGCTGCCATGGGTGCGTTCACTCGTTTCCCTTGGCTCGGTGTCGCTACCGTGTGCTGTGGCATCCTCGTTGGTCGGTAGGTTACCGAATGTCGTGCCGTTCTTGGAGCCGTCTCGTGGCGTCGGGCTGGTCGATCTTGGTGTGACAGACGAGGCTCGCGATACGGCGGCTGTGACTTCAGCGATGGCGGCGGTGGTGGCGGTGATGACGTCGGCGACTGCGGCGGCAACAGTTGCGGCGTAGTGTTCCTGTAGCAGCGGATGTCGGAGTGCGTGCACCTGCTGGTCGTCGTGTTCGTCGGCGAGCGTGCACGGCATTTTGTGTGTGGCCTCGTCCTTCGGCTTCCTGCTCGGTTGGCAACAGCGGAGGCACCACTGGGCAGTGGATGAGTCCAGGGCCCGCGCACATATGCGGGCGCCTACGTGTCCGACAGCTCCCTGGGCAAGAAGTTTGGCACCGACGAGTAGAAGACCACACGCAACTCCACCCGTGGCTATGGCCCCTAGCTTGCCGCTGGCCCATTTAAGGACGCCCCCGAAGCCGACCGCGACTGCAGTGGCTCCGCCCGAGGCACCATCTCTGAGTTTGTCGCTGTTGTGTGTTTTGTCATCTGTAATTGTTGTTGTGTTATTTTTGGTCTGTTGTGTGTTGTTAGGTTTGGTGTGTTGTGTTTGTTGTGTGTTGTTGTTTGTTGTGGTGATGTGTGTGGTTTTGGTATTGTGTAGGTCTGGTTTTTTTTTCTAGTGGGCTGTTGTGTGTTTTGGCTGTTTGGTGTGGTGATGTGTTATGTTGTGTTTGTTTTCTGTGTGTGTGTTGATTGGTTGTGTGTTGATGTGGGGTGTTTGCTGTTTGTTGGTGTTGGGTTTGTTTGCTGTGTTTTAGTGTTCTTTAGTTTTGTTGGTCCATTTGAGAGTGGCCCTCAATGTGGACGTGACCTAGTATGTCGTTTTGCGTCGGAATATAGTGGACACCGATGGGCCTGGTGCGGTCGCTTGGCGTCGTCGTCGTTGTCGGTAGCTGGGGTCTCGGCTCGGGGTCGGCAAGTATCCATCGATCTGGTCCTTGTACGGCATTGCTATCGCGATGGCGTACGTGGCCACCAGGAGGCAGATGAGGCAGCCACCATGTCGTGATGCCGCTGAGCTGTGCTGGGGCTCGTGGGGACCGCTGGCATCTGGGTGTTCATCATCGATGGGGTCGTTGTCGATGTCGGCCTGCCAGTGGTCGAGGGCACTGGGGTTGGAGTCAGTCACGTTGTCACCTCCTGCGGTCTGGGGATGTCCAGGTCTAGCCAGTGGTGCAGCGGGGCTGAAGCCGCCACTGCACGGCCTGGCATGAGCTGGCGAAGCAGTGGAATGGCTAGTCACATCAGCGGCAGTGACGCCTTCAGCGTCGATGGGCCGCGCAGAAGGGTCGGCCTGATCTGAGGTGTGGGGCGCACTGCTTTGCCACGGGGCGAGCCCAGAGTAAGGCTCACTGTCGCGGTCACGCTGAGCCGAGTCGCCTGATGGTATCGTGCCGTCTCGATCCTGGATATCGATGTCGTCCTGGCTATCCTCCGACGCGTGGAACGAGTCCATGGATGTATTGCCGATATCGCTGGCCGCGATGTGCTTGAGCAGCCATGATACGGGATCTTCTGCGGCCTGATCGGTGCCGTCCGTCGGCGCCGCAGCGAGCTCCGCCTCGACGAGCGGCAGCATGTCTGGCGGTTGGTGCAGGATAACATCAGCGAGGTACGCCATGGCGTCATGGTCGGGTGGAGGGAGACCTCGTGGCAGCAGAGCATGGGCCCGTGAGAGGTATGGCGGCAAGGGTGCCATGAAAGCCTCAGGGCCAACGAGCGTGGCACGAGCGCCCTGGTACTCCAGAAGGAGGCCGAAATAGCGGGTGGCGTACTCGCGGCTGCTCTGGATCCGAGTGAGGTTGCGGTTGATGCGCTGCCTGTCGGGGCCCGCTCTGTGCCAGATGTCCTCGCACATGTCGACCGCGGTGCGGTGACGCAGGGCGTCGGTGGTGTCCTCGGACGCCTCAAGGAAGAGGTGATCGTACTGTGGCAGATGGAGCGTCGCCAGGATGTACGGGACGCAGTCCTCGAGCCATGCCCAGAACATGTCCTGGTTTTCCTCACCTGGTGCCCACGCCGCAGCGCACGGTATGAGCCGGGCGCGGATCATCATCAGGTGCCAGAAAGCAGTGTCTTCCTCGGGTTCGCCCCTATCTCGCATGGGAGTGGTGGGACCCGTAGGGCAATAGCGGGGCACAGCAGCGGGGCTGAAGCCGCCACTGTGTGCCTGGCCAATACTGCACGGACTCGCGGCAGCGGTGCCGTTGACGATCGGGTCCAAGATGGTGCAGTGATCGTACTTGTAGATGCTGTCATCGTAGAGGTAGAAAAGGGGCGCACGTTCGACGTGCTGCAGAAGAAACCCACCTCCATGCTGGGGCGCACCGCCTGAAGACGGGTGTGCTCCAGCGAGCGAGGGGAGGGCCAGGCTGAAAGCAAAGCGCCACATGATGGCGAGGCCTGGCAGGCGGCGCGAGCGATGAGCCAAAAGCTGCATGTCAGCACGCATCTTTAGGTACCCCTGCATGCTCATGTACATCGCAACAAACACACCCACAGCAAGATGACAGGTGTCCCTACACCAGGTAGCTTGCTCGTGCTGCTGCCAAAAATGACATGATATAGCAAGGAGGAGGTACGACGAGAAGTGAGAAGGGATGCCTCTGAAGGCGCTTCCTCGGAGGGCTGTGGCGGGCCCTCTGAGGCACCTTCAATAGGGTTCCTGTGTGGCCCGCCCTTTGTCTTTGCCTTTGTCAGCCCCTGGGGGCCCCGTCCCTGGGGTGACCTGGCCTGGCTGGTCGATCCACCCGCAGACAGCCACGGGATCGGCAACTGGTGCAGCTTCCTCCTTTTTGGTTTCGAGGGTGGCCACCTGGGGCAGGTGGATGGTACCCCCCGTGAGGTGCCCGAGGAGGGCCTGGATGTCGCCGCGCAGTGCAGCAGCTTCGGTGGTTGCCGTCTGTTGCTGGGCGACGACGGTGGCAAGCCCTCGTTCCAAGCCTGAAACGTGCTCCGTGAGTGTGGCCTGGGATGAGAGAACGCCCGCAAGCTGGACCTGCATGTTGTCCACCGTGTTGGCAAGCAGCTCGTGCTGTTGTTCCATGTGTTGGATGCGGGTCGTAGCGGCATCTGACAGTTTTGGGGCCGTAGCGAAGCGTTCGCCGAGGGTGTTCGGTTCGCGCGATGCCACGCTGAATTCATCCTCTGATGAGAGGATCTCGACGTCGCCTGGTACCTCGGCGGCTGCGTCAACGTGCCCTTCCGTGTGGCCTCCACCTTCGGCCGCCCCCGTGCCAGGTTGCGGGTCATGCCCGTCCCCACCTGGTCCTTGGGCGGCCGTCTGCTCGGCAGCTCCATCCGTGCCGTGCGGGGGTGCAGAGGAGCTGCGGCCTGGAGCGCCGTGTGATCTTGCGTGCGGCGTGGCGTCGCGTTTCCCGCTGGAGGATCGGTGGCGCTTGGCTAAAGGCTCCTCCTTGGGGATCGGGAGCGGTGCGACGCCCTTACCTTTGGGCGTGGCAGTCATGAGGTCGTGGAGGTAGGGGCTCTGGGCCGCTTTGGTTAGGAGTGTGCCCGTGGCGGGGCTGAAGCCGCCACCACGGGCGGGCGGCGTCGCAGGCTCTGTGATAGTGGTAGGGGTGACAATGGTAACGTTGTCCCTCTTCGGCACGACCTCAGCCAACGGGGCCTCGGTGATGCTCCACGGGATGGGGCACCCTGCGACCTGTACCGTGTATGTGGGTGGGGGACGATGAGCGCGCACTAAGGCAAACTGCGCCGAAGTGGCTGGGTCCCAGGCGGCGTGGTAGACCTCACAGTCCCATTTGACGGACGGGCCCGTGAGAGTCTTAGCAAGCTGAGTCAGCGTGGCATGGCGTGCCGCAATGCCCGTGATGCGGTATCGCGTCTTGGCGAGAGTGGCTTCACAGCCACGGATGTTGACGGCAGCGGCCTTGGCGGCGTCTGACCCACGTGCAACACGGATCCCCAATAAGCCTGACTTGCCGTGCCTGACGACTCCTAGGGCTTTGAAGTCCACCGACTTCTGAAACGCCTCTGCCATCGTGATGGGCTGGTCCTCGGGGAACCACACGGTCTGGTACTTGTCTGCCGTGGGCTCGTCCGCACCTACGTTGCTGAGGTCGTAGGTGGCGCCGAGTTGCCACGAACCCGCCAAGACCTTGTCAACTGCTTGAAGACTGACGCCGAAAGTGGCAGCCAGGGACCTTTTTCCGACGCCAGATCCGTACCTGCCTAGACTTTTGCAGGGTTCGAGGATAGTGACGGCTTTAAAGTTGCCGTGGAAAGGGCCTTGAAGGTGTCCTGCAGCTGACTGTCGAGCTCCTGGCGGCGAGCGTCTTTCTTAGACTCCCTGTGCTTTTGGTTTTGGCGCGCCTTGTCCTGTGGAGCGGAATCCCCTCGGAAAGGACCCTTGGCGCGTGGACCACCGTTCACGGGGGCGCCTCCCGAAAACTGATCCTCGAAGGCTTGATGCATGGAGGGGACTGCGGCGATGGCTTCGGTTTCATGTATGGTCACCCGAATCCAGCATACGTGGTCGGCAGGATCAATGGTGGCGACGGCTACTTTTTCCGTGCAGGCGACTTCCTTGGTGCCCAGCTGGTACACGGTCACGGGGACATGCGTGCGAACCACATTGGGCGCCTTGGGGTGGCGCTTCAGCACGGGGACGGCGAGCTCGGTGCCGACATAGTTGTCGTTTTTCGGGCCCATGACAGCGATCGCGAGCTGACCCGTGGTACGCTTACCCTGCTCGAGATGGTGCTGCAGCAGCCGCTCGCCACTCTCGGAGTCGTGGAGGCTGATGCTGGGCTTGTACGTCTTGCCGTCGTCGAGTGATGTGGGTTCGGCCAGGACTGGGACCTTCCAGAAGGCCGGGTCCAAGGCAATAAATTTGGCGTCCGCTGCCTGAAGACGTGCGGACGCAGCTGGTGGATAGGATGTGTCACCACCATTGCGCTTAGGCTTGCTGCGCTGGTGGTGATCCAGCGTGTAGCTGATCTGGTTGGCGGCACACATGCGAATCATGGCACTGCCGAGCTTCTTGGTGTTGGTCTTGTGCATGTCGTACGTGGCCTGCAGCTCGTCCGCGTTCAGCTCGGCGAGCCCGTTGTATGCGGCTGTGGGGCGGTCAGACCCCGCTTGCTTGAAGGCTGCAATGCAGTCCAGTTTGCGTTGGAGGAGGGATCCTTCAGCTGCAGGACGTGAGCTCGGCGGCTGCTTGGAAGAGCGACGGCGCTCCGGCTTGGCGGGGGCCATTGCGGCGGGCGCTCTGGTGGGAGGGAAGAGGTGACGCGAATCAGTAGGGTCCTGCTGGGACCCCTCCGGTCTCGCGAGGCCTGGGAGACTGGCTCCGAGGCGGGGCGCTTCGCGTCGCGGCTGCGGTCTGAGTGCTGGGCACTCTCGAGCCGAGACTAGATAGAGAGAGAGAGAGAGAGAGAGAGAGAGAGAGAGAGAGAGACGAGAGAGAGAGAGAGCAGAGAGAGAGAGAGAGAGCGGGAGAGAGCGAGGGAGAATACAAACAACCATGATATATATGTGTGAGGAGAGCGAGAGAAGAGAGAGATGAGAGAGAGAGAGGAGAGAGAGGAGAGGATACATAGATAGAGAGAGAGAGAGAGAGAGAGAGGCGGATGAGAGCGATGAGAGAGAGAGAGAGCAAGAGAGAGAGAGAAATAGAGAGAAGAGAGAGGAGAGAGAGAGAGAGAGAGAGAGAGAAGGGACCTCCGGGCTGCCCGGGCCGCCACGGACCCGCCTCGGGAGGCTGGTCCTCGGGTTTGCCCCGGGCATTCCAGAAGCCGCATTGCGCCGAGGCTTCAGGCGGCAACTGTCTGATGCGTCATCAGGAGTCACGTTTTTTTCTCTCTGGCCCTCTCGCGAGGCGTCTTTTCGGGCCTCTCGGGGTCTGGGGGGGGGGGGTGGGGGGGGGGGGCAGGCGCTGATCTCGCGCCCCTCGGGGGGGGGGTGCAGACCCACGCGCGTTCAACGTGCGATGCGTTTCTCTCCCCCCCGGATCTTGTCCGAGCAGGGCACTTTTTTGTTTTGTTTTCTTTTTCCCCTCGCGCGCCGCGTTCCCGTCGCAGCGCTGGCCTGATTAGCAGACGGGCGATTTGCCCTCGTCGTTCAGCATCGCTCTCGCCCAGGCGCGCGGTCGCAATTCTGAATCAGAGTCTTTCCTCGTCACTGTCGTCCGGTCTTTTCCGCGCCTCCCTCCGGCCCCCCCCTCGCGTTCGCGCTGCCGCTGTTCCTTCTCGTCCTCCTCCGCCCCCAAGCGCGAATAGCCGCGGGCGCGTCGCCAGCGCGGCGAATTGCCACGCTGCAGGTAGTTTCCCTTTTTCGATTATCCCGCCCCCAGGAGACCGACGCCTGCCGCGGCGGTGAGCGCGCGGCAGCCCGGCACCCAAATGTGGAGCGCTAGGCTTGGAGGGTGAAAGTGGGGGTCGGCCGCAGGGCCCCGGCATTTTTTTTTTTTTTTTTTTTTTTTTTTTTTTTTTTTTTTACCAGGCCATGAATGGGCGATGCATCCTCGATTGCCGTGTTCGGCGGGGGAACTAATTGAAGCCCCCCGCCTGCGCCCGCGCGCGAGACTTGAGGGGAAAGGAAGCAAGGGGCGGGGGGCTCAGGAAAGGCGACGAAGGCAACGCGCGCTAAGGGCGCAAAAAGAAAAGGCTGGAACACACGAAAGCGGTCAGGTGAGTGTCGAAATCTGCCCAGCCAATCTGACATGCAGAACGCTGCGCCTCAGTTTTGGGGATCTTGAGGGCCAGGGCAAAATGTGAATTCACATTGTGGGGAACAGCAAAATGTGAATTCACATTTTGGGAAAAAGGAAAATGTGAATTTACATTTTGGGAAAAAAGGAAAATGTGAATTCACATTTTGGAATTTAGTGAAGGATTCTTTATGAAGGGGCCAGAATGTGAATTCACATTTTGGGAAAAAGGAAAATGTGAATTCACATTTTGGGAGAATCGCGGGGCCCATTCCAAATCTGTCTTGGGGGTCGAGAAGTCACCGTTTGGGAACACACGCGGTCATCAACCGCACAATCAAGACACACTTGCACTCCACTTCGCCGACCCACACGCAATATGCAAGAACGCCCGCACGCATGAACGATAATGGATGGACGGCGCGTGTGCCCGCGCGGGCAACGCGCGGGCGCGAATGACCGGCCATCAATGACCGCCAGCATTGGATGCCAATCGTGCCCGATCACATACATGCGCGATACATTGAGCATACGTGGGCCATTCAGCCCCCATTGAAGACCCCCTGTTGCAGACCCCCTCTTTCACCCTCCAGGACCTCCAATAGGCGGGGCGTCATCAGATGCAGCGCCAGTCGAAGTTGTGGCCCGCGCCATTTCTGCCACTCCAGTCGACGAGCGGGCCCGCCTCAGGGGCGCTCTGAATGAGATGGGCTTCGACCTGTTGCACGAAGGGGAGAAGGGGGAAGGCGGGCAGTTCTTGAACCCCTTCCGGCAGTTAGACATCGCGAGCGCCGAGGCCACCATCGTGGGCGCGGAGTCTTCGACGATGGGCAGGATCGCCAAGCTCTTAAGAAGCAGCAGTCGGCACCGATGCCTCTGCGGTGGGCGCCTTGCGCCGCGACTCCGGGAAGCTGGAGGCCCAGGTCGCGCCCTCGCGCGAGACTGTCCAGCCGGATGGAGGGCGCGGAGGCGGCCATCAGCAACGACGATTCGCGAGTGGCCACGCCGGGGGACATGCCGCGGCAAGCCCCCGTGACGAGCGACGCGGTCGAGGCCATGATCGGCAACCGTTTCAGGGAGCTCGCGTCGAATAGTTTTTCGGGCGTTGGGCCCCCGGAGCCCCCATCGATCAAATGGTGAACGCGCGCTTCGCGACGATGGTCGCGGGCAACGTGGGCGGCCCACGCGACTTCTCACGAGCCGCCGAGCGTTTGGAACACAAGTTGGCATCGCTGTCAGGCCCCGCCCCATCCACGATAGAATGTGCAGGAGTTTAGTCATGTTCGCCGAGTTCCTCAACGTGGACTCGCGTGACAAGCCCGAGGAGTTGCTTAGTCGGACAGCTTGCGCGACCGGCGGCGCGAGAATCTGGGCCGCCGAAAGGCCTCTCTGTGACAGAGCGCCGCCCGGAAATACTTCTTACGTGCCAAGCGCATCTTAAGGGGCGAGCAGGAGATCTGGCGCAACATGTCAGTTAGCAGCGAGGCGCCTTACATGGCGACCGCGGGGGGCGAGCGAGCGCTCGCAGCCGAGGTCGCGAGCAACAATGCGGAGCGCAAGTGGCAGGCCGATTTGGCCACCTGGTCCGAGCTACGCGACAAACCGCTAACCAAGGACCTCGCTATGAAGTCAGACGGCTTATTCCAGCGCGCATCCCGAGGTATTCAGGGGGGCGAAAATGGCGGAGCCGAGGGTCGCGGGCCCTATTGGGAAGCACGGCGCATGGGAAAAAAAACGCTGGCAGTCGGCCTTGTTTGCAATATGAACCACGAATTGTTGATGATTCGTCCTTGCGCGCGCTTGCCCACAGCGGCCGGCGCTGCGGCTGCCTCCCTTTTCTTTGCCCCCTCTATATTCCAGCAGAGCCGAGGGTGCGCATCGTTTTCGCGGGGGCCCCCTTCGCTCTTGTCCTCTGCTGTTCTGGGCGGCGCCTGGAACGCGGGGGGCTTCGCGGATGCTTGAGCTGTGCGCGGTTCAACTCAACATCGACGCACTGCGAGTCCAGGAGATGCACAGGGCTGGTTGCGATATCACGTCTCGGACGGCGGCTTCCTCCGCCGACCGGGAAGGGGCGGCCAGAGTTGGCTTCGTCGTTGCCCTTCAGATTCTCCATAGCGTAGTTGGTTTCAGGCAGGGGACATCACGCTTGGCGCATCTGAATTTCCGGGTGGTTGGCGGCAGCGTTGCAGTCTGTAGCGCATATGCTTTGCGCGGCAACAAATTCTTCAAAGACGGGCAGTCTTTCTTCAGCAACCTTCAGGCCTTTCTGTTTGGTGTATTTTCGCATGGCCCACTTATGTTCTCGGGGGGCTTCCACGCTCGACACCGTCGTCGTCTCCTGCATGAGGAGGGCATCCTGGGCCCCCATGTGTTCGGCAACCCTGCGGCCGCATGCAATCCGTCTTCCAACCAGAGTCTGCTTGCAGAGCTTTGTTCTGTGCCAGACATACGCTTTGAATTTCCAACGCAGCTTTCGATCAACCAGCGGAGCGGCAGATCACGCGTTATAATGCTGGTGCAAAAAAACCGCCCGACGCCCCCGCGCCAGATAGTATGCGCAGATCGACCTCGCATTGATGTCACAGGATTGGCTGGTCAGTCTGAAAGGCGTTGCAAGTGGGCCGCGTGCTCTGGCTTCTCGCCATTTTCATATCCACGCAGATTTAGACGTGCAGGTGCCAATGGGGGTCTCGACAACAGCCAACTCCCCGGCGCTGCCTGCGCGCCCTCGGCCCCCCTTTGGACATCCAACCGCTTTGCCGCTGCATTCGCCGACCGCGCAGAGGAGCTGCAAAGCAGCGCGCCAGCGCCGACGGCATCCGACATTGACGCTCCCATGGCAGAGTCTGTCTGCGCGGCTGCGACGGCGATCGCTGCCCGGGCGGCGACGCCGCGGAGGCCATGGGTCTCTGACCGCGCGCTGGCCATCATCAAAACGCGCGCCGATGCCAGACGCCGCGGAGGCGCGGGCGCGGAGAGCCGGTTGACTCAGCAAGTGAAGGCGCCTGTCAAGAGGCCGCGCAGAGCGGTTGGGACATCTCCTCGCCATTGGAGACGGGGGGCGCATTCGCAAATCGCGAAAGGGGTTTGCGCCCAGGCAAGGGCGGATGCGAGACGTCGACGGCAAGCTCGTTGATTCCAAGTCCCGTAAAGATACGACGGCTGATTTCTTCAGCAGCGCGCAGTGGGCGGGGCGAGACACAGCGCCCATGCAGGCAACCATGTTGGGACCCTCACTCTCTGTGGAAGTCAGACATATTCGAGACTGGGAAGTCGCAAAGGCAGCGAAGGCGATGAGGGGGGGAAGAGCCCGCGGATCAGACGCAGCCCCGGGGGATTTCGGGACGGCAACAATATGTCGCCAAAACTCGCTGGCGCTTGCGTGGGCCACCGTGCAGTGCCAGAAATGCTGGGAAGAGGGTGGCATCCCTGACGCCCCAGGAAGCCAGCGCGAGCCGCTGGCCATCACCATCGTCAAGAGGGGCGACCTCCCCCTGTGCGAGATCTACAGGCCCATCTGCTTGACGCAGGCTGTTTACACACTTTTCGCAGCTATTCTCTTGTGCCGCTCAAAGAGGGCAGGGGCGGAAGACAGAATCTGGCGGGCGCAGTTTGGATTCGCGTCAAAGCACGACACAGCTGACGCGATCTTCATTGCGAGGCGCAGACTGGAGGAGACATTCGAGCGGGCTGACAAGCCGCTCGTGCTCCTCGCGCTGGATTTGGGCAAGTTTTTTTGTCGACAGCGTCATGCCAGGCGCTCTCATAGCAGCCCTGCGCCGATTCGGGCTACCAGGTATGCTGTTGGACATCGCCCAGGCGATCCATGCTGACCGGCTTCTCGCTTCGCTGCTCGCGACGCGGACAGGACATCAGGGCAACGAGGGCATCGGGCGGGCACCTGCCGGGGCCTCCTGCTGTCGCCGTTTCTCACATGCCATTATGATGACCGTCTTCCTCTGGGGCGCGAAGAATACGCTCGGCGATCTGGCCCGGGGGCGTCAGAGATCTGGCATGCGCGGGCGACGCCCTGCATGCGGCGCCCAGCCCTGCGGGTGCGGATTGGGCGCGCGAAGGCCATCGCAGACGCCAGAGCTCATTTTGACTTGAAGTACAATTTGCGGAAGATCGAGTGCATGGCCACTGGGTGCGACGCCCCTGCTATACTCATGCTTGGTGGTAGCCCGATCCCGCAGAAGACGAGCATGATGTACCTGGGAAGCGTCTTGACATTCTATGGTTCTGAGCCATAAAATGTTACCTGGGTGCTGGACGGAGCCAGCGGATCGGCCGAACTAGATCAGAGTTCGATGATATATATATATATATAGTGCGTTTGGTCTTCGTACGACTGTGTCAACCAAGAGAAAGATCAACGTGTACCTTGCGCACGTCGAGTCGACGCTTCTGAGGTGCCTCCACGAATTTTGGTTCCGTCGGCACTACTTGGCCACATGGAATGATGCTTTTCAGGCGCGGCGCCTGCGAATAATCTTTGGCATCGAGCATTCGGATGTCAGTCGAATCACCAACTCCGCGGCAGCGTAGCGAGCCGGTCGCGGCAAGCCCAGCGACCTTTCGTTGCGGCGGCAGTTGATCTTGTTCGGGGAAATCGCACGCATGGCCGACGCCGATCCTGTCCGCGCGCTTGTTTTCTGGCCTTCATCCTCTGAGCTGTCGCGGGCGCCAGGCCGCTGGAGCACGGGCAGGCCCCGGTTGGCGGGCGCGGGCGGCTTTGTCCAAGCACGCGAAGCAGATTCGTCGAAATTCGTTTTTATGTGTGTATATATATATGTATTACAAAGAAGGGCACGTTTTGCGCGGAAGCCTGGAAAGCAGCGGTGCGCAAGTACATTGTATAGCGCTCGCTCGTGCCATTGCGCATGTGCCTACGGACGCGCGGTTTCATTCATTCCTGCTCGTCCTCCTTGCTCATCCGCCACCGCCTCCTCCAATTCCTTTCACGCAGGCAGCTCCCATTTTGCTGATTGCGCATAACAAATTAGGGTCTTTGGGGGGGTCCCAGGCCCGCCACGACACCCGTCGGGGGATACATAAAACCCAACGCAGTGGGAAGGGGTGGGCGGTCTGAGGGCAGGATGTCAGATACGGCGCGAACGTGCCCAGCCTGGCAAATCCCCCCTCCCAGTAGCGGGGAAACAATCCAATGTTGCGAGAGGAGGAATGGGCAAACATGTGGAACAGTATGATTGTTCGATCGCTATTATTCGGGTGCCCTGGAAACCATCCTTGGCAGCCACAGTTGTGAGGAACTTGGAAGTTACGGATGCCAGTGCCGAACCGCAGTTGGTAGTATATTCTCCCATAGCGCAGCAGTCGAGGAACAACCCACGATCTTTTTGTATGGCGGCATTGTCCCACACATTGGGTTCTCGACCCCCCCCCAACATGGTGCAACATGCGCGGAGTTTCCCATGTTGTGCAGTCGTCGTGGTGCACGCCTTGGGATGTAGGGCATGGTGTACTTGGGAAACTTGTGGGGCACATGATGGATGAGTTCGATGCGATGCAGTATGTAGGGCAACGCGCGGATGCAACATATCTAGGTATTCATGTAGGTGTCGCTGGATGCACTAGATGATATGCAAGCTACCTGGTGCAATTCATGTCCAGCAAGTCCTGGGGGCGCTGTGCGTGAACGTCTGTTGAAAATTATAATGCACGTGCAACGTGCGAGTAGATGCGGTAAAGTATGTGCGGTGGAATTTTGCGTGGTGCAGCTCATGCGGCAACATGTATGTCATGTAACCGATAGGTTGCAATCTATGTCGTGCAATATGTCCGGTGCAAGCTATACGGTGCGATATGCGCGTGCATCGGGAACCGCCCGCCAACGCACGAGGCATCCACGAGGCGCCCGCGGGCGTGCACCGGCCGAAAATCCAGACGACCAGGCCAGCGCACGAGGCGCCCACGGGGTGCCCATCAGCGCCCGCTGGCGCGCACCATCTGAAAGTTTGGACACGTCAGCCAGCGAACGGGGCCGCCTGTGTGGCACTCCTGGGCGCCCACTGGCCGATAACCCAGAGACGCAAGCCAATTATTTATAAAGAAAAGTAAGGAAACATTGCGCAAGTACCATTTGGGGACCAGACACGAACGTTCGGTGGTCCGTGCAGAGTTGTTGGGTCAGCGTTGGGCCCTTTCCAAACACCCATGCGTGAGCGGTGTCTCCAGCAGTGGGGTGTGGAGCGCTGACCCAATGACTCCGTGACCTTCAAGGGGGAACGGTGGCGGAAACAACATTCCGACGTGCGTTGCGATGCACAGAATAGTCGACAACCCGACTCGATTGGCCACGCTGGGCAACAACAGTTGACGTTGGCTGTGGAATGTTTTTTGGTATCGAAGCCGTTGGACACCCTCTACGATACGGGTCTGGTGGTGCCGCATTCAGACAGGACAAATGCTAGGGTGGAGATGTATTGTTTCGAGACACTGCCTTGACCGATGATCGTTCATGCCGCAGCTCTTCCGCATGTCGCTCCCGATGGCATCCAGCGTATGTTTTGACATGCCGATGCCCTTTCGACTCAACGCATGTTCCATGTGCTGGGGACCAACTTCGGGTTCGAGCCGATCTGAGTTTGCTATCGTTCAGGATCTAGTGTCAGTGGACATGTCGGCATGTGTACACATGTATGAGTGTGCTGCAACCTGGTGTCTGTATCGTCTCGGGCTGATCTCGTGCAGCTGGTAGGTTAATTATTCAATCGCTTCGCTCATTCCGCCGGCCCATGTTGCATGATAGCTACTGCTTCGCCGTGGGACCGGGGCCATTGTGGCGCCGCCGAGGAGGAAGAAGATGAGGATGGGGAAGGGGAGGGGAGGAGGAGGAGAGGATGAGAAGGAGATGAGGAGGATGAAGATAAGTAGGAGGAGGAGGAGGAAGAGGAAGGGGCGGAGGAGGAAGCCTCTCGTTGGCATCTTGTGTTGCTCTTGGGGCCAAACAGGGTCGTCGTCAAGATGCTTCTCTGGGAGGCCTCTTGGGGTCTTTTCAGAAGCCGTTCGAGGGCGCCTGGGAGGCATTTTTGAAGTCTTCTGGGGGGCCTCCTGGGGGCCTCCTGGGACCTCTTGGGGGCCTCTTGGCGGCATCTTGGGGCCTCTTTGGGGCCTCTCGGGGCCTCCTGGGGCCCTCTTGGGGCGGAAGGCTCGAGGTTTTGGTTCGTGGTCCCCCTCTTGGGCCCCTCTTGGGGCCGTCTTGGGGCCGTCTTGGGCCGTCTTGGGCGCCTCTTGGGTCGTCTCGGGGCCCTCTTGGGCCCTCTTGGGGCCCTCGTGGAAGCCTCTTGGCCCGTCTTGGGGTGCTCTTGGGGGCCTCCTGGGCCGTCTTGGAGCATCGGATGGCCGAAAAGGGGACAAGGCCCAAATTCTTTCAAAACCATCGTAAAATGTCTGATTTGGGCCTCTCAGGGCCCTCTTGTGAGGCCTCTTGGAGGCCACTTGGAGGCCTCTTGGGCCGTCTTGAGGTCATCATCGGCGTCTTGGAGCGCTCTTTAGGCGTCTCGGGGGCCCTTTGGGCAGTCTTGGGGGCCTCTTGGGGCACTCTTGGCGCGCTCTGGGGGGCCTGAGAAGCCACACCCAGGAGGAAAACCATCTCTGAGTAGCAGTGGTCGGGCGGCGGTCGGGGTACTTTTCGCCGGGGGACCCCCAGGGGCCGCCCCGCGCGCGCGAACTAGAAGTATTGTTTAGCAGTTACCGGAGATCTTAGCACGCCTTTGGCCCGTTGGGCCGGCGAATACCACACATAGACGGTGGTGTCTTTATATGTAGATGGCCGCCAGCGCCTCTCTTGTAGATGGCAGCCTTTCGGCGCATAGTAGCTTGTAAGCTGTCGACCCGTCGACGTCTCGTCGACGTGGCTAGAGTAGACGCTGGCGTCTCCCTGCGAGGCCGCTGACACGAAAAAGTCTGCGGAGATCCAAAGCATCATGTGAGCCCTCGTTCTTCTGCAATCCCGTTCTTCGAGTTGCCGTTCGAGCAGGATGTTCCTCTGCCGAGCGATGCCTTCCAGGCAACGCAGGGCGCTCGTCCGCCTCGGAGGCCGTGGCCTTCGCATGCAATGTCACAGCGCATCTCCCAAGACGTGCCCCCCGCCACCCATCCCACACTGACAGCGAGCACCTCCAGAGGAGGGAAGCGTTTCTCCATCGTGCGTCAGGAGGGGAAGAAACACACATATTCAATTCACCGTCGATTCCCCATCAAACATGGAGAAAATGGGAAGGGGGGGGAAGACGAAAATCCAAAAAATACCAGACATATGGGGAATCCTTAGATTTGTGAGTATTCCCCTACCTAGGCTCTGCCTAGAAAGGTTCTTACTCTCTTAGCTTAAAGGGGCCGGGCAGTGTAAACCGCCCCGGGCGGTTCCCCCAGTCCCCGCCCCGCGGTTCCCCCAGTCCCCTGGGAGGTTTAGCATTAGCTTTAGCTTTGGCTTAGCTTTAGCTTTAGCTTTAGCTTTAGCTTAGTGTTAGCTTAGCTTTAGCTTAGTGTTAGCTTAGCTTTAGCTTAGCTTTAGTTTAGCTTCGGCTTAGTTACAGCTTAGTGTTCGCTTAGCTTTAGCTTAGCTTTAGCTTAGCTTTAGCTTAGCTTCAGCTTAGCTTTAGCTTAGCTTTAGCTTAGCTTTAGCTTAGCCTTAGCTTAGCTTTAGCCCTTTAGCTTAGCTTTCGCTTAGCTTCAGCTTAGCTTTAGCTTAGCTTTAGCTTAGCTTCAGCTTAGTGTTAGCTTAGCTTTAGCTTAGCTGTAGCTTAGCTTTAGCTTAGCTTCAGCTTACCTTTAGCTCAGCTATAGCTTAGTTTTAACTTAGCTTTAGCTTAGCTTTAGCTTAGCGTTAGCTTCGCTTTAGCTTAGCTTCAGCTTAGCTTTAGCTTAGCTTTAGCTTAGCTTCAGCTTAGCTTTAGCTTAGCTTCAGCTTATCTTTAGCTTAGCTTCAGCTTAGCTTCAGCTGCTTATCTTTAGCTTAGCTTTAGCTTAGCCTTCGCTTAGCTTTAGCTTAGCTTTCGCTTAGTTTCAGCTTATCTTTAGCTTAGCTTTAGCTTAGCTTTAGCTTAGTTTTAGCTTAGCGTTAGCTTAGCGTTAGCTTATATTTAGCTTTGGATGCAGCTTAGTTTTAGCTTATTATTAGCTTAGCTTTAGCTTAGCTTTAGCTTAGCTTTAGCTTAGCTTGAGCTTAGCTTCAGCTTAGCTTTAGCTTAACTTTAGCTTAGTGTTAGCTCAGACTGAGCTTAGATTTAGCTTAGCTTTAGCTTATCTTCAGCTTAGTCTTAGCTTAGCTTTAGCTTAGCTTTAGCTTAGCTTTAGCTTAGCTTTAGCTTAGTTTTAGCTTAGCTTTAGCTTAGCTTTAGCTTAGCTTTACTGTTACTAGTAATGCTGCTTTCCTAGGGGCTCCAACTCCTAGGTAGGGTCGCACTGGGATATTTCTTTGTTTGTCCATGGGCCCCCTCAGTACGCGAGGGATGGATGCGGAGGGAGCGGTTGCCGTGCCCACGGTGGTCAAGTTTCGTTTTCCTGCGAGTTCTGGTTCCTGCAGCAGCTGAGCCAGACACGGTCATCGGTGCTGCACTCCAGTAGCGGCGGTCTCGTGTTTCATCCGGCGGTGTCCACGGTCTTGATTCGGTCTGATTTCGTGTGGTTCAGGCGGCATCATGGAGCGGTGCAGCCAGACGTGGTCTGATTCGGTCTGAGTGAGTCTCGTGGCTGTCTGACGTGGCCCTGTTTGGGTACGACTTGGCCCGAGGGCGTGGAGCCGAGAGCACCGGGCGGAGAGCAGATGACTCACAGCTCACAGTGTTGGCCAGGATTGAGCAGCACCCTGGATGACCAGGCTTTTTCGTTGCACCAGCGAGAGTCCTCACCGCGTTCGGGGGCAGCCGTGGGATGCACGGGGCCGAGTTGGGCACAGCAGGCGGCAGGAACGGGATGACCAGGCACAGGGACGAGACCGGGCCAATTGTGACGGAACGGACGTTCTGTCGTCTGCCACCCAACGGTGTCTTGTTGCAGAACTCGCGCGCGGCCGATCCCAGGCGCCCCCCGCCGCCGCGGGTCTGGCTTTAGCTCGGTCGTTTGTGCGCACGCCCGCGCGTCTGGCTCTGTTTCGGCCTCGCCTCTCCCGTCCGTGCCCGTGACTCCTGCCTCCTCCTGGCACCCTCCCCCCTCCTCTGTCCCTTCCCTGACCGTCCCTCCCCATCCTTTCCTCTCTCTCTCTCTCTCTCCCTCTACCCCCCCTTCTCTCTGTACATAGATGCCTAAACGACCACCCTTCGGGTGATAGGAGCTTGTGGGGGTGGGGGGGAGAGGGGGGGGAACCAACATCTTACTCAATCGATCTCACTATCGATCTCACCCAACGGGACACACGGGACACTTGTCGATCTCACTATCGATCTCATTATCGATCTCACTCGGGACACCGGGACACCACGGGACAACACGGGACACCGCGGGGCACCGCGGGACACTTCTCGATCTCATTATCGGTCTTACTATCGATCTCCCATGGTGTCCCGCTGAGTGAGATCGAAAGAGTCTTTCGATCTCACTCAGCGGGACACCATGGGACACCACGGGACACGACGGGACACCTCGGGGCACCATATCGATCTCAGTATCGATCGTATTATCGATCTTACTCAACGGGACACCACGGGACACCACGGGACTCCTGTCGATCTCAATATCGATTTCATTATCACCCACGGGAAATCGGGGCACCACATCGATCTCAATATCGATCACACAAGCGATCTCACTATCGATCTCACTATCGATCTCACTACCGATCTCACTCAACGGGACACCAGGGGACACCACGGGACACCGCGGGACACCGCCGGACGGACGGACGGACGGGCGGGCGGGCGGGCGGGGGATAATCATTTGTTTTGACGTCGCCCTAGCAACGGCGGACACCGAGGGACACCACTGGACACCGCGGGACACCGCGAGCCACCGCCGGACATGCTGGCGGGGGAGAATCATTTGTCTTGACTTCGCCCTAGCAAAGGCGATCTCACCCCCCTTGTCTCCGTTCCACTGCGATCTCATCCCCCAACCTCCAATATGTATATATATACATACATATGTATAGTTATATGTATGTGTGTATGGGTATATATATATATATGTATATATATATATATATATATATATATATGTATATATCGGAGTAGGCGGGGAGAGGGCCCAGAACTGCGACGTCTGGTTCGCACGGGGGGCCTTGAGGGCTCCAAGAGGGTTCAGAAGGGGCCCTGGACCCCCCAGAGGCTCCCAAGCTGGTCCAAGAGGCGCCCAAAGCGCCCCAGGTTGTCTGGCAAGTGGCTGAAGAGCGCACTGAGATGGCTTCCGGACCGGCCACGAGCGCTCCAAGACAGCTCAATATTGTTCTTAGACAGCCACGAAGGCATTCAAGACGGTCCAAGAGGCCGCCGAGAAGACCCTCCAAGGGCAAACATCAAGCGTTTCCTATGGACAAACGTATATGTCCTGGATATTTGCTTTTCAATCCAACCAGCGGCCGCGACGGCCCCAGAGGCTCCAAAATTGAGCCATAGACGGCCCAAGAGGCCCCCAAGAGGGCCCCCAGACGGCCTGAAGAGAGTTTCAAGTAGCACAAGAGAGGTGCAACACGGCCCGAGAGAGTACCCAGGAACCCCGAGGGGGCCATTGGAAGATCCCTACATGGTTGGAGCGGGCCCCCCGAGGGCCCGAAGACGGGCTCGGGTCCCCATGACGGGCGAAGAGGGACCCGAAACAGCCAAACTGGGCTCCCATATGGTCCAAAAAAGGCCTACTAGGACTCCCTGAAGACGGTCCAGGAGGCCGCTGAGAAGGCTCAAGGGTGCAAAAAACTAGCAGCTCCCAGGGAAAAACGTATATTTCTATGATGTTCGTTTCTTATGTTCCATCGGCGGCCACGTCGGCCCCGAAGGCTCCCAAAATCGGCGCCACACGGTCCACGAGGCCCCCAAGAGGGCTCCAAGACAGCCTCAAGAGAGCGTCGAGCAGCACAAGAGAGCTCCAAAACAGCCCGAGAGAGTCCCCAGGGGGCCCGAGGGAGCCACCAGAGGATCCCTACATGGTCGGAGAGGGCTCCATGAGGGCCCCAAGACCTCTCAGCTACCCATGACATGCTAAGAGGGGCTTGGGACAGCCGAAATGGGTTCCCAGACGGGCCATAAGAGGCTCAACATGACCTCCCCACGACTGTCCAAGAGGCCGCTGAGAAGGCCCTCCAATGGCAAACATCAAGCATGTCCGATGGAAAACCTTATTTTTCTGGGAGCTTCGCTTTTCAGTTCGACCATCGGTCGCGACAGCCCAATTACCAAAATGTGCCTCAGACGGCCCAAGAGGCCCCAAAGAGGGTTCAATGATGGGCTGAAGAGAGCTTCAACCAGCACAGAAGAGCTACAAGACGGCCCAAGACAGCCCTCAGGAAGCCCGAGGGGGCCACCAGAGGATTCCTATATGGTCGGAGAGGGCAACAGGAGGGCCCCACGACGAGCCAAGAGGGACCCGGAACGGCCGAAAGAAATGGGCCCTCAGACGGGCCAACAAAGGCCCCAAAGGAGTCCAAAGGAAGGCCCAGAGAGGCTCCAGAGACTGCCACAATGCTTCCAAAAAGGCTCCCGGCACGCGTTCCAGTATGCACCCGTGTACATGGTGCGTTGAGAGAAGAGAGGAGGACGAGGAGGAGGAGGCGGAGGAGGAGGAGGAGGAGGAGCAGGAAAAGGAGGAGCAGGAGCAGGAGCAGGAGCAGGAGCAGGAGGAGCACGAAGAGCACGAGCAGCACGAGGACCACGAGGACTACGAGGACCACGAGGACCACGAGGACCACGATGAGCACGAGGAGCACGAGCAACAGGAGGAGCACGAGGAGCACGAGGAGCACGAGGAACACGAGGAGCACGAGGAACACGAGGAGCACGAGGAGCACGAGGAGCACGAGGAGCACGAGGAGCACGAGGAGCACGAGGAGCACGAGGAGCAGGAGGAGCAGGAGGAGCAGGAGGAGCAGGAGGGGGAGGAGGAGCAGGAGGAGGAGGAGGGGGAGGAGGAGGAAGAGGAGGAGGGGAAGGAAGATCAGGAGGACGGAGAGGGGGAAGAGGAGGGGGAAGAGGAGGAGGGACATTGTTACTGTAAGATACTAGTGCGCGCACGTCTTGCGTCAGCCGATGTTGCTCTCTGCAGCGCGTGTTGCTCAAAGGGGGGCTCCCTGGAAACATTTACAGGAGACCCTCTGCTGCTGTACACACTCACACGTGAACCTCTGTCGGGAGTGTACCGTCTCTTTTCAGACCACAGGTGGAGGAGGCGTGTCCGCCTTGTGTCTGCCAGTGCGTCATCTCAGGCAAGACGAGTGGAGAGTGCCCCACTTTCGAGCGCCTGGTCTCCCAGCAGCTGGCAGGCCCGACGACCAACACGGCGGGCTACGAGTTCAATTTCGTGCTGCACGCGGGCTTTGTCGTATCGGCCTTCGCGGTGGAAGCTCTCCTTGGTCGTGGCTGCTCGTTTCGGAGTCCAGAGCGGGTGGTCATCCTGCCCGATGGTGCAGCTGGTGGCAGCAGCATGGCTGGCAGGAGGGGCGGGGCCGGCGGTGGTGTCATCGCTGCTGGCCCTAGGGCGTAAGGTGCTGGTGCGCTACGATGATGGCCTCGAGCACGCTGGCATCCTGTTCACGCGTGTTGGGAACACAAGGTGGATCATATATACGCCCGACCAGGACTTGTATGAGGAGGACTACGGCCCCAACACCGGCGGTTTCACAGGTGTGTGGGCTCTCAAGGCAGACGGCAGCTTTCCACCGAGCCGGCAGGGTGCCCACAGCTACAATTTCAGAGCTGGTGGTGAACCTGCTCAGGCCACGCTGCGCGGGCCGATTGAGGAGGTGCAGGATCTGGTGGCGCTGGCAGGCTGTGGAGTGGCCCCGCTGGGGGCTGAGCCTGAGGTCTGGCAGTCCACGGAGTCGAACGCAGTCTTCTCGGTCGGTGACGATGGCCCAGGGCAGCCGGAGGTGTTTGTTGAGAAGCGCGGCATCGCTTGCGCTGGGCTGCACGTGCTCGTGGTAGAGGAGGTGGGGAGGAACCAGGTCGAGCAGCGGAAGGCGGATGTGGATCAGCTCGACCTGTCGAAGTTGGTGGTGATGAGGATGATCGCACGCTGGCCCCAGACCATAGAGTACCAGTGCGCAGAGAAGGTTCGAGGGGGTAAGCGCGGCGGAACCGCTGGCGCCTCTTCCTCCGTCGCTGGATCGGCAGTCATCATGAACGACGAGAGTGACCTGTTCGAGGAGGGGAAGCACATCAATCCCGCGGTGTCCGTGCGACGGCGCTCCTGCGGCTTCGACGGATCCGCCCAGCGAACGAGTGCCTGGCAGAGATCGGGATGGTTGCCTTCGGCAAGAGCTCGGCGCAGATCATCCGCAAGCTCGGCCTCGAGGAGGCACTCGGCGAGTTCATGATGTGTCGTCTCCGTCATTCAGGGCCAGTTGCCGACGTCCGGGCAGATCGCAGGACGATTGCGGTGATCTAGCATCGCGGCAGGTGGTCATCAGACAGCAGTGTGAGGAAACATCAAAGAGGGGGGCGGATCAACGTGTTCCTAAATCGGCGCTCTACCCTGATGAGAGAATTCGCCGCCAGGTGTTTGGAGGCTGTGCCGAGGATCCTGCAGAGAGCGGCCGCGCCACTGCAGGCTCCAGCGGGCCTACGCGTACGTTGATTGTGCCCTTCTTTCTTGAGGTCTTTGCAGGAACGGATCGTGTGTCCAGGGAGATGGCTCGGCTCGGCTTCCTGGCGATTGCTATCGACACTCGTTTCGGCGTGAGGCACGATATGTGTAAGAGATCCCTGGTGAGAGCTATTAGAGGCTGGATCATGTCTGGGTTCGTCATAGGCATTCCCTCTGGAACGCCGTGTATTTCATGATCTCGCGCTCGCACCGGGCCCAATGGCCCTCAGCCCCTAAGAAGCGGTGAACACATTCTTGGGCTGCCCGTCTTGCGAAACGAGGGGGAGCGCTGGAAGATTGATACGGGAAACACGGCCATGAAAAACACTGTGAGCATCGCGTCGGTGGCGTCTCTGCACATGGTCCCGTTCTGGATCGAGAACCCTTACTTATCCTTTTATTTGGGCGGCGCCTCAGATGCTGCATCTACGACGACGTCACACTACACGGGAAATTCGAACTGATTTCTGTCAATGGGGAGCCCCTTGGGTGAAGCCAGCTAGGTTAGTGTGTAGTTACTTGCCTGTTGGATCCTTGGGCCGTAGGTGTAAACTCTGCAGGGGAAGGCGTTCCAGAACTAACAAACCACATGTTTCTTTAACGGGCAATAACAGTAATGGAATTTTGAAAACCCGTGTGGCCGAGGAATATCCAAAGTGTTTTTCCCGTGCTCTTGCCAAAGCTTTCGCTAATGGTTTTAAGAGCCTGAAGGCCACCTCATTTTCTGCAGTTTTGTAGCGAGTGTGTATCCAGGGAGAAGTCCCACCACCACCCTTTCTCCTCCATGATAGAAACGTTTGCACGTGTGGAGCGGAGCTGCGCTTCAGAATTTTGTGATGTTGTTGAGCAGCACCCTGAAAAAGGTGTTGGTGCACAGCGCTTGAGATCAGTACTGCTGTCTGCGCTGCCCGTGAGTTAAAAAGGTCTGGCTGCCGTTGCTCGTGCTCCCTCGGGTCTCGGTGGCCCTCTCAAAGCAGGCAGGTGTCTCACGCGCCCCGAAGGCAGATGCTACTAGTGCGCGCGCGTTTTGCGCCAGCCGATGTTGCTCTCTGCAGCGTGTGTTGCTCCCGCCCACCTCCCTTGACATACTTTTATTGTTTTGCCTTGCGGGGCGGAGCTGCGCTTCAGAATTCTGCGATGTTGTTGAGCAGCACCCTGAAAAGGTGCTGGTGCACAGCGCTTGAGATCAGTACTGCTGTCTGCGCTGCCCGTGAGTTAAAAAGGTCTGGCTGCCGCTGCTCGTGCTCCCTCGGGTCTCGGTGGCCCTCTCAAAGCAGGCAGGTGTCTCACACGCCCCGAAGGCAGATGCTTATATGGTTCTCTGATGCTCTGGCTCGGGGAGGAATGCTGAGGACGAGGAGGGAAGGGGAGAGCAGGATGAAGGGGGCTCGAGAGGATGAAGGAGGTGAAGTATGCGAAGGATTACAAGGAGGAACGCAACGAAGAGCGGGGAAGACAGGGAGGAGAAGGAGGAGGAAAAAGAGGAGGAGGAGGTGGTGAAGGATCAGGGATCCCGTTCAGGGAGACGCCGACGAGGAAATGATGAATATAAGATGATGGGAAGAGGGAGAACGGGACGAGGAGGAGAGTAAGGGGACTGCAGTGGACCGGGGATGATGACGGCGATGATGTTGATGATGAGGACGATGACTATGCCGACGACAACGCCGACGACGACCAACACTATGTTGATTATGCGGATGATGATGCTGACACGTACGATGACGATGGCGACGGTGGTCACGATGTTGATCATAATGGTGAGAATGATGATTGTTGTGATGGTGATGGTGAAGGTGACCATGACTATGACGATGACGATGAAGATGGCGAGGATGATAATGACAATGATGACAATGCTCCTGAACCTAGTTAGAACTTGAGTGCGCGCGAAGCGCGCGATGGTTCTAATACACATATATATATGTGTATATGTGTATATATATATATATATGTATAGATGTAGGTGTGTGTCTCTCTCTCTCTCTCTCTCTCTCTCTCTCTCTCTCTCTCTCTCTCTCTCTCTCTCTCTGTTTTTCCCAGGTCTTTCCTTCTGTATTCTTCTTCTCTTTTGTCTGCCACTCTCTCCATCTCTCTCTCTCTCTTGCTCTGTCTTGCTGTCCGTCTGTCCTTCTCTCTCTCTCTTGTCTCTGCCTGCCGGCCTCTCTCCCGTCGCACCCCCGCTCTCCGACCACCTCCGCGCCGCCCCGTCCGTCCACCCCGGCGGGCTAGAGAAACCCGCCGGCTGGGGGCGGCTGCCTCGCGCCGCGGCATGGGCCAGGATCGGCATCGGGAAGGGGGCCAGGTCGGCATGCTCGCGTCGTGCGTGAACAAAAACGCGACGGGGGGTTTTGGCTATTTCCGGCCTCTGCAGGCACTCCCTGGGCCCCTGACGGCCAAACACGACTCGCGACGAAAAACCAACCCCAGGGAAGAGTCGGGACAGCGGGGTGCACCGTATTGCAAAAGTCAGGACATCGCATGTTTGGGCGGGTCTCCGACGTTGTGGAGGCTGTCACTTGATGGCGTTTCTACTCGAGCGAAAGTCCGCCCGGTGCGACGGCGCGGCCGTGCTCGTCGGGAGGGGGAGAGGCATGCTGCTTCTTCTGCTGACGGGTTACCCACGGCGACGTGTCGCTGACGCCCCAGACATCCGATGTGTTTGGTTCCCTGAGAGCCTTTCGCTGGAGCGTTCTCATCATGGTGCTGCTATAACAATGCCTTGCCGAGGCGATTTGTCCTCTTGCGCGTAACGGTCGCTACCCGGCCAACCCCCCATCCCAGGCCAGGCTAACCATTTTTGGTGTGAGTGTGGGGGGGGGTGGGACCCCCAAATGCTGATGCTCCCGCGCCTACCATGGCGCACCCACGCACCGACGTGCCCTACCCCGCCCAAGCGTTCACCAGGGGCCCAACGCCCCCCCCTCCCCTCCCGGGTAAAGACCGCTACGGCTACCACCATGAATATTACAAATCAATATTGTGATGCGTTCAGTCACGGTGGCCTCTGAGGACCCGTTCTCAGGCCCTGAAGCCATGGAAAACAGCTCCGAGGTGAAAGCATGGCCCCAGGAAAGGGGTCGGGACCTCTGGGGCCGCGCGTTGAACACATGATGTCGCGTCGGAAGTCTCTGGGGGGGGGGGGACTGCGGATCTGGCGCAGCCTGGATGGCCCCTCTTTTGACGAGCCCCTGGCCCTCGAGGCGCTCCTCGGCTCGCTTGCCCACGTCTTGGGACGAGGCGAGGGGGTCGTCGCGGAAGGGGCCGGTTTGCCAGGTAAGCCGTTGCCACCCTTGAGCGGAGGGGGGGGGGGAGGGAGAGGGAGGGGCGCGCAGAGGCTGGTTTCCAGGATGATCGCCATCGTGTGATGATCCATAAGAGCAAGACCGCGGCTCGTCGCTCGGGGGGCAGGGCGTGAGAGGTGCAGCCGAGATATCCATACCCCGCCATGACAGCCGGGGTCGCGGACGGCTTGCCCAGCCCCGGCAGGTGGGTCTGATCGAACGATCAGCGCAGGTGCCGCGAAGCCATGCCCCGAGGTCGTGGTGTCACAGGGCGTGTGATGGATCGGCCGAGCCTGCCGCCGAGTTTGCCCGAGCCCCCTCTCTGGAACCGGGGCGACGCACGGCCCACAGCGACACGGGAGCAGCACGCCGTGTTCAGCGAGTGCGGCCGTCGGGCCGGGCCCCGCACAGAGCCCCCGCACCGCCCGTCCCTTTTTTGGGCAGGGCGTGGGCGGGTGCGAAGCATGCAGCTGCCAAGGAGAACGACGGCGACGACGGCGGCGGCGGCGGCAGCGGCGGCGACGACAACGAAGCCGCCCCGCAGTCGACGACGCCATCGCCGGCATCGAAGACGACGCCGACGACGACGCCGACGAGCACGACGTCGACGACGCCGACGACGCCGTCGGGGGGGCGGAGGTGGGCTTTCGGCTTTGCCTGCCGCCTTCTCGCCTCGTTCGCTGTGTGTCCCTCGCCTCCTCTTTCCTTTCTTGTCTGGTCTCGTGCCCGTCCAGTTTTCCTGCCTCTGCCGCGAGTGCTAGGACGACATTATCGGATGCTTGTCCGTGATGCCTGGCAGCGAACCAAATTTCCAGGTCGGTTTCGGAGCGCTGCGGCGGTCTCGGCAGACACAAACTGTGGCAAGGTGTTTTTCAAGGAGCTGACTGCCCCCCTTCCTAGCCCCCCCCCACTCTGCGATGCCGACGGGGCCCATGAGTAACAGTGTAGCGACAGGGAGTCGCCAGTGTGTGTGTGCCCTACATGTGCAGTCATGTTGTCTTGTTGGGGGCAGATGATCACGCAGCCATCTCAACCATCGCCACTCGACGTCTATCGTGAAGACGGCTTGGAGGGACCCGGGAGCTTGCTATTGTGATGAGTCCGTTGCTTCACGTTTTGCGACGGGAGTGTCACGGGTTGGTGTTTTGCGCACCGTCTCCGTGACATGTTGTCTCCGCGGCGCCTCTGGCATTGGATACACGTCCTCATAAGCACAGGGCCTTGACGAGCAGACGAGCAGGATCGAGGGGGGGGAGGCTGGCTTGGTCAACTCGCTGCCCGCCAAGCCAAACTCTGGCGCCTGGCGCGGACGGGGGCCCTCCCCAGCAGCCCCCCCCCCCCCTGCGGCGCACCCAGGCCCCTTCAGCGCGGCCCTCCCAATACCGCGCGGGGCCGACGAGCCCCGCTCCCAGCCGCCCAGAGCAGACTCGACGACCCCGCGGCCCGCACGGCAGCCAGGAGGGCCCTTCGGGCGTCCAGTGACGGGGGGGGGTGCGAGTTGCATGAGGGGGCGACGCACGATGGGGGGAAAGAAGGCTGCATCTCTAGCGTCTTACGAGGGCCCCCTGGGGCCCAGAAGGGGCACGAACGGTGCACGCTCCATCGACAGGATCGCCCTCATTGATTATCGTCCGAGCCCTGTCCTGCGCGCGCGGGCCCAGATCGGAGTCGAGGGACAAGCAATCGGAATCGGAATCGAGGTGGTCTCTAAGATGCCTCCAGGGTGGCCTCCGATATGCCTCCAAGATGACCTCCGAGATGCCTGAGACCCGGGAGGTCCCCATGGATGCCCCAGGACTCGAGGAACGCTTCCTGACAGTCACAAGAACTGTTGGAGCTCCGCGCGGAGTTCTCGGGCCAGCGCTGGAGCTCCCCAGCGGCGCCTCCGCGCGCCAGGGCGGAGGGTCCCGGTGCCGATGCGAGGAATCCGCGCGGAGTTCCGACGGTCTTCGTTCATCGCATCTCTGGTTCCTCGACGGGCGGCCCTCGGGCTCGGCGGCGCGGCCGCGTTCGCCGGGACGGGGGGGGAGGCCGGGGGGCTTCACAGCCGACGGGCTCCCCGTGGCGCCGTGTCATCGATCCATACGTCCGATGCCTTGACGTCTCCGGTTTTGGACTGTCCAGGGGTCCTCGAGGCCCCCCGCGGCCGAGAGGTGCCAACATGCGTCCCGCCGCGAGAGTCCCGCCTCGAGTTCTTCGCGACGAAAGGAGCTGGGGGTAAGAGGCAGTTTTCGTTTTAGATTCTGGCACGTTTGCTTGCAGGGGGGGGAGGGGGAGGCGTGGTGAGGCCGGACAACGCTTCTGCACTTCTCGCAGGGGTTTCTTTGCACGCCTTTTCGGCCCAGCGTTGATGGAAAATGCGGCGGAGGATGTGAAAGGGAGTGGGGGGAATGTCGTTCACGAAATAATTACAGCCCCACCAGATAGTCATGCTGCTCTCCGAGCTGGCGGTTCTGCCGGTGTTTGTGTGTGTTATGCTTCTGGTCATTCTTAGAGTCTGGGGAGCCGTTGTTTGACGGCCCCAGGGCCCCGTGAGCGCCCCCCTGAGGCCGACCCTCGCCAGACACCACCCGCCTGAGCTCTTCCCGCGGCGAGAGGAGGTGGGGGGTAACTGATAGTCATGCTCCTCCCCGAGCTCGGCCGGCCCGCCCCTCGGGCGTGCCGAGACGGGCGCGCCGCCATGAGCGTGCGGCTCGCCGCCGCGCCGCGCTGGGGCGGCGCGCGGCGCGAACGCGGCGCGGTCGCGCGCGGGTTGGCGCCGCCGCTGCGGAGGGCGGCGCTGTTGGCCGCGCTCGCGTTCCGGAGCTGCTCGACCCCGTCCCTCGCGCCGCCCTCGCGTAGCGGCTGTTTCTTTTACCTTCTGGAGGTAAGAAAGGCACTGACCATGACCAAGATGTCTCGGGATCTTGTCGACTCCGATCTTGGGCTGACCCAGATGCACGGTGACCAAGATCGACACGACGATTCCGCGTGCAGTCTTAGTCATGGTCCCCGTTTTCTTCCCTTCCACTTGGCCTTAGGGCCCCTCGTCGGATCCCGGTTGAAGTCGAAACAATTGCCTAAACATATTTGTTCGACGGTCCGCGCGGGCTTCTCGGGTCAGCGCGCGCCAGGGAGGGGGGTCCAGCGCCGGACTGAGATGTCCGCGCGGAGCTTCGAAAGTTCATGTTTATGGCATTAATTATTCCTCGAGACTTTGGGACACTTTGCCATTTCTGCCACTTTGAATGCGGGACCAGGTTTCGATTCCCAGCTTCACTCCTCCTCCTCCGCCTCCTCCTCCTCAGTTTCCTTCGTCTTCGTCTTAGGGTGTGTGTTTGTGCTCGGACTTGTGCACCTCGTCCCCACGGAATGCATTTAGCCAGATACGGGGGGGTTCTGCGCATCGGGGTCCATGCACGCGTTACGGCGTGCGCTCGTAGAACGAGCTTGGTACGCATCTTATTTCGATTCCTGCATTGCGGCACGCGGCACGCTCATTCACATTTCAGGCCACGGTTCAGTGCACGAGCTTGCCTATCGCAGGACGGCTCTTGCGGTGTCCCCAGTTTGCTTGGCGGCCTTTTTGATTCGCACAGCGGTCGAGGCCGAGTCGGGTGAACAGCTTTGTGGTCGCACTCTCCTCCTCTTCGCCAGGAAAACGGTTCCCGAGTTCTTCGCGCCGCACTCACTCGTCGGGTATATTTGTGTTCCTTCCTCTCGGCCTCGGGGCCCCTTGTCGGGCCTCGAGGGCCATCACAACATGGGATCTAGGACGAGAAACGAACAACCAGGTATGGGGATCGGGACCACCTCGGGGCCGCGGATCTCGAGCAGACGTAGAGTGACCCTTCGCCGGAGTGACCTGTGGTGCGGAGTGACCCTTCGCTGGAGTGACCTGCGGTGAATACTTTTGATTGCAGCAGTTTCCGCGCGTGGGTTTGGCTCCCCTGCGTCCCCACGAAAGCGGCGCACCAAAGGTCAATCTTGTGTGCAGCCGGGGATCCAAACAATCAGATCGTCGGAGAAGTTGCCTGCCTTCGTTCGCCGCGCCGCCGCAGGAGCTGCTCACCCTCGTTCTTCGCGCCGCCGCGGCGCGCGGTGACGGTGGCGCTGGTGGCGCCCCAGGTCGGCCCATGTGAAGCAATCGTGTCCTGAGATTGAGATGGCCAAGATGGCCCAAGGTGGCCCCCAGGACGGCCAAGATGACCTCCAAGATGCCTCCAGGGTGCCTCCAAGATGCCTCCAAGATGCCTGAGACCGAGGAGGTCCCCAAGATTCCCCAAGACTCGTGGAACAAAACACAACATAAGCCGACACTTTCAGAGGGCCGGGAAGATTTCTTGGATCGGCGCTGGAGCGCCCTGACGGGGCGGTGCCTCCGCGCGCCAGATCGGAGATATCCGGGTGGACCTCTAACGGTTTATGTCTACCTAGCTCTTGTTTCTGAAAGACGCCCAAAGAGGGCTCCAAGACGCCTCCAAACATGCTACAAACATTGATCCCCCCTTAGAATGGGGTGTTTCACGGATTTTAGCGTTCTCGTTCATGCTTTCGACGCTCCAAGACGGCCCAAGAGGCCCCCAGGATCGTCCCAAGACGGCCCGAGAGGCCTCCAAGAGAGACCTCAGACGACCCAATAGAGCCCCAAGACTGCCCAAGAGATCTGCAGTTTGTTTCACCATGTTTGGGCTATCGGGGCAGTCCCAGGGCCCCCAGACTGAACATGACGACTCACGATGAGGAGCTGCTCCTGGGGGAAGGCCCCGGGGTCCAGCAATGGTTTCCCTCAGGAGTCGGGCACATAATGGGGGTACAGGGCATTTTGCCGGCAGGTTTGTGAGTGTGGGACGATCAGCAAAAATATGTTTGTCAGCGTGTTTTTGGGCGAAGGCCCGCATACCTTCATGCATTCATGCGCGGCTCCGCACAGCAAGCGCGCCCTCGCCTCCGCCTGCCTCCCCTCCTGTCTTCTGGGGCTGGGCGTGAAGCTTCGAGGCCCGACTGCGAGCATGTTTCGCGAAGGCAGCGCAACAACACGTATACCCCACCCCCCGCCTACCTTGCCCCCCCTTCGTTCCCCTTCTGGGGACGACCCAGACCGCCGACTTCGCGTTTTTGCAAGACGTGCACCCCCAGAGCTCCGGAGTCCTGCTGAGGACCAGGCTTCAGAGCGTGAATTACCTACCCCGCTTTCGCTTCCAGGCAAAACCAAGTCATACCACGCGCCTCGTCGTCAAGCGCCCTGACCAGTACAGGCCGTAGTTTGGCATCGTTTGGTATCTCTTGGAAGCGAGGGTGGTCAAAAGCGAGGTAGGTTTGTTTTCCCCCTAAGGTTGTCATCCCACGTGGTTTTGTTCACTGTCAAGGGGCCCGGTGAGGGCACCCAGAGGCAGAAAATTGTCATCAGCGTTTGGTCACGTTTTTTCCTATAACGCGAGGTGGCCTGGGGAGGTGAGCCAGAGAGGGGTGGTTGTTTTTGCTCCCATGCCCAGGCCCTTCGGAAGTCCCAGGACGGTGCGGAGACCTACCCGCCGGGTGAGACCGTGGGGATTCAGGGTGTGCGTGGTGTTGGGGACATACAGGCCGCCCTCCGAGGATGCCTCGTGCGACTGGTGACCTCCGAGATGAGCTGGCTGCACCCACAAGGGGGCGGCACGAGGGGGGCAGCTCACTGAGAAGGCGGAGGGGTCTCTTAGAAGGCAGGGGCCGTGTCAGGAGGCCACGGAGCCTTCTAAGGAGGCTTCTCGAAAGCCAGAGCTCCCCCGATGTCTCAGAAGGCGACCTCCCTTCGCGCTACTCCTTGGGTCCGCGCCGCCAACGGGGGCCTCCGAGATGAGGTCGTCAGAGGCCTCGAGGTCACCCTGCGGTCTTTCTGAGACCCGATCTGGGGCCCTGAAGAGGCCCCCCCGCGAGCGGTGCCGACGCTCCGGCGGCCGAGGGAGGCCCAGGTCGCGGAGCAGAAGTCTACAGGTCCCCCGCGGGGGCGCGAGGATACTCGGGCGTCGCGGTCTGGACTAGAGAGCTGTCCTCCTCCAGGAGGGTCGGCGCGAGAGCGCGAGGGCCACAGGGTAACCGCGCGTCGCGCATCCCAGGGCGCGATGCGCGAAGTCAGGCTGCCTGCAGAACATCGAGACGGGCGTTTGGGCGCTGCGCCCGGCGTCCCGGTCCCCGGGAAGCCGTTTCTGGGCATTGCTTGGTGGGGTCACGAGGAGACGCTCCAGGCTCCGGGTAAAAAACAACCCGTCTTGGGAAGAGGTCGCCGCGTGTGTGTGTATGGGGTAAATCAAGACAGTTCGGAGGGCCAGCTTCGGATTTGGAGAAGACGTGCCCCTCATGCAACCATCGTACAAGAACGCCGTGTCGTCGTGGGTGAGACTCTCAGTCGCTCACACGTTGGCGGCGCGCACGAAGGGGCCGAGCGAGTGGGCTTCTCGGAAGCCCTCCTGCCTTCCGAGAAGCCTCCTCAGAAGCCTTCGAGCCCCTCTGAGGCCTGAGGAGCCCTCCCCCCCGCCTTCCACCCCCTCCTGCACTCCAGCAGATTGAGCCGCTCACAAGCGCGTCGAGGTCCCCCCCGCTCTCCCAGGCGCCGAGGAACAGACAACTACACATGCACATCAGCTCTCCGAGCTGAGAGAGGTTTTTCTTCGCCCCTAAGGTGGGCAGCAATTTGGGGGGGGCAGGAGAATTCGGGGAGCAGGGGTAAGGTAAGTGTACCACTCCTAGCCTCGTTACTCACTGTCATTCTAGCTCATGTGTCCACGCCCGTGGGCGCCCTCATGGAGGGGCTGCGGATCGCTGTGGGGTTCCCGTCTCGATTTATGCAGGCTCGTCCTGGCTGATTGTCTTGGTTGGTTGATTGGCCACGCCTGCGGGCGAGTGGCGGTCGGCGCAAAGCCGTTCAAAGTGTCTCCTGCACATGCGTGCCCTTGTGGCACGGCGGTGTGGCGTTGCAGCCCACCCTGATCTTCTCTAGCGTGCTGCGCGCTCCAGTGGTTTGCGCAGCAGCAGCGCTTACCTGGCCAGCCCATGCTGTCCGCACTCCGCTGTTTCGTGCCTCCTGGACTCTCACAGGACCGGGCCCGCCAGCTGCACGATCCCGTTTCTCCATTAGCACGGTCGGGAACGCGGGCAGCTTGGTGTTGCGACAGTAAGTATTCGTGGGCTGGCGCGGGCCTCCGCTTGTAGCGCTTCGCGCTGCGTGCCAGGAGAGGGTCAGCGACCAGGGCCGTCCCAAGCGCTCTGTGCGGACCGCCACAGATGGCACGATGGTGAAAGGCAGCCCCAGCTTCCGAGGGGTACCCTCGTGCTGCTCGTGTCTGGGATCTCCGCCCTGGATTTCTGTTGGGTGTATCTCCATGGTGCCTCTGGCCTTCAGCGGAGGGGCTCGCATTCTTGACACGTCTTCGTGACCATGTTTCGAGTGCATGTCGCCTGTGTTGTTCTTCTCGGCGGCGCGCCGAGGGGAGGAGGCAGAGGGGGCGGTCCTTCTCAGAAGGCTCCGAAGGCCCCTGGCCTTCTCAGAAGCCTTCTGATTCCAGAGCCAGTGACGGGCACCTCAGAAGGCTGGAGGGCTGATGAGAAGCCCCGCCGCCTTCTTGAGAACCCTCAGATCCGACGCTGCGAAAGAACAGCACTACAAAATCACGGCCAGAGCCCTGAACACCATCTTTCTGAGCCATGTCTCGAGCCAGATCGATCTGTGAGGGTCCCGGGGCTCGCAGCGACGCAAAACATCGCCCGCTGCGAAAAACATGCAACGCCGAGATCTCATGGTCCGGGGGCGCCGCCGCCAAAGAAATATTCCGAGTAGGATACCGAGAAACCATACAACTTATTTGCCCCACGAATGAACATCTCGTCGAGACCATAAACTACATTGAATGTTCGTACATCTACGAAGATTATACCTATTTATTTTGCAGAGTCGACGAGGAAATAAGGTTTTGGTCGCATCAGTCATGTGGTCGATCCCCTACTCGAGATATGTTGTTGTCAATATGCGGCCTCCAGAAGTCCAGGGAGCTCTCAAAAAGGCCTCCGCAGGGGCACACCAGCCTGGAGACGCCGCACAGCTATCGATCCCAGATCGACCGACCAAGCGATCGAGGAACGACGGCGACAACGACAACGACGGCGATCCACGCCTAGGCAAACCGACGGCGCAAACCGGCGACTCTGGACGACAACGACGCGGTCCCCCCTCGGCTTGCCGCCGAACCCTGGACCGCGCGCGTGCTGTGCCCCATCCGCCCGCAGGCCGGCTGGCAGCGCGGGGACTCGCCCCTGGCCGGCCCGGGCGGGTGCCCGGGCCGGGCGCCGGCAGATTGGCGCGCGAGCGCGTCGCGGGTGCCAGCGGCGGCCGCCTCCTTCGTGGCCCAGGCCGTCACTGTATCGGACGAAGCTATTTGCCCAGGACAAGTCCGCTCCAGAGCGTTCCGGAACGCTCTCCGTGCATTCGCTCTGAGAAGGCCGCGGCGCCCGATACATCTTCCGGAGCCGCCGGATCTCAGAGATTCCCGGTTGATCTTTGTCCAAATATGGTCTACCCTTAGCTTCGTCTTTCGTTAGAGCCCTCATTTATCAGTGCAGGGGATGGTCAGGGATAATTGGTGCTTCGGGCCTCCTGTTTTCGAGCCAGGGGGGCCCTGGATGGCACTCCACTGGAGCTTTCCCGGATCACATTTTGCCCACCGTGGATTCCGAGGTATTCTCAAGGATTATTTGGAAACGCACGGTCATGTGCACCATGGCCGTCCAGACCAGAAATGTAGCCCGCATTGAAGAGAGATCAGGATTCCTGAGGCAGGCCTCGAATCGAGATAAGTCGTTCCAGAGCGCTTTGCAAACGCTCTCAGAGCGTCCTGGAACGCGCTGAGAATCAAGAAGGCCGCAGCACCCGATACATCCCCCAGACCTGCCGATTCTCAGAGATTTCCGATCTGTGTCGGTCCGATTTAGTCTCGATCCTCGTCTTACTTCCTGAATCAATTCTGAGGAAGCCTCAGGCGAAACGTCTGCCAGACCGGGTGGTCTAGGGCCCCCTGTCCCCCTACCCCATAGGGAAAATCATGACGACTTGTTTTGGCTGGTTTCGGCCTCGGGGCCTTCACACGGCACTGTGTTGTCAACGAGCGGCTCGGGAAAACAAACTTGTCCTGAACATGGGTGGGGGGCGGGATCGGGTGGCTCAGGGGGGGGGGGACGCATCGTCCTCCAGTCGCCCATTCATTGCCGATCGGGGCCCAATTGCCCCACCCATGCCCAGGACCGCGCGCTTCGGCGATCTACCGCCCTCCTGCGCTGGCCCCCCTGCAGGCCCAACGCTGCCCCTCAAGGAGGGAGGAGCCCCGAGATCCGGGCGTTCCATTTTTGCCACGCCAGTTCCCCCAAAAGTATCTCGAGGGGGGGCTGGGGGGCCCTAGACCGCCCAGTCGGGCAACCGTTGCGCCTGAGACCTCCTTACAACTTCGTCCGGAATCGTGCTCTCGCCGCAGTGCCGGCTACATTTTTGTTCCCAGGGAGCCTTAGACCGCCCAGTCCGGTAGCCGTTTCGCCTGGACATATGTTCAGGAGTCGTGCTCTCGCCTCGATGGCGGCTGCATTTTTCCCGAATCAGTGCCTGCACAGAAGGGGTCGTAATCGGTGCGCTTCTAGGTTCCTGGGTTTCCAGTTCCGGGTTCCCGGGTTCCTGGTTCATGTTTCCGGGCCGATTTCGTTGGTTGGCCTCGGGGTGCCGAGATATCCCGAATTCCTGGTCGATCTCCCAATCGGTCGGTCTCACCATCGATCTCATTACCCACCCCTCCATCGCTCACCATCGAACTCACAATCGATCTGAGGATCGATCTCACAATCGATCTAACTATAGATCGCACGAGCGTTCTCACGATCGATATCACTGAATCCACTTCACTATCGGTCTCACGATCGGCCATATGATCGTCCTCGCTATCGATTCCACTTTTGACCTCACTATCGATATTACAGTCGATCTCAATGTCCAGATCACTAAGTTTCAAACAATTCACTGATTGGAGTTTTCTCTGGTGTCATTGGCCCGGACGGCCGCAATTCCGTGTAAGTCATGTGCGGAAGTACCAGGAGCCCGGGCCCGGGGCCGGCACACCCTCTCGGATTTCCCCCCCCCGGTAACCCTCTTTGTCCCCGGGCGTCCCGGAGCCCTTTTTGCGCCCCCCGAGGCGTCCACCATGGCTTCCTGGGAGGGCAAGAAGCCGCCAAGACGCCCCAAGAGCGCACCAAGACTCCCAAGATAGCCCCATCATGGCCCCAGAAGCCCCCACTTGAGTCTCCGCGGCGGTTCCTAACCATTTAAACCAGACGTAAGTAGTTATATCATATTTAGAACCAGCTTATATATAGCTTATAAGCAGCTTATAAGCTCGTATCCTTGCTTATGCCATCGTATCATCGACCACGCAAGGTGCAACCCATGTAGCACAGCTACAAGTATTTACTAACGTGTTTGGGCTATCCTGGTAACCAGCGCTGGCCGAAAACGTTGTTTTACATGAACAAATAATTGTTTTGTTGTTTGATTTGTTTTTCGTTCCGAACGCGTTTTGTTTTGGTTTCAAACGATTGCGTAAACCGATGGCAGACGGCCGGGCAGGCCCAGCGTTTAGTTTTGCGTTGTTTTTCGTTTAGCGACATTTGCCGCGCGTTTTGTTTTGTTTTGTTTTCCGCGCGCCCATCCGTTGCATCGTGTTGTTTTTCGTTTTGTTTAGGATGGGTATCTCTTGGGTTTGCCGAACCCGCGGGAATGTGACGCGCCACGTCGAAAATCCTTGGGTTCTGCTCTGCAGAACCCGTGGCATTTTGACATGGCCACTTTTGGGGCGAAGGGAGCGCCACGTCACAATTCCTTGGGTTTTTGCTCTGCAGCACCCACGGATTTTTGACATGGCCTCCTTGGGGACGCCAGATCAAACGTCTGTGGGAGTTGCTCTGCAGAACCCGCGGAATTTTGTTGTGGCCTCCGTTGGGGAGAACGGAGCGCCATGTCGAATCTCCTTGGGGCTAGCTCTGCAGAGCCCACGGCATTTTGACGTGGCCTCTTTTGGGGCGAAGGGAACGCCATGTCAAAAATCCTGGGGGGTTCTCTGCAGAACCCACGGAATTGTGATGTGGCCTCCTTTGGGATGAAGGGGAAGCCATGTCAAACATCTTTGGGTTTTGCTCTGCAGAACCCACGGGTTTTTGACTTGGCCTTCTTTTGGGCGGAGGGGAAGCCATGCCAAAAAACCTTGTGGCTTGCTTTGCAGAATCAGCGGGAGTTCGACGTGGCCTCTTTTGGGCTGAAGGGAACGCCACGTCCAAATTCCTTGGGTTTTGCAGATTCCACGGGAATTTGACGTGGCCTCCTTTGGGGCGAAAGGGAAAGCCATGTCAAAGATTTGTGGGTTCTGCTGTGCAGAACCCACGGGATTTTGGTATTGTGTTTTTTGGGGAAAAGGGACAGCCATGGCACACATCCTTGTTTTTTCCTTGCTGAACCTACGGGGTTGTGACGTGGCCTCCTTTTGGGGCGAAGGGAAAGCCACGTCACAAATCTTTGGGTTCTGCTTTGCGGAACCCGCGGAAATCTGACGTGGCCTCTTGTGGGGCGAACGGAACGCCATGTCAAAGATCCGGGGGCTTTGCTCTGCAGAACCGACGGGATTTTGACGTGGCCTCCTTTGGGCTGTTTGTCGGTAGGATTGCAAAGTTTCCACGGTTGCGCTTCAAGATGAGAGCACGTTCAGATCTCAATGAGCTTGACCGCTCTAAGTTTGACCTTTCGTCGTTAGTCGTGGGGCAGTCACGACAGCATGCAGGGACACGGGAATACCACCAATACGTAGGGCCCCTGAAGTCTTGCACGCCCACATGTCAAATACTCGTGGTAGTGGTTGCTGTCATCACGAGCTCTCGGGGAACGAGGGGGCGGTGGGTTGGGGAGCCTCAGCCCTGGGAGGCCACCAGATCTTGGTCTCTGCTGGTGCTCTTCATCGCGGTCGACGCCGGCCAGGCGCTGACCATGGACTGGGCCGAGAAGAGGTCCTGGGACCAGACCCGCGCCGGGCAGCAGTACGCCCGGCAGACCGTCCTGGTGCTCAATTCTCTGCTGTCTATGCAGGCGCTCCGAAACAGGGCCACGTCTTGCGGGATGGTGTTCGCTGTTTTTGGTGAGCGGACGAAGATCGAAGAAGAAGCAAGTCCAGAAACAGACCTGTTCGGCACTACGCGCGGATTTCTTGGATCCGCGCTGTGCCCCCACTGCTGCGCATGCAGTGCCCTCCCTGGCGCGCCCCGCGCGCCGGGGAGGGGGCGGTCCGGCGCAGATCCAAGAAATCCGCGCGGAGCGCCACAAGTTTATGTTTATGGCGTTTTGTTTTCTTCTAGAACGGTGTAGCAAGATGTTCCGCAGTCGGGGACGCATGTCCCAGGGGCGGCTTTCTCCGGACAGTCGCCCCAAATTGCAGACAAGCCTGATTTGCATCGTTATTCGTCCGCTAAGTTGGGCAGGAAGGATTCCTCCATCGCCAGGCTGGGCTTTTCGGTAGCAGGTCATGGGAGCCTCGTGCACCCTCGTAACTCTGTCTTTAAAGTGCGCCAGCGTCGAGATTATCTTTTGGTAATCGATGAGCTAGCGCCGACTTGGCGCTGATTACATCGAGTCGCAAGAGCCAGCAATTTGGTATGGGAGGCTCCCATGAGTTGCCATCGGGGAGTTGGGCGGGGGGTCGGGCACGGGTTGGGCAGGGGGTTGGACCACGACTGGGACCGGCCAAAACGCTGTGTGGAAAAGTTGTGGTGCCGCTTCTGTGTTTTGCGCTGCTTCGAGCTCTCGTGTTGGACGGCTGCTCCGACTGTGTAAACGCCACCGTTTGAAAACACCATTTTGGAAGGCACCTGGGGCATGAGACGGGCAGATGTACGCACCGCCGGAAGATATGCACATCCACCGCTTCTGAGTCGCGCCCCATGACTTCGAGGAGCGGAGGATGTGGATATCTGCCCGCCCCTGCGGGCGGGAGCTTATCCACATCCGTTGTATGACGAGGTTCTTGGGGCGCGACTCCTGCGCAGCCTGGCGGCGCTGCTCTTCCATTGCGACGCTCGGCTCCGCAGTGGAGGACAGGTCATCCGGGGCGGCACCAGAGTCGTCATCGCCTCAGCCGGCAGTCAACGGGTTTCAGCGCAAACGGTACTCAGCCAGAGCGCAGGATCCTGCAGGGTCCTGCAATGCTGGATCTTGGCTGCGCTGGGTTTGGGAGGCGCTCCTGGCCCTGGAGGCGGCCTTGCATAGTTGCAAAGCTGGGCTTGGGAGGCCCCATAACAAGTTTCAGCCCGGCTTTCTCTATTTGCCCGCACCTTTGAACCCTGACTTCCACCGCGATCGCATGGTCGATCAGGGGCAACGTTGCGGGTTAGGGAGGGACGGGCTCCGGGGGGATGCATCGACCCCCAATCGCCCTTTGATCGCCGCCCCGCTACAGGAACGTGCGGATTCGTTATCGGAGGTGTACCGTCGATGCCAGATCGATGTATCTTTCCCTGAGCCCTTCCTCCCTAACGTTCCCGATCATTCGAGGGACCAAGATGCAAGCCGCCGCCGAATCGGGCGTTTGAATTCACGAGTGGACGATGGCCAGGATGGACGTTGAGCAAGGTCGGCGCCGACGTTTCGGCGTTCAGTCTGGGTCATGGTCATCGGATTTTGTCCATCGACATGTGCTCACTATGCTTCGGAGCTCCTGTTCCATAGTTTCTGGCTTGGGCATTTCGGCCTGTATGGGCGGCTCCGTGGCCTTCTGGCAGTGTCTCGACTTGGGTATGTTCCTTAGTTTTATGCCCGTGTCGATCTGCTTCGGCGTGGGGATTTCTCTCAAAATGATGGCAGTGAACCACTTTCAGGCTGGGACGATCAAGATCATTGGCCAGTTACGATTGCCAGTCCTGGCGATTTTTTCAGCAGTGCTGCTATCAAGAAGGTATTCTGCAGCGCAGTGGCAGACAATCGCTCTCATATCGGTCAGCTGTCTTGCATTTGTCCTGCTGAAGGGGCAGGGACGGAGAACCGAAGGCAAGCCATGGAAGTGGACCGGACTGAATCAGATTTTTGGATGGGTGTTGCTTAACGTGTTTGGTGGCATTATCGCCGAGCGCACTTACAAGGGATCGCAGTTCCCCTTCTACGTCTCCAAGGTGTCTGAGGATTTCGGCCATCTTCTCATAGGCCTCATCATGCTTTACGTCGTTGTGCCTCGCTTCCAGCCAGGCGAGAACATCCTTGACAGGACGATGCGACCTGGTGGATTCTTCGATTCTTGGGACAGGCGCACCGTTATTGTGCTCCTCTTCCTGTTGGCGGACGCTTGGCTGGGAAACATGTTATTGAAGGAGTTCTCGGGCGTGGCGCGGAGCGTCGCCAAAGCATTCAGTGTCGCGTTAGTTTATTTTGTATCTCTGTCTTATTCGAAGGATCGCAGGAGGAATCCAGCGCTTTCGTTGGTGGCATTGCTTGTTCTTCAGTCGTCAGTCCTCTTCACGTTCCTGAGGTGAGTGCCAGGCTAATATTAATATTCTAGCTTCAGGTTTTCGCCTACATCCAGGGCCCTGTCGCATGCTCTCACGCGAGTCACTCTTCCCACGGTCCTTGTGATGAGCGGCGTTAACTAGGCACGAGGCACCGTCATCAGTCCGTGAGGGCGGCCCCATACAGAAAGGCCAGAGCTTGTCTCTCGTCCCACGGTCCCTTGTGATGAGTGGCTTCCCCTAGGCACGAGGCACCGCCATCCGTCCGTGAGGGCGGCCTCATGCAGAACAGGGCGGGTGGGCCAGCGCCCGGGTTAAAATCTGGTCCCGTGCGATTCTCGTGGAGAGGGGCGATGACGAGGAAGATCGATAGACAACGTGGTGAAATTCTTCTACCAGGGCAGAAGAAGTCACCTACATGTTATCAGTCCCCCTAGTCCCAAGTAAGATGAAACAGAAGCATGGGATACGGCCTAGAATCAAGGACACCCGACGTTCGAAAAGCAACGAGATGTTGCCCGACATCTTAATACGTATGGTGAACATGCCAGCTTTCCAGACAGCATGATCTGAGCTGTTTTGTCTTCGAAGGACTGCCAAACTTACGTGAAGCAGATCTAGATTATCATATTATCATTCCGGTTGGTTCAGATTTGGTCGGTTCGACATTGGTAGGTAATGTCTACGATGTTGTTCAGGAGGTCTGCAGTTGCTCTAGGCACGTCCAGACTTACCAGTTCGTAATTGTCAGGCCCATTCTATGTTTGTGGAGCAGATTTGGTTGATCTGGGATTGTGAATCTCGTCGTCAAGTTACAGAGGTTTGCGGAATCATGTGTGAAGCAGGTCCAGAGTTTTTCTAGTGTTTGGATGTTCCACATCGGATTGCTGAATGTTAGTGGCTCGGATTCGGTCGGTTCGGAATTTGATTTTCGGTTTTCTGTTCAGTGTCGGTTTGAAAAGGATGCCCCATAATTGCACTGTTCTTCCTTCTCTCTGACCTTCCGAAGGCTGAGGACGTCTTATTCTGAACATCGCGTTTTTGAAGCGGCACAGTCACCATTTTTTTGTTCCGAATCAGTTGTTGCGCGTGGGACAGTTCCGAACCCCCATGAAAGCAGTGTGAAGCGAACCTTCTCTAGTCCTCTCGTCGTACGCTGACACTTCCGAAGAGGCTGGGCAAGTCATTATCGGGCCTCTCCTTCGCTGGCGTGCCATCGGAGCTCTGGGCGAGTCGCCCTGAGGAGGGGCCCCCGGCGATGGCCAGGACCGCATGGACGCATGGCAAGCAGCGATGCCGCGTTGCTCCTGGCAGGCTCCGGGCTCTGAGGGCCCCCACCCCAGTTCGTGGACGGAAGGTCCATCCACACCCACTGCCTCGCACGCTGGGCCCCGTAGCCGCGATCCCGTGGATACGGGGCGATTTGCTTCGCGGATGCCCCGCGAAGAGCAGAACGTGTCCGTGCGACCATCCGTCCACGGCATCGCGCCCCAGAATCCAGACGTCGAGGGCGTTGATGTGGATGCGTTCGCGGTTCGTCACCCACGCGGAGGCCGCCCGCGCGCGCGGAGGCCACACGCTGCTGTGAAAAATGCTCGCTTGCGCCGCCCGCTCTCGGGCCCATCCTCTGGAGTGGTCGGCTGGTAAGCCCTCGGAGGCCCCTTCCCCCCTCTCCCCTTTTTCTCGCCGCTCTTCCCTCTATGCGGCCTTTTGAGCCTTTCGAGCGCGGCCCCAAGTCGCTCTGGCGATGCGGCCGATGCCTAGGCGGATTGTTCCGCCTAGGCGAGGGCGGACTTTGCCGCCATTGCGTCGCGCGGCGGGCCGCGCCGCGGCCGCGCGAAGCTTTCCACCACGATGGCCCCCGGAGGCCGAACGAGAAAAGGGGGCCGCGGAGGCCCGACAGGGCCGACAGGCACGAGGGCCCGACGGACCAGGGCTCCAGAGCCCAGGGCCCCCAAGAAGAAACGGACGGGACGGGGGGGAAGAGGAAGGATGCCTCCAGGGCTCTGAAAGAGGGGGGGGGGAGGGGCAACGCGGGCGAAGAGAGACGCCCGACCCCCAGGGAGAGGAGGAGGAAGGCTGCATGGCCGATGGACGAGAGGGGGCCAGGACGCGGGGGTCGAAGCCTGGACACGTGGGCAACCTCCGTACCTTGACACCCCCGTCCCAGATGGAACAAGCAGCCGCGCCGCCGTAGTCACGCTGCTGGGGCGAGGGTATCAGTACTGAGCAGCCGTGCTGCAAACACCCTGGCCCGGACAGGGGAAAGGGGGGGAAGGAAGCCTCGGGGGCGAAGAACGGGGGGAGATCCTGAGTCCTGTCTCCTGGCAGGAACGCCTGCGTCTACAGGGCTCTCTTACTTGGCGGGGAAGCCGCCGTCCCCCTCCGCCTGGAGGGGGGGTCCCCGATGGTGGTGTTGTTGCTCCTGGTGGTGTGGTTGCTGTCCATAATGGTGTGGTTGCTGTTCATGGTGGTGTTGTTGTCCGTGACGAAGTTGTTGTTATCCATGATGGTGTAGATGTCCGTGATGGTGTTGTTGTCCATGATGGTGTTGTTGTTGTTGTTGTTGTTGTTGGTGTTGTTGTTGTTGTTGTTGTTGTTGTTGTTGTTGTTGTTGTTGTTGTTGTTGTTGTTGTTGTTGTCCATGATGGCGTTGTTGTTGTCCGTGGCGCAGTCCAGGTGGGTGTTGATGTCCGTGTTGGTGTTATTGTTGTCCATGATGGCCGTGGACGCTGTCCCTGTAGGTATTGCGGCCATGTCATGATGCTCACCTTGATAGTCCAGTCCATGGTTCGTCGCCAGGATCTTTATTCGTATGCCGTTGGGACTGATTGTTATGGTACTGCTGGATGCCGGGTGGCGTTCCAGGTGCTGCAACTGAGGTGTCTCCCAGGCCGTATTATCATGTTCGTTGTTGGGTTTCGCTTCAGGATGGGCGACGATCATGAGGATCTGGAGGTTCTGCGAGATGCTGGGGATCTCGATGATGTCCCTGAGGTCGTCGTTCATTACCGAGATGATGTCGTAGTCTTTTTGGCCCATGCTTGGTACTCCCCACTGGTGGTATGAGGAACGGTTGGATACCATGTTCCGCCCTTCTTCGTCGCCGTCTTCGGCGAACCACGTGGCTGTCCGAATGTACGCGTAGATACCCGCGATGACGCCCTTTGCCATGTTCGCCTTTAGTTGGTTGGTTAGCCTCCTCGTCGTTGTCGAGTCCCGTCCCTGATGTAGGCTGATGTGGACGCAGTCAGTCATTCGCAAGCTGTAGATGCCCTGGGTGATCATGTGCTGAAATATGTCGTTGCGCATCCCAGCGCCATCATCTCTTCGAACATCGGCTGACACGTTCGGGATATGAGGGTGCTGCACGGGTTGTCTGGTACGAAATGGGGCGTAGACTTTGGGTTGCTGTGGGGATGTTTCGAGAATGTGCAGAGGCGTGATGTCGCATCGATGTGCTGGTTGTGGTTCGTATGCTTCGGGTCGTCCGTCACGTCGGTTCTTTGTAGTAACTTCCGTGTGGTGGGCGTTGTTGAAGGAGATTAGCTGGTCGGTCAAGGGCGTGCCGTAGATTGTGTGCCGAGCATACCAGGAAACTTATCATTGGTTCGATGCCTTTAAATGCTCGGCATGTCGTGGGTACGAGTGGAATTCCGTTTGGCAGCATCAGGACGCTGTGTTTGTCGGCCAGTGTCGGGGGTCGTCATGGTGTTTGTGGTCTCTTCCCATGTGTACAGCCATCCCCTGCTTAGTGGCGGTGACCCTTTCGCAAATGTAGCAGATGTACTCCGTGGTCGGTGCGTCTGTGACTGAGCGGCCGTTCGCGGAATGTTGCTGGGCGTATCCGGTATCGCGATTTGTTTTGTCTGTCTTGGCATCATTGCATGCGTGTCTTAGGAATGCATTGGTAGCTGTGCCCACGGCCGAGTTGAACTCCTTCGGCTTCCGCCTAGACCAGTCTGTGATGTGATGAGGTAAGTTCGAAGACGATGAAAGTCATTCTTGAGCAACTGCACCAATCCTCGTTTAACAGTAGCGGTGTTGTCAAGTGGTCGTAGCAGTAACCGTGGTGCGTTGCTAAGTAGGCGAGGTAGATATTTGAGTCGTGCAATTGACTGGTCGGTTGAGACGTCGGGGTCCCCAGTGGATGCTATGACTTCCCTCGCTGTGATGTGGGGGGTGGGGAAGTTGGTCTTCGGTTGTCCCATGGCGACACGGCACGGCCCTGCATACTTAACTTCCATGAACTTCGTGTCTTTATTAGTCAGGTCGTTCCAGATGTGGTGGTTGAACGTAAGTGCAGAGGTAGATAGGGCGTGCACATATTTGATCTTAGCTTTTGCTGGGGGTCCTTTTCTTTGTAAGATTTGCCGCTCCAGGGCTTTAGTCGTTGCAGCGGATCGGTCGGCTCGAAGTCTGGTCTCGGGTCTCATTGCTGTCCCAGTCGTGATGATCGTGCCCGGGGCCTGCTGCTGGTCGGTGATATTCAGCTTTATGTTGATGTCGGGGAAGTCGAGGGCACTGATGCGGTACATTGCCATTCGCCGCCTTTCCTTGCATCGGTGCCGTAGAGGTTGAGGATGACCTTTGTTTTGTCGGGGTGCGGCTTGAGATCTAAGGAGAGGGCAGTCTGGCGACGGTAAGAGGCTACGGGGGTAGTTGCGTCAACCTGGTCTGTAGCGCTGGCTGTGTATATGACTCTGGTGAGGTCATCAACCTAGGATAGGTGCCATAGTGTCTCCGTCGTGTTGCTCTTTGGCGAATACTGGGTTAGGGCAAGGAGGAGTAGGATGACCGTCGTAGTTGTCGCGCTGGGCGTTGGCGCCCCCGTCGGCCACGTTCAGGAGCAACGCGAAGTGCATTTTGAAGGCCACGTGGGAGAAAGGGCACTCCAGGTCGTGCTCCCGTGGTTGGCACCTGATAGCGGGTAGCCTCTCGGGCTGCCATCCAATTGGACGTGGTGGTCCGAGATCATCGCGCAAGGGTGTTCGTCTTCGATTTTCTGCGTAGTGTTTTCTGGGCGCTGCAAGTTCTGTGTCAGGACTGGTCTGGGCCACGGTGGGGCGTCGATCTTGTCGATGCGGTCGTCGAGCTCCGCGGTAGTCGCGGGGGGCCGCATGGTGAACTTACTGATCGCGGAGTGGAATCCTTCTCGTAGGTTGACGAATATGATTGGCCCCGATCTCCGCTTCAGCCGGCAATCCGCGGCGAAGGCCCTGATGACGCGAGCAGCGAAGTCCGTGGCCATGCGGGGTCGGGCCCATCACTGGGTCGCGTTGAGGGTAGGAAGGAGCAGCTTCTTGACCCTGGATCGCAGGAAGGAGGTGTGCATCTTGCCGATGGTATTGTTCAGTAATATACCTCTATATGATTGCTGTCTGTCAATGGCTCCAGCTCCTCTGCACAAGCGCGTCGAGAAACCGCCGCTCGCTGCCAGTGGCTCGATGGGCCGCGCCTGCGTCTTGACAAGGATGGGGCGGCATAGTCGCGCCAACGATAGTGCGGCTGCCTTTGCCACGTTGTCTGCGATGCCGTCTGGACCTCCCCGTATTCCTGGGCGCGCTCCTGCAAGGGTTGTCGTGAGCTGCCCGGTGGTCATGCTGTTGCTACTAAATGGGTCGGGTTTGTCGTGGTTGGCGCGTTGGCTGTTGTGACTGGCCACCCCGTCGGCGGTGGTCTCCTTGGCGTGCTCGACCGAACCGTGGAACTTGAGCGTGGTCGGTGATGTTGGCATTGTTGGCGAGGACCTCTCCATCAGGTGAATGCCGGATGAGTGGGGTCATCGGCGTCTTGGGTGGCTTCCCCGCGAAGGCTAGTAGCTTGCGCGCCGCGACCCATTCTTCCTTGGGGGTGTTGTTACAATTGAGGTTTTCATGCCGTCTGCTATGTTGTCGAGGAACTCGCCCCTGTCCGTGTCGATCCACCTTCTGATTACCTGCTTGGTTGAGACCGCGAAGCTGCACGCCTGGTTGCGTGCGCTGATCTGAGCCCCCTCTTGCCGATGTGCTGATGTCTTGCTCGACGGGCAAGGCGCGGCGGGCGTCGCCAAGGAAACGCAGCTCGGCAGGTCGAGGAGATGAGTGCCGCCGCTGGGGTGTGGCAGCAAGGCGTCGTTGGCATGGCTGCTGACGAAATACTTCATTATCCTTTTGACCGCCCTTGATGAAGATCCATTGCACTTGGCGATCCTTATGGTCTTTATTGCTGCGCGCCTGGCCCGTAGTACGTAATGGCCTTGTAGTGATGTATGGCTTGCGTTGCGTAGGTCGGTCGCGTCTAAAAATTTGCCGAGGTGCGGTTGTGATTGTTTCAGCGATGGTGCCGAGGTGGTCGTTGATGCGGGCGCCCCGCGTGGGGCGGGAGACTTCCAGCCAGCTTGTCGGCAAATTTCTTTCTGTATTCGGTGTATCTTAGCTTTGCTTCGTCGAACTTTGCGGGTGGCCTAGATCTCATGGTGTTGGTTTGGTACTGCATGGTGGTGCGGAGCGGGTAAGGGTCGCCCTTTGTTTTCGAGGATGTCGTCGCTGTCGACGACGCGCATGGTGCAGCAATCCGCGCTGCAGCTCTGCATGTTTGTCTCGATAACGGCGTGGTCGATGCGGTGAGGGCTGGCGTTCGATCATCATCATCGTCACGCGGTACTTGCTGGCAAGTTCGGTTGGCCGTCCGGGCGCTGGCGTCGATCATCGTCATCGAGATGCGGCACTTGTTGGCAAGTTTGGAAAGCGTGTCCCAGAAGGACTCCTTCTCGCTGGGGGAGGTAGGTCGAGCGCGTGGAGCGTGGCAGACGCAGATGGTCTGCTGGGAACCAGTCGCCGAGACCCCGACGAGTAGAATCCTGGGGCTCTTTGTGGATGACGACGAGGTGACCTTGGCGGAAGAATAGTATGGTGCCGCCGCTTTTGCCGCATGGTTTTGATGTAAGAATATGGAATTCGCATTCCAAGCTGAAGTTGTCGCGGCTGCTTGCGATGACGTGGTAGTTGTTGGCGCTGGCACAAGCTGCCTCGGTCGAGTCCATAAGGCCGAAGACGGCACGGGACTCCTGAATGCCAATGGCGTGGATGTCGTCGTCGTAGATCGCGGCCATCACCAACTCTGCGCGGAATATAGGTTGATGTGTTTGTCTTGCTCCAGGGCTCGGTTCTCGTCTTGTCTGGATGTTGTAGGTGGCGAATGTGACCGTGACCTCTGTCTCCCGCTTCGTCCCGTCAGCGTCTCGATGGATGTGTGTCCCTTGTTGGCAGTGGTCGAGAACTTCGGCGCTTGCAGGTGGTCGTTCATCAGCTTCGGGTACGCGCCCTTTGTGTTCTCGTCGGCTTCGGTGAGGAACTCCCAGTCCCTCTGGCGCGCGCCGTCCATGGTGTCACTCCAAACTGGTTGGGGGTGTGCAACAGGTTGTAGGCGGGCGTGATTAGCTGCCGCGTCGGCCAGCTCGTTCCATGGTTTGTGCTCTTGGGCGTGGTCGTGCCTGAGCTCGATTCGGTCCTTCACGATGTCGTAGAAAATGCAGAGGGCCTTTGCAAGCTCGACATCGTGGTCTGTGAAGGCCTGCCGAGTGGCTAAGTGTAGGGCCCCCAATGAATGGGTAGATACGGTAGTAATGCCGTCGTGGTCAAGGTAGGTGGCGTAGGCGAGGGCCCAGATGAGAGCGGTGATCTCGACTGTGGTCGACGTGGTTTCCGAGATGCTGTGGCCTCTGGCTGCAATAGTATTGTAGTGGCCTTCGGCCAGTGCCGCCGATCCGGGTCGCTCGGGGTTATTCTCCAGACGCAGAAATTATGGGCGCACACTCAAACGCACACACACAGTCACACCACTTAACCTGCGCCGCAGACATGCGCACACAGCATCACCCACACACACATACTAGTTGGGAAACGCTCCTGTAGTACTAGTAGTAGTATTAGTAGTAGTAGTAGTAGTAGTAGTAGTAGTAGTAGTAGTAGTAGTAGTAGTAGTAGTAGTAGTAGTGGTAGTAGTAGTAGTAGTAGTGGTTGTGGTAGTAGTGGTAGTAGTAGTAGAGGCCTCGTTCCGCGGCTTCTCTCGACTTCCCGCGGTCTCTCTCAAGTTTCGAGCACGCGGTGAGTTTCACGATATATGTGTGTGTATGTACGCGTGCATGCATGTATGCATGCATTGATCATGTGTGCCTGTGTGTAGGTACGTATGTATGTATGTATGCTTGTGCGCGTATGTATGTATTTAGTTTGTATGTATGTTTGTATGTGTGTATGATAATATGTGTGTATGTGTGTGAATGTAAGTATGTATGTCTGGAAGATTGTTTTTCTATGTATGCAAATGTGTTTAAATGTAGGTATGTATGCATGTGTGTATGGATGTGCGTTTGAAGAGCGAGGATGTTTCAAAGAAGAGGCACTCGGTGACGCGATCGTTGAGGGATAGGAGTGAGGTCGCAGAGGAGGAGGAGGAGAATGAGGAAGAGGCGATAACTTGAAGGAAAACGATGAGACGGAGGACATCCTGCCGGTGGCGCCCTGGGCGGTGCCGCGGAAGAAACCGGGGGCCTGCCGGAGGCAGTCTGGAGGCCTCTGGGGAGCTGTTTTGGGGCCTCTTGGAACCTCTTTTGGGCCTCTTGTGGGCTTCTTGGGGCCCCTTGGGGGTCTCTTGGGGCCTCCTGGGGGCCTCTTGGGGCGGAAAGCTCGGTTCTTTCGGTTCGTGGTCCCCCTCTTGGGCCCCTCTTGGGGCTCTCTTGGGGCCTTCTTGGGCTGTCCAGAGGCCCTCTTGGGCCGTCTTGGGGCCCTCTTGGGCCGTCTTGGGGCTCTCTTGGGCCGTGTTGGAAGCATCGTGGGCCGTCTTGGGACGGACTTGGGGGCCTCTTGGGCCGTCTTCGAGCGTCGGACGCCCGAAAAGGCAAGAACGCTAAAAACCCTGAGAAAACCAATGAAAATCAACGATTCTGGCCTCTTGGGGCCCTCTTGGGAGGCCTCTTGGAAGCTTCTTGGGGCGTCTTGGAGACACCTTGGGCCGTCTGGAGGCCATCTCGGGCGTCTTGGAGCGATTTTTCGGCGACTCGGGGCCCTCTTGGAACCCCTTGGGGGTCTCTTGGGCCCCCCCCCTCCTCCAAAGCGCCGGAAAAAGCGGAGCATGGCGCCCCCCCCCCCCCTATCTTCCACTCCCCCGGAGCGGCCCCGGGGTTCGCCGGAAACTCGCACCCCCCCCCCCCCCCCACCCCCCCTTCCCCGGCAGAGCCACCCCGGCGACCCCCCCAGAGGCTGAAGCTCAGCCTCGAGGCTGTAGCTGAGACTCCTTGAAACTCACACGCCGGATCGGCGGATTACTATCTTTAGGTTTTCCGACGATGGCCCCCTGGAAAGTGAAGCTGGTGTCTTCCCCGGCGATGATAATTGCCCAAGCGTCGTCCTCGCTCTTCTTGGGGTTCTTGGGTCCGTCGGTGAACAGGTGAAACCGTCGCTCTTGTAGTAGAGGCCTGGGCGGAGTAGTCTGCTGTTTCGCCCATTGCTCTTTGGCCAAAGTCGAATGTCAAGGTTGGCGGGGTGCTTCGCTTGATGGTGGATTGCATGGGCGGTCTTGGGCTCAAATGAAGGTCGTGTCCTTATGCTTGTGTTTGCGTGGGTGGGGGCGGCGGCGGAAGGTCGCTGCAAGTCGCCTGCGCCGCAAGGGTCGCACGGTTGGTTGCTGTGTCGTTGGCCTCCATGGGTGGTCCATCACAGGCTCGTGGTCTTCGTCGTGTGAGTCGGAAGGGTTGCATGGCCTTCCGTAGTGATGCAGGCGTTCTCGTTGTGGCTGGTTGCGTTGTTAGCTTCGGAGGTTTGGTTGTTGCTGTTTGTGGTCTCAGCCGGGGTTGTTGAAATGGTAGCAGTGCGCTCAATCGTGGTCTGTTTTTCGATCTCGTGGTCTGCCGGGTAATATTTGGCGGTGCGGTGGGTGGTTGGGCTGCTGGTGGCGTCGCTGTGTTAGTGGTGGGCGCATTGACAAGGTCTCCATGCACCGACTGCAGGTGGGATTCGTGGCGGCCCCACCTCGCCCCGCCATGGCTAGGGGTCACGGTGCCCTCGGTGGGGGCGAACCCCAGACCTTGTTTCTGCATGTGCTGCGTGCTCTGTCGCGGGTCGGTGGGCGATCGGCTTGTGCCCGGTGGTGCGGTGCTGGTTGTGGGTGGATCTGCAAGGCCTCCATGCACCGACTTCAAGTGGGGTTCGCTGCTGCCCCACTTCGCCCCGCTTTGGCTAGGGGCCACTGTGCCCTCGGTTGGGGCGAGCCCCAGGCCATGTACTTGACGGTGGTGTCGGAGAGGTTTGTTGTGGTGGTCTTGGCAGCCTTTTGCTTCGACGCGTGGGCGCTCGGGAAAGCTCAACCTCCGCGTTGGGGATGGTGGGGTGGCGAGCTAGGTCGGACCGCGGGGGCGCGGGCAGTGGGCGTCCTATCCCCCCCCCCCCCCCCCCCCCCCCCCCCCCCCCCTGGTAGCGGGCAGTGCTCGCCCAGCCCCCCCGCCCTTCCAGCCCGTCTCGAAGTCTGATCCTTGCCTCACCAGGACTGCCTCCACCTGCTCGCTTGTGGGTTGTTCGTGTTGGTGTTGTTCTTGTTCGTTGTTGTGCTCGATGTCAGTTGGCGTCGCCGCGAGGCAACATAAGCGATTATGTGTGGGTATCTGCCAGGGTTGTTGTGCGTGTGTCTGTTGGGGGTCGTCTTGTTGGTCGGCGGCGTAGTTGTGGGTGTGTCGTCTGCTGGTGGCCAGCTTCTTCGTGGCGGCCTTCGATCTTCGTGTCGCAGCCGCTTTCCCCATCTTCATGCATCTTGTCCAAGAACGTCTCCTCTACGTCGTCGAGGTCGCCCCAGTGGAGGGCGCGCAGTAGCCTTCCATGTGGGCTCCAAAACCGTGCCTGTCCAGTGGCGGGGGGTCGGTCGGGTCGCGGCGGGCTAGCCGCCACTGGCCACGCTGGCCCCCCGCCTTGGTGGAGCCGAGCATCTGAAGCGCACAGTCTTGCGCGGTGTCGTGTCGGTTTTGGTGTCGGGGGTGCTCCACGAACCGTCGCGGCGACTGAAGTGGTGGCTGGGTTGTGCAGAGCCGCCCGGGGGGTCCCTCTCCAGCGCGGCGTGTTGTATTCGGTCGGCGTCGCCACCGTGCTGCAGCTCATGTCATCCCCAATGCATGTTGGCTGGCGGGTGTGCGTCGGTCCCACTGGTGACTTGGGTCGCCGCGAAGCGAGTAGCTCTCTCACTGTGCGTCCTCGGGTTTCACGACCATCTTGCTTGGTAGTGTGATGCAGGTGTGTTGATGTTTGTTTTATGGTTGTTGTTTTTGGAGTCAGGGTTGGGCTGTGCGGGTTGGTGCCTGGTCTTCCCTAGTGGAGGGCGAAGTCGAGCCATGTCGCAGGTGGCTGCCGCCGCAGGGGTCGACGAACCCGCCGCTGCGCGAACTTCGGACTGAGAGAGGGCGCCCGTCTGGAGCCGTAGATAAGTATGAGGTTGGAGTCCAGGACGGGCGTCTTGCACTGGTCGCGCTGGAATCCCTTGTTGGGCCCCAGCGCGCCCCCAACATGATCAGTCCTGCTCAGTTTTTTGTCCGTTGTGCTGCGTCCGAGCTGTCGTTGCCCCCGTCTGCTCGAACTGGAACTCGGCCCGCTGGTTATTGGAACCCGTCGCCTGTGTCTTGGATCATTACCTTTCGCGCTGGGCGCCCTGAATGACCTTCTTTTCTCAGCGCCGACTTGGATCGGGCTGGCGGGGCAGACCTCGATCTCTCTAGGTACCTATGTGGAATCTCGGAGCGGGGGCCACGGGCTCGAAAGGTTGCGGCGGCGTGGTGCTTCTCACGTTTTGCTGCCGTGGCGTAGTCGGGTCGTCGTGTTCGGCAATGCTGAGGTCAATCAGCGCCGTGGTGACAGGCGGTGTAGGTTGCTCCGTATCTTCCCCTCTGGAAATTGGTGGTGCTGACGTCGCTCTGGTTTCGGGGGAGATTTGCGGAGTGGGCTGCTCGGTAGGTCTGGATGGGCTCAATGAGGCAGGCGGTGCCCCGGGTGTCCGAGTCACATGTTGCGTTGGGGTGGTGAAGAGATCAGGCTCGTAGGCGTTTGGTATGGGGGTTGTAGCCTTCGGTGCGCCAACTGGTCGCTCGTCGTTGCCGTGGCCGTCGTCGGCAATAGGGGGTGGGGTGATGGAGCGTCTCTACACGTAGGAGTGACCAATGGCCAGAGTGACCTCCTAGTGTTGGCCCTAATGGGGTCCGACAGATTTTCTTGAGGAGTGAGTTCGGCCTCGCGTCGGCGCGCGCTGCACCAGTCTGCGATCGCATCAGAGCGCGCTCGTTTCAGGGCGCGCCCCTCGCAATCGATCGCAACGCATGCACGGTGCATTCTGCCGCGCGCTTCGTTTGGCGAGGGGGGGCCCAGTCGAGCGGGCGACGTGCTCTCCGCTTTGGGGCCGGTCCCAAATCGTCCTGGAATAACTTTGACTAATTTTGATTAGCTTTGACTAACTTTGACTATCTTTGAATAACTTTTCGCATTCCGCGCTTTACAACTCTATACTTCACCATTGAAAGTTATTTGCGGCCACGGGGGGGCCAAGTTTCGGCCCGATTTCGGCCTCGACGCCGGACCCGGTCAGACGTCATCGCGATGCGGCCCGGCAGCGCCAGAATATTCCGCGGTGGCGCCCGATTACTTCTGGCTTCGCAGAGCCCTCGGGCGGGTGGCGTGGGGCGCCCGGAACGAATTGGCGGAGGTCCGCAATTGCCTGCTGGCGCTGGGGATCAGTCGAAGCGCGCCCCGCCGATCGTTGATGCAATCCGACGGCCTCGGCTTGCGCGGTTGCGCCAGGCCCCCACGGGCCCCCCTGAGGTCGCGCACCAAAGGGCACTCTTGCCTAGGGTCACTCTTACGTGTCGCCGACTCTCGTCATCTGGCTGCGTTGGACGTGGCGACCTTGGGGGTAGCGCCGAGTGTCGTGTTGGGTGTGGTTTGTCTGTCATCCCCGTTAGGCTTTGGTCGCTGTCGGTCGCTGCGGCGATGTCGTTGATGCTTGATTCGGTGAGTGTACTCGACGACCCAGCGAGCTCCTGCGCGAAGGCTACGAGGTCCTCTGCGGATCGTTGTTCCCATTGGCCATTGACGGGTCGTCGTGCACGGTCGGCGGGGGTCTTTGGGCACGTCGGTTGTGGGCTGGTTAGTGGATGAGGGGGCGGAGGGTTTGGGGCCGTTCCCAAGTCTTGCGAGCTCCGAGCTTCTGAGTCGATTGTGCTGGTATTGGTGGTATCTTCTCTTGCCCCATGATCCTGAGCTGCTCGGTGTAGGCGTCGGCGTCTTGGGTTGGTTGTTCGCACTGTCCTGGTAGGATTGACCATTTTGCGCCCTCCATCTCGTGGTCCATGCGCCTCTGCTCCGAGTCAGCCATGGCTTTCCGCATCGTCTCCTCTTCACCGCGCTCATTCATCCTGGTGTCGAGTTCCCTCAAGAGGTCGATGTCGGTTTTGCCTTCTCGATCTTCAGCTTGACGTAGTTCGGCTTGTAGTTGCACCCGTTCCTTCAGGAGCTTCTCTTCGTTCAGCTGGATTTTGTTCGCGAGACGATCGTGCATATGTTGTTTTGCGTGTCGTAGGTGGGCGCTCTCTTGGTTGCGCTCGTCTTGTACCATGTATGCCTTGTGTTGCTGCGTTTGTAATTTTCCGTATTCTTCAAGTAGTCGTTCTTTGACGCGTCGAAGGGCGTCTTGCTCGGAGATGGCACTGGTATGGGCTACTGCGAGATGTTGCTGCTGCTCCTGATTGATGTAGTCGTGCTGCTGATAACCTTTTTGCTCATATTCTTGATCAGGTTGTAGGCGCATGCCGCTTCTTCTTGTCTGGCGCGTCCAACTTGTAGTACTCGTTGTTACGCGTTGTCGTAGTCCTGTTGGTACTGGGCCTTCTGCATGCCCAGGGCGAGCTTCTCGGAGTACAATTCGTTCTGTCGTGCTTCTTGGACTTTCTTTAGCTTGTTCTCCTCAGTGTCGGTCCTCTTTGGCGCAAGGGCTCTGTCCCCTTGAAGTTGCTCTTGGAAGGGTTGTTCTTGTTGCTGTAGTTTGTATACCATAGCATTCTCCGCGAGCTGCATGTGGTGTTTTTTGTAGTGTGCGAAATCCTTGCGCATAGTTTCCATTATCCCATGCATTACTTTCATCTTCTCGCGGTGCTCCGCCTGCTGCTTCTCCTTTTGCTGGTTGATCTGCTGTTCTTGGTGGAAGAAGGCGAGGTGGTGCTGGTGGGCGCCTGTGTGCTGCTGCTGGTGTTCTACCTTCTTGGCCAGGTCTGAGATGAGGTTGCGCAAGTCCTGGGCGTCGTCCTTGGCATGGGATCGCTGCTGGTGTTTAGGCGCTTGATCGCGGGCTCTGGCTTAATGCTCGCTTTGCTCGTTGTGGTCGTCGACGCTGCTGTTCTCGTTTGTAATTCGCCGTTGTTCTCGATGTCTCGGGTACAGGGTTCTGCCGCTTGACCCATGTGGTCTTTGGGTGCGACGTTCTGGCTCCCCTTCTATGGAATCGTCGGCGTCGCAGCTCGTGTCATAGTTGTATCCGACGCTACTCATGTCGTGCTTCGCTTCTTGGGTGAGGGCGTTGAGGCTTTTTATCTTGGCCTCGATCGCCAGCTCGTTGTTGATCAGCTGCTGCTTCTGCTTGGTGATGTCTTTCTTTTGGCCTAGGAACGCTTCCAGTTCATCACGACATGTTCGTAGCCGTTCGTGAACGGGGTGGGTGAGCATATACATGCACTTAGTGACCGCAAGCCCTTCGACCAACTTTCGGTCCTCCACCCCAGCTGCACATGCACCCCATATCTGGTCCGCCAGTCGAGTCATACGGCTGCGCTTCGCGTGGATCCACATCAGCCGCATCTCGCGATCGTTCTCCGAGCCCGGGTTGCCGAAGCTCTCGTGCTGCCCGGCGTCCTGGTCGTGGGGTGGACTTCAGCGATGATATCCTTCTACCTGGTTACCTCTTCGTGAACTCCACCTCCTTGGGAAACCCAGGGCGAGCAGCGGGTAGGGGCCCTTTTGCCCCTCTTTCCTCTGCCCCCTTGTGGTTTCCCTTTGGCTGTCTGGATGTTGACCTTGCCGAAGCTGACCTCGCAGAGCGTCTTTGCCAGCTGTTTCGTCCTGCTGGTGGTGGTTGTAACTATTCTGGCAGTTGTTGTTGTTGTTGTTGTTGTTGTTGTTGTTGTTGTTGTTGTTGTTGTGGTTGTTGTTGTTGCTGCTGTTGCTGTTGCTGTTGCTGTTGCTGTTGCTGTTGCTGTTGCTGCTGTTGTTGTTGTTGGTGTTGTTGTTGTTGTTGTTGCCAGTCGACCTTCCGCGCGGTTGCCTTCTCCACGGCCAAGGCTGCGCACCGACTGGAGGTCCCAGTGTCCACTGCTGCGCCATCTTGTCGTGGTGATACTTCGACATGTGCTACTGCGCTGAGACGTTCACCGACTGGTCGTAGTCTATGTTCTGCTCGGCGCTGTGGTGCTCTGAGAGTGCCCTCGCGGCGGACAGGACACGAAGCAACGTGCGCGCCTGCGCACGTTGTTGCCTCTTGCGCCGATGCCAGGCTGGTTCGCCTTCGCGAGACGTCCTGGCGGGGCGCCTGCCGCGGCCGCGGCGCCGAGCAATGGCCCGCGGCGCGCAAGCCCGAGCACGAGGGGGCGACCGACGAAGGCGACGACGGCACCGCCCCCCTTGAGCCAAAATGGCTACGGACCCTCTATGTGGCCCCGCCTCCTCCCGTCGCTAGGGGCGAGGAGCTTCCCCGTGCCACCCCGGCCGAGCTGGGATGCGTCGAGCGAGAGATGGGGGGGCCAAACCACCAGGAGGACCCCTCCCCCTGGGTTCCTCGCCCTGGTGGTGCACGCGTCTCGGCGGGCGTGGCCGCGTGGCCGCGGGCCGGCGCGCCCGCGCGCGGGTCGGAGGGCACGGCAGGCACGAAGGGCGCGGCCCGCCCCCGCCGCGGCCAGCCGTGGCGGCCGCCGTGACAACAGCCATCGCCCCCCAGGGTTTTGGCGGCTGCGGCCAGGGCGGATGTCAGGGGCCACGTCGGGGGGGGGGGGGATTGGCGGGCGGGCAGCGATCGCCCAGTTGGTCGCCGAACGGCGCCCGGTGGCCCCACCCCGCCCAGGAGTTGGTGGATCTGCCATTGGTGGCCCATCGGCGATCCATCGGCGATGTATCGCCGATTTTGGCTTGATGGTCCCCTTCTGGGCCGTTCCAGCCCTGTCGCTGCGCAACCACGGAAGTCATGGGCGTGACGACCGACAGCAGCGCTTGCCCATTTTAATGAGGTCTCGCCGTCGGTACCGACGCGGACGTTGTCCGTTTGAGACAGGAAGTCGCGTGTCCAACAGCGGCCCCTTCGGTTTGGGACAGCATTTATTGCTGGGGTTCGCGCCAGTAGTTGTCGTATCCATGTTTGGCGTTCAGACACATGTATACATGAGTTTCGATCGCCCATGTCTTCGACAAGGATCCTGGCGAAAGCGTGCTGTGGCTGCCTCTGGGCTATCCGCCCCGATTTAGCCCCCCTCCCCAGCCCACCCCCGAGATTGCCACATGGACTGATTGCGCACGGTCGGCTACGGCGTGTGCGCCCGCGCGAGCATCGTGCGGGCGCAGAGATGGACGAGGCGGGTGCAACTTCCCATTCATGTCCCGAGGATCGCGAGGGTTTTTTTTGGTCGGAGCTAGACCCCACCAGTGCCGCGAGTGGGGTCCAGCGCCGGTCGACTACTCCGCGCGGACACCTTCGCTGTGGCGCGCAGCGCTCGCGAGACATCCAGAGGAACAACATGCGGCATTGAAATCTATGAGATGTTCCGAGCTCCGCGTGGATCTCTTGGGTCGGCGCTAGGCCCCCTGGCGGCGCCCCTGGCGCCGCCGCCGGCGCGCTCCGCTCGCCAGGGCCTGGCGACGGGAGAGACAGGACGAAGAGGACAAGTTGAGCGGCCTCAAGTTCGCCCCCCTCGCGGAGAATGACAGGCCCGGGCCAGAGATGATTTTGGGGATGTGCCTCGAGAAGCCCAGAGGAGGAGAATGAGATTCGGCAGGGGTCGACAGCAGGCCAGCAACCGCCGCAGGAAGAAGTCAGTCAGCCCCTCTGGGGGCGGCGCCCCCTCGCGGCGCCCGCGCAGCCACCGCCAGGGGAGGCCCCAGCGAGAGTCGGCCGCAGGAGTGGTTCTGAGCCCCGAGCGCACGCCGCGGGCACCTCCTCTCCTCCTCCACCTCCTCCTCCTCCTCCTCCTCCTCTTCGAGGCGACGCAACCACAGCGACACAACCACAGGGTATGGAATTTGATGGCAACGATACGATATGTGATGCTCGAGTGATGCCGGCGCCCCGGCGCCACCGCCTATCCCCGCGTAGGGCCGTCCCCCTGGGACGACATAGGCGCAGCCTCGCAGCCTCGCAGCCTCGGAGGGGACTCCTCGTCGTCTTGGCTGGACGCGGCTCGAAAATATGATCGGACCCCAGGGCTGCCGGTCCCTGGGGGATCGCCCGGTTCGGCCCGGCCCCTGGCGCGGTCCCGAGACATCGCATCGACGGCTTCGTCAGTCCGCGGGCCCCGCAGCGGCCTCGTCCTCGGGACCAAGAAGTTATAGTGATGACGCGCTCCAACCTCCAACAATGATGCTGTTCCATCTTGTTCTGCGCGAGTTCCAGAAGCGAGGGCCGCTCGGCGCTCAGGAATTCCTGGGCCAATCGCATCATGATATCACCATCCTCGTCCCAAAACTGGAGGAAAAGCTTTAGGATCGAAACATACACGACGAGTGGGGCCTTCAAATGGGGGCCACCGCAGATGGGGTCGGAGAGTCGCGCCGCATCGCATCGCCGATGCATCGGCGATGCGGTGCGATCCACAGTGCGATCTTGCGACCCCATCGACTCTCCAGGCAGGCCTCGGACGAAGACAGGTGGCTCCTAGAACTTTCTCAAATTGTTCTGGAGCGCTTCGGGAAGGACTGCGGCGCACGCCAGTTCTCAGAGATTCCCAGTTTATCCTCATCCACGCGACGAGCGGGGGCCTCCCCTGGCGGGCCGTGCCGAGCGCGAATGCCTTGCGCGCCATGTTCCCCCCGGGCCGAGCGGGCGCGGACACGCCGCACGGGGGCGATGGTCACCTTCGTCACAGGCGCGCTAGGGGGGCGGGGGGGCAGGGGCAACGCCAGGGGGGGACAGGCTCAGCGCGGGATGCGTCGACCCCCGATCGCCCATTGGTCGCATAATGGGGCCCGATAGCCCAGCCTCGTCCGGGAGCGCGTGGTGTCGCTGTCGGGGGCATATCGCCGATCGATCTGTCGGCGATGTATTGCCGATTCCAGGTCGACGCAGCCCCCTCCCTTTTCCATCAGGGAGGGATGGCAGGTTCGAGAATTCAGGGTGATGAACGCTTGCCGACCATTGTGTGTGTGTGTGTCCTTCCGGGGGCCCCATGCCTTCTCGTCGCCACCGCTGGACCCACCTCGAAAGCCTGACCAGAACGTGCTCTTGGAGAGGTGTGGCCCTAGATTGGTCAGGGACGCCATGAAGAAATGGTGTCCTAGGGGGAGCGGGTCCTGGAGGATCGCCGAAGGTGCCCGCGGCGGTTCGGTGGTTTCGGACGTGTGGCAGTCGGTTGCGCTCGGCCAGTTTGGTTCGGTTCGGTCAGTGGTTGTGTCATTGTTGCGTCGCCGCGCCCTGCTGGGCTGCGTGTGGCCCTTCTGTTTCGTCGGTTTTTGTTTCGGTGTCGGTTCTGTCGAGCTCGGTCATGCCGTCACCGTGGACGGCCTTTGGCCTGAGGGACATGTGTCCTTGAGGTTGTTCCATGCTTTCGGGCGGCCAGGGCCGTCACAGGGCTCCAGGGCTGTCAGGAAACGACTCGTGATGAGCATCCGGGTCTGGGGGAAGCCCAGGGTGCAGGACCCGTTTACCTCAGGATTTGTTTCATGCCAGGAGGAGGAGAGTGGGGAGTTTAGGGCTACAAAGCCCCAGCGATGATTCCCAGGTGGATTGTGGTACACACATTTTTCCGAACTGTTGTGCGGTTCGTCTTGAATTTCGAAATTCAGTTCGACACGGAGGTCGGATCCAGTTCTGAGGGCATTCAAGTACGCGGGTGATATTGACACATCTCCAGGTTCGGACCTTTTGTTAGGAAGGAGGGGGCGAGAGGGCGAGATAAGGGGGCTGGTGTGGAGAGAATGAGTGTGATGATGAGGATGTCGAGGAGGAGGAGGGGCCAGATGAGGGACAGGAGAGAGGAAAAGGAGGAGAGAAAAGGAGTCTTGCAGATGGGGAGAAAGGGAGAGCGGTATCGGGAGTTCCAGGGGGACTCAGTGAGTTATAGGGGATGTTGTGGTGATTGAGCTTTTGGGGGTTCGGGGAGGAGTCTGCGGAGGAGAATGATGAGTGCGATGGGTCAGTGATGGGCGAGAAGGAGGTGGAGGAGGAGGTGGAGGAAGAGGACGAGGAACGAGATGAGGAGGACGAGGAACACGAGGGAGGGGGGTGAGGAGGAGGAGGAGGAGGTGGGGGAGGAGGTGGAGGAGGTGTGGGAGGAGCAGGAGGAGGAGGTGGTGGAGGAGGAGGAGGAAGAGGTGGAGAAGGAGGAGGTGGAGGAGGAGGGGCCGTTTGGGGAGACAGGGGAGGGGGCCACGGGAAGGAGAGCGGGAACTGCAGGGAAACACGGAGGATGAGGGTTGGACGCGCCATTGAAGCGGGCGGCGGGGGCGGCTGCCGGAGGCGGTTTTCCTTGAAGTTCCCAGAGCCCCGCGCCCTCCTCGGCCTGCTCCCCCTGCCTCTCCCTTCACCTGGTTTACTGCTGTTCCTCCTCCACCTCCAGGTTCCGCTGTTCCTCCTGCTGCTCCTCCTCGCCGCTGTTCCTGAACGTGTGGCGCAGCAAATCGCCGACGTTTTCCCCATTCGGCCAACTCCCCTGCACAGCGCACGGTTCAGCGACGGGTCGAAACTCATTCCCTATCTAGGCTCTGCCTAGAAGGGTTCTTACTCTCTGGGCTTAAAGGGGCCGGGCAGTGGAAAGCGCCCCGGGCGGTTCCCCCAGTATCCGCCCCGCGGTTCCCCCAGTTACGTCCCCTTAGATTAGCGTCGCTTATCTCATCTTAGCTTAGCTTATTTTATCTTGGCTTAGCTTAGCTTAGCTTAGCTTCATTGTAACTCAGGTTTAGCTTAGCTTTGCTTACCTTCATCTTAGCTTCGCTGAGCCTTAACAAGCATTGGAATGGGTGTAATTCCCTACCTAGGCTCTGCCTAGAGGGTTAGCTTAACTTAGCTTAGCATAGCGCAGCGCTGCATTAGCATAACATATCATAACATAACATGGCCAATCATAGCATAGCATAGCATATCATAGCGCATCATAACATATCACAGCATAGCATAGCACAGCATATCATATCATATCATAGCATAGCATAGCATAGCATAGCGCAGCTTAGCATACCATATCATCGCATATCATAACATATCACATCATATCAGATCACAACGCATCATGATAACATATCATAGCATAGCATATCATAGCATATCATAGCGCAGCGGAGCATATCATATCATAACGCAGCATAGCATGGCATAGCATAGCATAGCAACTAATGCTGTTATCCTGGGGGCTCCAACTTCTAGGTAGGGTCGCACTGGTGTAATGTGCAATACCGTGCCGTTATGAATATCGTATCCCCCCGATTTCGAGCTGGTGGTTCTGCCTCCACCTTGTCGTCTTGCCGAGCTGGTTCGCCTCCTTCTCTTCCTGGCGTTGCTCATCTTGCTGCCCAGTCCCCCCGCTTGACCCTCAGAGCGGCGCAGCAAAATGGCACCGTCTTTGCGCGTCTGGCAGGACACAAGGCAGCCCCCATATGCCAACGCGGAAGTGGATTGCGTCCCTCTGCCCGTCGTTTGTGGCCATTTGGGCTCAGGCGTTCGGCCGACGTTGAACAACGGTTGGGCGCAGATGTTGGCCCATGGGCCGTGCGCCTACGACGCCGCGCAGCGGCGGCTGCGCAAGGTCTGTCATGAATCGGAAATCGTCGGCCCGCGCGTGGCGCCCCAGGCGGACGAGACCGACTTCGAAGAGAAGGTCGCGCAGGTTGCGGCGGCCGCGGCCCTCAGCGCGGAGGAAGCGCGGGCGGCCGCTGAGGGCATTCGTGGGCCAGGCAGGGGCCGAGGAACCAGTTTCGACGCAGTTGAGGGCGTCCCATGGCTGCCCGGAACGAGCCATTCTGGAGAACGTCGCGGCGAAACATGCGGCGGCGGCCAGCCGCGGAGCATCCGAGGCCCCGCCGCCGCCAGGGGCCCGCGCGATGGCGGGGGGCCGTTTCGCGTGGAGGTGCCGCGCGTCAACGGAAGAACGCTGTCGCGGGTTGAAGGCGCAAGTTTGGGTTCGGTGGAAGGTTCGCTTGTTCACGTTGCTCGAGGAGATGGGGGCGCCCTCGCTGGAGACGGCGCGGTCCTGCATGGATCCGATGCGGAGAAGGTCGGCGTCGCGGGCTGCGCGCGCATCAAGGCGGCGAGGTCGCACGAGCGGGCCACGGAGACCATGCGCTAAGTTATGTTCGCGCACAGGGTGCCCCATGGCCCATGACGATTGCGCATTTCATCGAATACTCTTGCGCGCCAGGGTTGCCCAGCATCGCGGGCGCATTATGCCAAACGGGCCTGGCGCGCCATGGCGTGGACAGAGCGCGCGGCGGGCGTGGGCCATAATGACAGACTCTCCGCTCGGCCCGAGGCCCCGCGGGTCGTCGCGAATGCGGGGCATCGGGGATGCTCTTCGGCGATAGCAATGGCCCGACGACCTGGGCAACTCGGTTTTCCAGCGCGTTCGCTCGTGCCCTGGAGCGGCTTGTCATGGGCGAGGACCTCGCGCTGTGCGTGCGAGGGGTGGCGTGTCTCCGCCTCGTTAAGCTTTGGGTGGCGCTGGACTCCGACGACCGCAGCTACCCCCGCCGGGGCGCCTCGCTCTTGCAGCGCGGGGGGCTGGCTGTCAAGCTGGGGCGCGCGATGATTAGCGGAGCGGGGCGCAAGATGCCAGTGATGCTGCGCGCGGCGCCCTGCAGATGCTACGCTCTGGGCGCGGCATAGATACAGGCGGGCTTCGACTGGTGGAACAAGATCGTGGACTTCGAGAGGGGCCGCCCCCTACTCCGATTCGACTTGCGCAGGGCAGGATGCGGCCCGCAAGCCCGCCGGGCACGCAGCGGCAGCGGGCCAGGAGGTCGAGGATGTCGAGCTGCGCATCCCCGAGGAGATTGCGCGCTTCTGGTTTGGAGCGCGCGGGGCCGGCGACGATCGCTTCGGCCGGCGATGGGGGCGCCGGACAACGAGCGCGACCGCGTGGGCGGACGGTCGCTGGAATGCGCGGACACCCATTCGAGGACGCACCGCGCGGTCGTCCCTATGCTCCAGCGGCGGTTCGCGGAGGCGTTGCTGTCCGGGAAGGCTCGCGCGAAGCTGGGCGCGGCGTCAGCCGTCCCAGACCCGGCGAAGTGGCTGGATTTGAGTAATGGCTTCTCTGTGCAGAATGCGGCGAACGTGGCAGACGAGATCTGCGCGGCCCGCGAGGCCTGCGCCGGCGTGGCGACCGCGGCGCCCGGAGACGACGAGGAGTTGCCGTGGGGGGCGGCAACCTTGGAGGCCGCCTTCGCCGACGGGAAGTAGGAGGGCGCCTTTCCACCCGCGGCGGCAGCGACGCCCCCGTGAACAGAGCGGGGGGCAGGGGGCGGCCGCGACAGCGCTGGCGATGATAGCTGGATGAACGTTCGTTCGGATTCGAGACGGAGGGCGCCCCCCCCCCCCCCCCCCCGCCGATGGCATGGGCGCCGAGGAGATCGGCGACTACCTAGACGCACCCGCGCGCGCACGTCGAAGCGCATGTTGGCCAGGCCCCGCAACGTTCGGGGCCGCGGCCGCGCGCCCCGCAGGTCGCCGCAGAGCGACCTACTTCAACGACGCCCCAGACCCGAAGGAGCATGACGTGGCTGCCGCCGCCTTATCTCGGCCGAGATGACGACGGCAGCCGCCGAGATCGTCAGCCCATCGAGACTTTCGAGCGCCAGGGGCCCGAAGGGACTGCCCAAGGACGGGCGGCCAGATCAGGGGGGCACCGGCGGCGGCGGGCACCAAGCGACCCTTCGGGGCGCCCAGATGCTCCGCGCACCAAAAAGATGGGGCGCAGAACCCAAAGATGGGGCGCGACCCATCTCCCGGCGCCGGACGCGAAGATGGGTCGCGACCCACGTTCATTATCGAGATGGTCGCGACCCATTCTCGATGCGGCCGCGACCCATTTTCGGATGGCAGTCGCGACCCATTTCTAAACATAAAATCGCGTATCTGCGCCCCATCTTTGTGCAAACCACTAGATCTTCAGAAAAACGTCGGGCTGACGTTTCTCTGATTTTTTTCTGAAGTTCAACGTTGTCGACCGCTACAAACCTCAAACCACACACCTACACAACGCCAATGTCTTCATGATCTCAGTATGGTGGTGATGGTGATGATGATGTCGATGATGCATCTTGATGAGTGTGTTGATGGTGATGACGATGGAAACGAAGACGATGGTGATGGTGATGATGAAGAATGTGATGAATGATGATGATGACGATGATGATTCTGATGAGGAGGATGATGGGGATGATGATGATGATGTTGATGGTGCTGATGCGGATGATGGTGATGATGATGATGATAATGATGCTGATGGTGGTGATGATGATGGTGATGGTGACGATGGTGACGATCAGATCGCCCTCTTCCTTTTAGTTCCTCCTCTGCTTCCTCATCGCATCCTCCGTGCTCTCCCTCATCCTCTCCCCTCCCTCCTTCGTTCTACGCACCCTTCCTCCATTATATTCATCCACCGCTCCCTTCTTCCACCGTCACTCCGCCCCGCAATTTCACTGTGCGTTCCCAACCTTCTGCTATCCGTCCTCATTGCGTCCTCATTCCGTCATCACTCACATCTCCCCAATCAATCATTCGCCGCCCCCCTCCTCCGAGCTCCTCTGTTTAAGACCCTTTTTGGCTCAAGCGTCATGGCTCGGGCGTCGTGCCTGGCCCTGCGACGCGGGGTCCGCGGACCCCCTGGCCTCGGCGAGCCATGCGTGGGATGTCGTGGAGGTCGGGGACGCGCCCCCCGACCTTTCCCTGGGCCGCGGCTCGCCCAAGAAGCCGCGCAGGGACTGGATCGAGGGCCTTCTGGCTCGAGCCAGTCCCTGCCCTTGGCCAGGCTGCCCCGACACCATCGCGGCGCTCCCTGGCGCGCCTCGGGCGGGCGGGCCATGGCCCTCCGCCTGGTGCGCGGATGGCGGCTGGGCCCCAGGGTAACCTGGGCGCCTCACCATCGCGCCCGTGGTCCACAGGCCACGCCCGTGATCTGGTCTGCGCATGACCTGGTGCGTGCGACCCCTCCCCTCCCCCCTCGTCCTCCCCCTCTCCTCCCCCTCTCTCCCCCTCCCTCCCCATTCCCCTTCCCTCCCCCTCCCTCCTTGTTCCCCCCCTTCCCCCCCCCCCCCCCCCCCCCCCCCCCCCCCCCCTCCCAATCCCTCCCCCCCCCCCCCCCCCCTCCCTCCCTACCTTCATCCTGCTGTCCATCATTGTCATTCCGCCCGTCGATCATCTTCCCCACTCTGTTCAAGCATTTCGGCTCAAGCTTCGGCCCCGCACAATTTAGTCTCTGTTTTTATGTTTAATGTCAAGTGTTCCCCGTCGTGTCCCCGTGGCCGAGATCGACCCAGCGCAGTTGGGCAACGAATTCAAGAAACACGTGCTGGCCCAGGGATGCAAAAAGGCATTCGCATTCCATTCTTACAACTTCTTGACCAGACCTCGGGCGGCATGCGCCAGATCGCTCCACAACATGTTCGCGTTGGTGGGCATTCTGAAAATGCTCTATTGCACCCTCCCACCGCCCCACCCCTCCTCGTTCGTCCGTCCCACCGCTTCCCAATGTACTCCGTCCTTTCCGTTCCTTCGCCCCCGTTCCCCCCGTCGCGCATTCATCCGCCACTTGCCCAGGTAGATCTGCCCCTGGAAAAAAAAATCCGAACGCCGAGTGCACATGGAGCTGTCTGCGAGGCGCTTGCCTTGTGGTCATCGACAAGCACCCCCGTGCACTAACAAACACGAGGAGGCGGATGGGGAGGAGGAGGAGGGGGGATGAACATGACGAGGATGAATGAGGAGGAGGAGGAGGAGGGAGATGAGGTGGAGGGGGCGAAGGTATGGGGCTGAGGGCGTGGGAGAAGATGGGGATGGCGGGGGCAAGGACGTGTACACATGCGAGGTTGTGCCTATGCCGATATCGGGAACGCGTGTATGGCATGATCCTGAATCATGTTTGGCGTTTAGAAAACATAAGTAACAACACCTGTGTATGACGTTTATCTGAAGTTTATCTGACGTAGTCTGGAAGCTTGTTTGGCGTTTTACTGAAGTTTGATATATATATATACATATATATACATTCGCACCAACGTTAAACAATAATGGCAGTTTATGATTCAAACTTCAAGTCACCCGCATGCAACCTTCAGGGTAACATCACCTAAACTTCAGACAAACGTCAAGCAAACGTCCGACAAACGTCAGACAAACTTCATACAAACGTCAGAAAGACGTCAGACATGATTCAGGGCCGTGTCATGCACACGTTCTCGATATCGCGTTACGCACGACATCATATATTTCGACATCTAGTTTCCTGACATTCCTCTCATTCCTATACAAGCGCGTCCCTCCCTCTCCACATCCGGTATCCGAAGTGCTGCAAAGAGGACGCGTCAGCGCCATCGTTGTCTCGCGCTGGTTCACTGGCCGAGAAGTTGATGGTCAGCAGGGCCATTCAAACTATGAGTCCGACAAACCAACACGTCGCCTGATCTGGCCGTGGCCCCGCAGCCACGGTTGGATCAGACGACGTGCCAGTTTGCTGAAAGTGTAGTTTGAGTCACAGGTGATCCTGAAACATCTGCGGCGCATCAGGGACAACAGTGTCAGATTGCGCCAGGCCCGTGGCGCACGGGAGGGGGGGCGGGTGAATGGCGAGGTGGGCAGGATGGAGGAGTGGGATGGATAGGAGGACGAGGTGTGGTGGGGACGTTAGGGTAGCGTTGCGGGGCGGAAGTGTAGGAAACGGTGGGTAACGCCGTGGATGACATTTGATGATTGAGGATGAGAGTTGTAGTCGTCGTTGTCGTCGTCGCCGCCGTTAGTGCCACCGTCGCCACCGATGTCGTCGCCGCGGTCGATGTCGCCGTCGCCGCCGTCGTCGACGACGGCGGCGACGCATCTCGCCGTCTCGCCGCCATCGGCCCCGCGCGGCGCAGAGGCGGTCAAGGACTGCACGCCCGCTGAGAAGGATAGCATCAACCACTTCCTCTTCGTCATGGGCCGCCCTGCTGTGCCCATCGACGAGGACTCGTGCGATTTAGCAGTGATGACGATGATGAGGATGAAGGAGAATGCAGGAGGATGGTGATGAGGACGCGGGTGACAGTGCAATGATGAGGAGGACGGGTGGACGACGCGGGGGAAGATGAGGAGGATAAGGATGGGAGGAGGGGGCGAGGAGGAGGAGGGTGATGGGGCTACGAGGACGAGTAATGATGGCGACAACGAGGAGGTGGATGAGGATGAGGAGGAGTGAGATAGGGAGGATGGGGGCATGGAGATGCGATGTGGTAGTAGGGAGTAGGGGGAGGAGGATGAGGATGGGGGTAGGGAAGAGGGGGATAGGTGCCGTCTTCGCCCCGACGTCGTTGTTACCGTCATCGTGCGTGGTGCCATTGTCGCAACCGTCGCCAATCGTACTCGAGGTATGTTTTTGGTTTTGCACGTGCCGTCGCCGTTGCAGCCGTCGCCGCTATCATCGCACCTGTCATTGTCGTCACCGCGGTCGTTCGTTCTCCGCCAGGACGTCGCCATCGTGGCCGACGCGTCCGAGGAGGAGGATGACCGCGCCGACGCGCCCGTGAAGGAGATTTGACCGAATGGAAAGGGATTGGGCGCTGATGGCATGGATGTTGAGTGACATGGTGGAGGCTAGGCGAAGAGATATGAGGGATAGGAGGAGGAGGAGGAGGGATAAGAGGAGGATAGGACATTTGAGAAATATGAGAAATATGATGGATAGGCTATGTGCGAGAGCAGTCGAACGTCAACCCGACGTCGGAGGAATGCCAGGCAGACGTCAAGCGTCTGGCGGACATCTCTCCGATATCGGTTTGACGTCTGCCTACTCGTGCACGACTATGGTTCATGCGTCGCCGTCGTCGGCCCGATGGGGGCGCCGCGGGGGCCGAGGACGCGAACGCCTCCGAGTCCGACGCCGACGAGGACGACGAGGAGACCGACAAGAAGGCCGACAAGAAGGCCGACGAGGAGGCCGACGAGGAGACCGACGAGGAGGACGAGGCCGACGCCGAGGAGAACAATTTGGCGAAGGCCTCCCCCGTTTGGCGTAACCGACCCTCCCCCTCCCCGTCATCCGTTGCTTCCCCCCGCCCTCCTCCAGTCACCCACTTCTCCTGTCTCCCCTCCTCCCCCCCCCCCTCTCATCACGTTCCCTCTCCTCTTCCGCCCGCCGCCCCTCTCCCGCCCCCCCTCCTCCCCACCCCCCCCCCCACCCCCCCCCCCCCCCCCCCCTGCACCCCCCCCAAATTCCTCTCCCAAATCCTCTCCAAAGTTCCTCTAACGACCCGCCTCCATCCCGCCCCCCTCGTCGCCCCCGCCGCAATCCCCTTCCGTCGTCCTCCATTGCGTCGCCTCATCGTCGCCCCCGCCGTCGTCATCCTTCCGTCGTCATCCCTCACGTCGCTCCCTCGTCGCGCCCCATCCCGCTTCCCATGTTCCGCGCCCTCCCTCCCGTCCGCGTCGTCCCACCTCCCGTGTCATCCTGTCGTCATCCCCCTCATCATCACCTCCAAACTCCATCATCTGTGTTTTTTTTTCCCAACCATCCTGCGGTGTTGGGTCCTCGTTTTGAAGAGACGGCGCCCAGCGTTCCTCTCCTTCCTTCCCGCCCTCACCCCCCTCCCCCCTCCCCCCCATCATTGCCTCTGCTCTCGGCACACCTCTCGCACGCTTCGTAACCTCATGGGGGGGCTCCACCGGCGGCCCCAGTGGGGGTGTCCACATGCGGTTCCCCATCCAGGGCAGCGTTTTGTAATCTCATAGGGAGCTCCACCGAAGGCCCCAGCGGCGGTGTCCACATGCGGCTCCCCCACCCAGGGCAGCGCTTCGTAGCCTCATAGGGAGCTCCACCGAATGCCCCAGTGGCGGTGTCCACATGCGGTTCCCCCACCCAGGGCAGCGCGCCGTAGCCCCATAGGGGGCTCCCCCGAAGGCCCCAGTGGGGGTGTCCACATGCGGTTCCCCCACCCAGGACAGCAGTTCGTAGCCCCCATCACGAGCTCCACCGTAGGCACCAGTGGGGGTGTCCACTTGCGGTTCCCCAACCCAGGGCAGCGCTTCGTAGCCCCATGTGGAGCTCCACCGTAGGCGCCAGCGGGGCTGTCCGCATGCGGTTCCCCCTGCCCAGGGCAGCGCTTCGTGGCCCCATAGGGGGCTCCCCCGAAGGCCCCAGTGGGGGTGTCCACATGCGGTTCCCCCACCCAGGGCAGCGTTTTGTAGCCCCATAGGGAGCTCCACCGAAGGCCCCAATGGGGGTGTCCACATGCGATTCCCCCACCCAGGGCAGCGCGTCTTAGCTTCATGGGGAGCTCCACCGAATGCCCCAGTGGTGGTGTCCACATGCGGTTAGCCCACCCAGGGCAGCGCGCCGTAGCCCCATAGGGAGCTCCACCGTAGGCCCCAGTGGTGGTGTCCACATGCGGTTCCCCCACCCAGGACAGCAGTTCGTAGCCCCCACCAGGAGCTCCACCGTAGGCACCAGAGGGGGTGTCCACTTGCGGTTCCCCAACCCAGGGCAGCGCTTCGTAGCCTCATGTGGAGCTCCACCGTGGGCGCCAATGGGGCTGTCCGCATGCGGTTCCCCCTGCCCAGGGCAGCGCTTCGTGGCCCCATAGGGAGCTCCACTGTAGGCCACAGTGGGGGTGTCCGCATGCGGTTCCCCCACCTAGGGCAGCGTTTCGTGGCACCTTAGGGGGCTCCACCGGAGGCCCCAGCTGGGGCGCCCGCGCGCGGCCCCCCCACCCAGGGTAGCGCTTCGTAGCCCCATAGGGAGCTCCACCGAAGGCCCCAGCGGGGGCGTTCGCATGCGTCTGGCCTACCCAGGGGTAGCGCCACCGAAAACGATATTCATAGTTGCAGTATTCACAGCTGCGTATGGTTGTGTCATTCGCCAGGCTAATGGTTCGCACGTCCTCAAATGCGTGCTTTCCATAGCCATGGCGCGACGGTAGCAGCGCGTCGCGCCTCGGAAGGGCGACGATGGGGCGCGAAGTTACACGCGTTTCGCGTGCCCGAACTCTCACGGGGCAAAGCAGTCTGGCCTCTCGGCCTCAAACCCCCTCCCCCCCCCCCCCCCGCGCGGCAGCACCGAGGGGCGCGATAATGCCGCGCCCCGCGCCTCGCGGCCTGCCCGCCAACGCGCGGCGGTGTGCGTCGGTAACCGCGCTCCCCCCCCGTCGATCGCCTCACCTTGTTGCCCCCCCTCTTCCACGTCCGTCGCGTCCGTGCCGTGCGTAGCCAGTTTTGGCCCGAGCGCGGGGTTGCTCGGCCGTGCGTTCCGCTTCCTCAGGCCTGCTGCCGTCGACATGAACCATTCCCAGAAATGGTGCGATGCGCGAGGATTTTGCCCCCACCGCTTTGCTAAACTATTGGCGCCTCAATATACCGTGGTGTGGAAACTGGTCGAACACGTTATTCCCATCATCTTCTTCTATCTGCCTGATGACCGCGACCTCGTTCTTCTGGAGTGTCGCCCTGCTGCAGGTGATATTGCAGCTGCAGCCCAAGCTAGTGGCCCAACTATGATTGTGGATTCCCAATATGGACCAGACATGAATATCAGGCGGTTGATTGGATTCGATGAGAGTAGTCGCTGTTGGCACAGCGTGGATATCGCCTGATATAAGAACGCGGCTATGTACGCACCAATTGAGATGGAAAGGTAACCCACAAGGCGACGATGGCCTATTTCCAGTTCGCGAGGCCAGTTCCGAGGTCATGAAGTGGTGCACCTTGTCTGTCATCATGTGGCTCAGAAAGGTGTTTATCATCAAACGTATGCCCACACATACCCTCACCCTCCTCATCCTCTGCCCGCCCCCCCCTCTTTCTCCTCCACCTCCTCCTCCATCATCCCCCCTCATCCCCCTTCCCGCCTCTTCCACCTCCCTCATCCTCCTCCTCTCCTCATCCTCGTCGTCCTCCTCATCCTCCTCCTCGTCCTCCTTGTCATCCTCGTCCTCATCGTCCGCCCAACCTGGCACCCTCCTGACCGTCCCCCATTCCCCCTCTCCACCCACCCGCCTCCCCCATCTCCACCTCTCCAATTCCCCACCCCGCCACTGCCGCCCTCTCCACCCGCGCCCCCCCCCCCCCCCCTCCTTCCCCCCCCCCCCCCCCCCCCCCCCACACCACACTCACACACACACACACACACACACACACACACACACACACACACACACACACACACACACACACACACACACACACACACACACACACACACACACACACACACACACACACACACACACACACCACCCCACTTCCCCTTATCCGCGCTTCCCCTCGCCACCCTCCTGACCCCTTTTTCCCCTTCCCCCTCTCCGCATTTCCATGCCTCATCTCCACCACCCCCGCCCCCCGCCCCCCCTCCAATTCCCGACGCTTCCCCCCGTCTGACAGCGCCCGTCGCCTACCATGTCGCGCTGAAGGTGCACGTCGCCTGGCAGCGCCCCCCGTCTACCATGTTGTGGTCGTTTCAGTATACAGAACGACTCATCAGTCTAATTTCGACGTTCATGACTCGGAGTTGGATCATTCACGCTGAGAACCGCATCAAGGAGATCAATATATGTATATATCACGGCGACGCCCAGCGCAGAGAGTTGGAGCGGGCCGCGATTGGTTCTAAACGAGATTTCCATCTGACGATGATGTTGATCAGGATGGTTTTAGATCATCATGCTCAACATCATCATCATCATCACATGGAAACCTTGATTGGGCCATTGGAGGCCAGAAAGAACTCGATGACAATGACCGTGTGTTTCGAAATCATCGGTGGTGTCGTCAACAACTTGCACCGCTCGCATGTTCTGAACCGCCAGAAAAGCCTGATATCATTCGTGAGGTTCGCTCCTCCGTCTGATGCTGAGACTGCGACTGATGATGGGGCAGATGATACACCAATTAAGCGGCGGCGAATTATGTCCAAGACTCCAGATTCCAGTGCAGCTACTCCAACTGGTTCAATTCCACCAGCTGATATTGCACCAACTTCACCAACTGGTGCCAGTTCACTGGCGGCGTCACCAACTGGTTCGATTCCACCAACTTCAGCGAGCTGGTCTGCGGGCCTTTCGTCTTCGGCGTACTCGTTCACGGACATTGCGAAGGAATGTATTTTTTCAAGTGGCAGTTCACCACCACCTTCGACAGTTATGCCATCAAGCATTTCAGCATCGCCTTCGGCGGGCACTCCAGCAAGCAGTTCAGCAACATCGTCGGCAGGCACTTCAGCAAGCAGTTCGGCAACACGTGTGGCAGGCACGTCAGCAAGCAGTTCATCAACTCCTTCGGCAGGCGCTTCAGCTGATATTCCAGATGACGAGATTATTGCCACAGTGGCTGAAAGTCTGATGCTGTCAGCAGATATTCGATGACGAGGTAACCGCCAACGTATATTCGGTATTCGACTCTGATGCGTTCAGCAGGTATTCGAAGTGGTTCAACTTATGAGGAAGGGTGGACGGTCACGGTCGACAGCAGGTGTGCGACACATTATCTCGAATGTGATTTGGGACATATCGTATCCGATATGGACATGGTTTCAGATCGAATGGGTTGCCCGTGCGTGCTGGCAAATGATTCCGATCGGTCTTTCGTTATCGTTCATTATCTGCACGCTCATCAACCACGATCTTGCACCATTACGGTCATCATATATATATATATATATATATATCACGAACGCTCATCATTCACACGCGTGCACCATCCGGTATTCACGACCACCGATCATTAATTGTATTCACCATTCACCATCATTTGTACTTAACGATTATATGAAAGACGTGAATGCTGGTATGCATGGGGTACGGCACAAACGGCTGCGAATACTGATGACACGCAGATGGCGATACATCATATATAGATGGTGATGCAAACAATGGTGGTAAGCACACTGATGACGTCTATGGTTGCACATTCTGCTATACTTGCACATTAAGTAATGGTTGGAACTTATGTTTATATGGGTGTTGTGGTTGCACGTTATGTTATGGTTGCACATGGATATGGTCGCAATCATGCTATGGTTGCACATTATGTGTCTATGCCATCCGACTGTGGCGGGAAGACGAAGCTGGTGTCGTTATGTCATATCGGTAATCGTGCGACGTGCGCTGTGGCTTGAGATCTGCGTGGTGCAAAGATAATTGCGCGGTGTCAAATTCTGATTCGACGTTGCAGGTCATATCCCGATTAATGAGTGTGGGTTTGAGCGGGCTAGGGCGAGATGCGGAGTGTGCAGGAATCGACCGAGTCTTGATGTCGCCTCGGTCTTGCCAGGCCTTGGGGCGCTGGCTGAAGTCCACCGAGAAGGTCGCGCCTGTGGATGCCACGCCCGCGGTGACGCCGCCCAAGAAGAAGATCCCGCCCAAGGCGACCCCGCCCAAATCCGAGGATCAGTTGTTGCTCATGGCGAAGACCTACGCGGCCGTGCCAACTCGGAAGCAGCAGCTGAAGGCGTAACTTGTTTCGTTTCGCTTGAGACTTCCTCGCAGCGCGTTTCGCCCGAGACATCGTCGCAACTCTGGGGTCCGAAATGCCGCGCGCGAGGTGGTCCAGCCCGTTACGCTGGAGACATCCTCGCGACTCTGGGCTCCGAGATGCTGTTCGGGACGAAGAGGAGGTGGTGGAGGAGGAGGAGGAGGAGGAGGTGCGACAACGACGGCGTCGATGATGACGATGGCGAGTCCCCTGCGCGGTAGATACGCCTCCAGGCAGAGATCAACTTCGCCAAGTACGGCATGGATGAACATGATGATGATGATACGGGCGAGGTTGAGAAGCAGGCCACAGCCGCGATGAAACGCGCCAAGAAGGGCGACAAAAAGTCGATCGGCAAGGCGGGTTCGTCTTTTGATCCAGTGTTTTCGCAGTTTGTGTCGCACAACCTCCCCCGCCGAGCCAGTCACCCCCTCTGCGGTGAGCTGTATGCAGTGCATGCTAAGGATGAATCATATTGTGTGTACAGGCCAGGTGATACGTCATCAAAAAAACGCTTCTTGTGGAATGCACGGGGAAGAAATTCGGTCGCCACGAGATTGCTCTTCGTGATGTGATGGTTCGTAGCTGCAAGAAGGCTCTGGATAAGAAACCCACCGTTCAGTTTCGAGACTCGCTCATGAGGTAGCGAGATGAGCCAGGGCAAATCGTTTCGTTATCACAGATGTCCTTGGGGAGGGCACGCTTGCAACTCCGCTCTGATGAATGATTATAATGAGCGACGTCGGATTTCAATATTCGGCGCAAGGGCGCCATTATTTTCAGGGTAGGAGGTGGTGGTTGAGATCTCAGATATTGACGTGTGTCACCCATGCGCGCACATTGCCTCTGTTCGAAGATAATGCATCTCCCGTCAGACTGCGTTCCACGTGGCCAGGTTCAGGAGAGAGTGTTAGCCAGTCATCCATCATCAGCACGATTGGGCATCGGGCATACAGCACACGCACCACTAATGCAATGGTGATTCACATCCCCACCCTAATCTCATATAACCCCTCTCCATCAACATCACCGTCCGCATCCCTGCCTCTTGCACATCCATTCTCCATCCCCGTATATTCACCACCCCGCCCATCTCCATCCCACCCCTCGCCATCTCAATGTCAAACCAACCTGCATACATCATTGTGGAATGCGCAATATGAAGGGCAATGCACGTTCACGCATACGATTTCGTCATGAACATATCATCATGGTACCAACTGACCGTCAGAATTAGGGCTCAAGCGATTCCCGAGTTCACGACTACGAGCTCCCTAGCTCAGCCCGAGATCATTGCCAGAGATGACACCCAGGGCGCCGTCCCAGCCCGCCCTGAAATGTTTCACGGAGCTCAAGAAGTGGCACACGCATGCTACTCCGTAGCCATTTTGGCTCAAGCCCTTTCGGGTCAGGACCTGGCCTCACTGGCAAGGGGGGAGCAGCGGCCCCCACAGTGCTCCTCCTCGTCTGCCAGGCCAGACGAGGGATTTTGGCTTCTCCTGCTCTCGAGCTGCTGTGGCATGGTCCCCGCGCCCCCGCAGCCCCGCTCCCAGAGCAGACACCAGACCCGCTCCCAGAGCGGCTACAAGACGTGCTATGGCAAGAGCTCATGTGGCTATCAGTATAATCTGGTGGATTGGGCTCGCTGCTATCGTTGCAAGAAGTGGCTCCGCGACGACCCGGTTCGGGACACGGTCAAGGGGCCCCCCCGTCCTTGGTCAGGCGAGCAGCAGTCCAAGGATGCATGGCAACAGGTGGAGTCCACGCGCCGCAAGGCCAAGTCGGGCCCAGGCACGAGTGCTGACCAGTCCCAGTCTGGGAGTGGGAAGGGCGGCTCGGCCCAGCAGCGCAGTGGCAAAGGATCGGACACAGGTGGCAAGCAGACGCAGCGCGACTACCTCGCGGCTGCAGTGGAGCAGCTCACGCTTGCTGGGCTGGCAGACGACCACCCGCTCATGGTGGCCGCCAAGGCTCAGGTGCCCTCCGCTGCTGCTGCTCAGCCTGACGAACGTGGCCCACCGCCATGGATGCGAGTTCGGTCCCATCAGGACAAGCTGGCCCACTTCCAGGGCCAGCTTACTGCGTCGAAGGCGACGGAGGCCAACCTCCGTCAACAGATCACGGAGCTGGAGCAGGACCTGGAGGACTGCGTTGCATCCCAGGCGGCTCTGGCGGAATCGGTCAAGAAGGAAGAGGAGGAGCTCCAGAGGCTCCATCGACGTGCTGCTCTTCACCCTGCTGGTGATGACTGCAAGGCGGCTGTCAACGGGCTGGTGGAGACGCTGTTCGGCCATCTGCCCGAGTCGTTCAGAGTGGCGAAGGCGGACCAGCTCCGCACCGCGGTGGACCTCCTGGGCGACCTGGCTGCTGCTGGGGCCTCTTTCCAGGAGCAGGAGGAAGCACGGCGGAAGGCACAGGCCGAGGAGGCCGCGCAGCGTGCCATGTCGGGCAGCGGCCCTTCGCCAGCCCCAGCGGCACCCTCGGACTCACGTGTGGCGGAGGATTGCAAGCAGCAACTTACTGAGTTGCTGGAGGGCGGACAGGCAGGGCAGTACGAAGGTCTCTACAGGACCATGCTCGATTTCCTGCAGAACCCTTCAGCCCTCAGCAAGAGGCCCAGGAGGGACGCGCCAGGCCCAGAGGCTGCGGCGGCGGCGGCCCCCTCGGCCGCGCCTGGCCCTGCGGCTGCTGATGTTCCTGCTGATGTTCCTATGCCTGCTGACCGCGATGTCGCTGGTGCCCCACCCCCGTCGGGGTAGCGGGGTCGGCGCTGCAGCTGCTGGACGCCGCCTGCCTGCGCCCGCCTCACACCGAGGCAGGTGGCGCTCCCTGGCGGCGCGGGCTGGGGCTACTGGCCATCGACGAGTTCGAGGCGAGAGTGTGCAGGAGGAGACTCCTGCGGTGCAGGAGGAGACTCCTGCGGCCCGTCGGCCTGAGGTATGGAAGCTGTGTACGGCCAACATCACCTCGTGGGGCATCGAGTGCGGGGACAGGGGTAAGGTCACGAGAAGGCCCTTCCTGGAGCTCTGCGACTCTGTGGATGCCGACATCTACGTTTTCCAAGAGCACCACCAGACGGAGCTACGTTTGGTGGACGTTCAGCAGGCGCTGGTCAAGGCTGGCATGGTCTCACTCCTCACTCCTGCTGCCCCCTCAGGTCGTTCAGAGGCTGGCACCACTGGAGGAGTGGGCATTGCGACTTCGAAGCTCTGGGGCCTCAAAGGACTCGATGATTTGCCTGAGGGTATCGCGGTTCCTCCTGGATGTCGATTTCGTCTGGGGCTCTGGAGTGGGTTATGTACTGGAGGTGTTTTAGTCGGATCGGTCTACCTGCACACTGGAATCGGCTGCCGCGGTCAAAATCTTTCCTTGCTGCATAGTATTGGGGAGGTCCTGAGGGCGTATGGCATGCCGTTTATTCTGGGTGGAGATTTTCAGTTTTCAGCGGAGCAACTGGTCGAGTCTGGTTGGATTGGGGATCTTCAGGCGGAGGTGGTCTCTGACGTCTCGAATTGGACCTGTCAGTTGGGTACGTCTCGGTCGTCCATCGATTACTTTGTCCTCTCCTCCTCGCTCAAGCAGTTTGTGGTGAGCTGCTCAGTTGCGACATGGTCTACCTGTACCAGACCGCACCGCCCTGTGGTGTTGAGCATGTCTGGCCACCCGCGGCAGGTGACAGTTCCCAGGCTCAAGAAGCCGTCGGCGTTCCCTCTCCACCGCCCTGTTGGATGCGACCCACGCCCCCTGGAGTGGGATGACTTGCGTGATCAGCTCTCCCAGGGGGATTGTACCAAGGAGCGTCTGGATGCTGTCACTTCTCTGTGGGTTCAACGGGCTGAGGTGGCTCTTTCTCGCGTATTTCATGTCGATGGGGATCCACGGTACCGAGGCCGAGGAGGCCCCCCCAAGGTGGTGCAAGTCCCTCTGCTCGGCCCTCCTGCCTCCACTCACCCCAGGGCTATTGGGGAGGGCCGTATGTGGCGTGTCTTGGAAAGGCGACTCCAGGACATCGTGTATCTCTGGCATGGGCCTGCGCCCACCTTGGGGGGGATCAAACAAGCGGGGATCCTCTTGCGGAAGCTCGTGAACTACCTGTCCCCCTTCACCGATTGCAAGCATTGGGCTTCTTGGCGAGTTCGGGTTCTGGCCGTCAACCCTGCCAACGTCTCGGAGCTCCAGGAGTTGATCTGGCAGGTCCGAAAGTGGGCCCTTCAGCACGAGCATCATGCGGCCTCGGAGCGGGCCCGAGCCTGGCGTGAGTGGGTTCAAGATGCGTTATCTGGGAGCGCTCGACTGGGCCACCGGTTCACCAAAGAGGTTCCGAAGTGGGCTGCATCTGGGCTCTCTTGTTTCTCGGGGCCGTCTGGTGAGCCTCTGGGGATTGCTGCTGAAGCCGATCTTCGGGCTCAAAAGTGGCATCAGCATTGGGGTGTCGGACAAGTTTTCCCAGAGCCTGATTTTGGTTGGTGCGATGACGAGCCAGAGCTGGAGGCCCCCACCCATGAGGAGCTCTTAGCCCTTACCAGGACCTACAGCACGCACACGGCCATCGGAGTCTGTGGCCTGCATCCCCGTCACTGGTCCTTCCTCGACGACGGCGCTGTCGCGGTTTTCCTTCGGATCTGGGCCGAGATGCAGCGCCTGGTCCACATTCCGAGGTGCTGGGCTCTGCTGCTTATTGCTCTTCTACCGAAGCCGCCGCCTGAAGGGGGAGATCGTCCTATTGGGATCTTCGCGACGCCTCTTCGGTTGTGGTCCCGCTGGGCCCGATGGAAAGTTGCTGGCCCTTGGGAAAAGGCAAACCCTCGCGTGTTCTGGTATGGTGACTCAGGGGCCTCATGTGACATTTGCGTTTGGAAGCAGAGTTTCAAGGCGGAGTTGGCCAGAGACCAGGGCAGAGCGGCAGGGACAACCCTGCTCGACCTGGTCAAAGCATATGAGCACGTGCCCCACCATGTTTTAGCTGCAGCAGCCCGTCGGCACAAGTTCCGAGGTAAGACCCTTCGCTTCCTGCTCGCATCATATTGCCTCGACAGAATGGTGCTCTTCCAGAACATCGCCACGCAGGTGGTGGTGACGCACCGCACGATTGTCGCGGGCTGCAGCTGCGCGACTTCCCTACTGCGTCTGGTGCTCTTGTCGCCAGTGGATGCCGTCTCTCTTCGCTTCGTGAATGTCGAGGTGGCGGTCGTGGTAGATGATCTGCAGTTGCAACGTATTGGCGAGGCATGGGAAGTCGCCAGGGAACTCAAGGGGGCCGAGGACCTATTGGCGGCTGAGCTTACGCAGATCGGCTTGACTCTCTCCCTGCCCAAGAAGCACCAGGTGGTCATCGGCCAAGGCATACGGAAGGTGTTTAGGAAAGTCAACCCGTCCTCGTCGAGGTTCCTCACACGCTCGGTTCGGAACCTGGGGCTGGACTTTGGCGGTGGAAATCGGCTTTCTCATTCGGTTCGTGCACAGCGGCTGGGCAGGATGGCGTCACGGATCCCTCGGTATAAGCGGCTCGCGAAAGCTGGGGGCAAGACGATCAAGCTGGTGCAGACTGGCCTCAAGCCTGGGATGCTCTGGGCAGTGGGAGTTCACGGCATCAGCAACACGCACCTACTGAGCGCCAGGCAACTGGCGCGCGCGGGCATGGTCTACAGGCACACGGGCAGGTCGCTCTCATTGGACCTCATGCTTGCTGGGCCGCAGGTCGACCCCGCCTTCGAGTGCAACAGGAGCCCGATCTTCCTCTGGCTGCAGGCGCTGTGGGACGGATGGGCCCCCAGAGCAGATATGGCGCGACTTCTGAGTGGAGCATGGACACGCCTGTCTAGAGTTCCTGTGTCTCAAGTTTGGTCTGACATTCGCGGACCTGCTTCTGCGCTAGTTGCGACACTTTTGCGGTTGGGTTGGTCTGTATCTGACCCTTTTCATTGGAAGACCCACCGAGGTCTCTTGCAATTGAACAGATTTCCCCGAAGGATGGAGGTAGGTTAGTTGATGAGGCCACCGAGCGGTGGGTGTGGCGCCAGGTTCTCGCGAAGCATCCCTCGTGGGTCTCGCCCTGCCCTCATCCTCCTCTCGTGGAGCCCCTGAGGTCCCTCCTCCAGCCTCATTCTGTCCGAGGCCCTGACTGGACCCCAAGGCATCAGGGACTGCTGCGGTGCCTGTTTGCAGGAGGTTTCTGGTCGCAGGAGCGACTGTACGAGTCAGGTGGAGCCGTCAACCCGAGCTGCCTTGCCTGTCAGAGTGCTGGATCTACCTGGCACCGATTCTACGATTGCCCCCTGCATACCGAGTTCCGTCGGGATTACAGAGCTGGCAGTGCCATGGCTGGTCAAATGCTAGACATGGCTCGAGCTGCTGCGGTGGATACCTTGCTTTTCACGCGCTTTCTTGTCCCTGACCCTGCTTGGCTCTTCCCGAGCCCCTGCCTCGAGGAGCGAGTCGTGTGGACGGTGCGGTCTCCCGACTTGCTGCTCGACGTGCACGTGTTCGGTGATGGGTCGGGGAGGCACGGAAGTTTCTCTCGCTTACGGCGCTGCGGATGGGGACTCTGTTCGCTTGACGACAGCAAGCGAGTGGTTGCTCGCCTGCATGGCCCTCTGCCCTGTCTCATTCAATCTGTGCCAGCGGCTGAGCTTTTCAGTTTCTTGATGGCGCTGAGGTATATGGGAGCTCAGATGAAGTTTTATACGGATTGCAAGCCGCTCGTGGATGTCTGGCGCCAAGGCGTTGGAGCGGGCACCGCTGCGAGTGACCCGCTTGCCTTACTTTGGAGGGAGGTTTGGAGGCTTGTGTCTGACCGTGGGGGTGAGTCGGTGGAGGTTTCTCACGTCAAAGCGCATACTCCTGCCTCTGCCGTAGCAGAGGGACGGATTTCAGAATGGCAGCGTGTCGGCAATGCCCAGGCTGATCAGTCGGCTAAATGGGGTGCCGCCATGCATAGTGATTCCCTCCAGCTGCGATCTGCGCATGGCGCGTCGCGCAGCGCCATCCGCCTTGTAGCCCAGTTCTGTGCCAGGCTGGTCGCTCGGATCGGCACCATCACGCCACGTGACGCCCAAGCGCAAATACTCGGCCGTGCCATAGGCACGATTGAGGGGGGACTTGGTCCCCCGAAGCCGCACTCGCGTTTCGACCCTGCAGTGACGGTGGTTGCGCACAGGTTCCGTTGCATGGTGTGCCTTCGGTCAGCGAGGACACGCTCGGTGCTTCGCCAGCTTCGTTGTGACGACAGGTCCAGCTCCCACGCACTTCACCGCACGGGGCCTTTCCTGTTCTGCTCTCTGTGCGGGGCGTTTTCGGAAAAGAAGTGCCAGGGTCTTTCGCAGGATTGCTTACCGATGAATCGTAGGCAGGGTGTCCTGGTGAGAGACTCGAGATACTACAGGCTGCGCAACCTCATGCGAGGCTGCCATCCTTTACGGGCCCGCGATTTTGTGGGCCCTCCGATTTTGCTGCGGAAGCGAAGGCTGCTGGAGTCGGCCGAACTGCCGCCTCTGCCTGCTCTTTCTCCTCCTGTCGGGACTGGGAGTGGGGGGGTGGGGGTGGGGTGGACGGGGCTGGAGTACTCTCCGCCGCCCGCTTTCCAGGCCGATCTGGCCTTGTGGGACGGCCTCTCTGGCTTTCCCATTGCCAGCGTAGAGGAGGACGACGGCGACCCATCCCAAGGTGCGTGGGATCGGGTCGAATGCGTCCCCTGCGCTGGCTAGCTGTTTTTCAAACGAAGGCTGGTTCGCTTGCGGTCAGTCTCTATCAGTAAAAAACACGCATGCTACTGACCAAGGGTGGGTGGGCCACCTCATCGGTCTCATTTGGCAGGCGAACGAAGCGATTGAGACGTGGCGCTGGAAGCCGCCAACGGACGGGGCTGATCGCACGGGGGCCAAGGACGGCAAGGGCGGCGCGGTCGGCAAGGGCGGCGCTGTCAGCAAGGGCGACACGGTCATCAAGGGCGGCGCGGTCCGCAAGGGCGGCACGGTCGACAAGGGCGGCGCTGCCAGCAAGGGCGGCACGGCCAACAAGGGCGGCACGGCCAGCAAGGGCGGCACGGTCCGCAAGGGCGACAAGCGCGGCCCGGTCCGCATGGGCGACAAGCGCGGCACGGTCACCAAGCGCAAGCATCGCTGAGCTCTAGAGACTGGGCACGTCGTAGACCAATTTCAGATGCATATCTGATTAGTGAGGGGAAATGATGAATGATGATGAGGGGGTGGAATCGGGAGCTTGTGATGTGAAGTGCGTCTGAGCAGATATGGTCTAAGCGTTTGGGGCGATCCATGCAAGGATTGCACCCCGCACCTCGATCGGCCGTGGTCCTGTGCATCGCAGCGCGGGTAGCGCCCACTGGCATCAGAGTGTATATTCAGAACGCACCATCACAATCCTGATAGTGGTGTCATGGTATTCTGCGTTTGCCATGCATGTCATCACCCATCACCACGATTGGTCCCTATCATCAACACAATACTACACATATAATGCGTGCGGTATATCCCACCAGCCCTCTCAACGTGCCCAAGTAATCTCCAAGATGGCTCAATATAGCGCAATATCGCTTAATATGGCTCCCAATATGTTCCAAGATGCCCAAAGGCGTCCCAAAGACGGCCCCAAGTGACCAGACAGCTCCCCAAGGAGGCCCCGAAGGGACCAACATCGTCACAACACCTGAAGAAAATCAATGTGTGGCGCGGTATCCCCGTTTCGCGTCCGACGGCCATCCAAGGCCTCAAGATGGCTCCAAGATGGCCCCGCACGAGGCCCAATAGAGCCCCAAGACGGCCCCAAGAGCGCCCAAGAGCGCTCAAAGATCGCCCCAAGAGCGCCACTAGAGGCTATGTTTGGAGCTCATGAGGGGGATGCTGATTAGGAAACCCTCATTCGTTGACCGATCTCATCCAAGATGGCCCCAAGAGCGCCCATGCAGCCCCCGAGAGCGCCCTGAGAGGCGCTCAGACGGCCCCAAGAGGCACCCAAGGGGCATCCAAGAGGCTCCCACGAGACCCCCAAGACGCTCCGAAATACATTTAAGACGCGTCTGGCTCTTCGGTTCGCCGTCCTCTTCAATTTCGCATCCCCCGATTCCTCCTCCTCCTTCTCATTCTTCTCCTCCCTCTGCTCCCTCTCATCCGTATCGCCCGCCTCGTCATCTCCCCACTCCACATCCTCCTCATTATCCTCATCCCCCACATCCTCCGCTTCATCCCCCTCCCCCACCGACGAGGAGTCCGTCCCCATCCTCCACGTCGTGGGGTGCGTGACACCTTCCCCCGCCATTTGTTATTGCGCATGCTCTTCGACGTCCCTGATCACCTCAACTCACCTTGATATCGTTTCTGGATGGGCTGGTGGGGGTACGCGAATCGTCAACACTTTCATATTGTAAACACATACACCATACTCCAAATCAGTTTATATACACATACACGTTTAACGCGTAAATATTGTCTCTGGAGTTTGTCTGACGTTTGCCAGACGTTTCTCTGAAGTTTCTCTGACGTTTAAAACTTCAGAGAAACTCCAGAGATTTCTCCGAAGTTCTTCTGAAGTTTGAAACTTCAGATAAACGTCCGAGAAACGTTTGGCACACGTCAGACAAACGTCAGACACATCGATTCATGTGCATGTCGTGTAGACACAATAACGGTTATTACAAGTCGGGCTCGGCCTACATAATTCACACATCGAGGCCTACACATCGATCTGACATATGCAGTTTAGGGTGGGTGTGATTTCAAATCGACGCTGGTAGCATGTGGGCAAGGTCGCATGACGACAATTCATGTGTACATATCCCTCCAAGTTGATATTGTAATTCTGCGTTCAGTTGGTGCGGGTAATGGCAATGTACACACCATGCCCGACGGTTGGTAATATACCATATGCATGTCGACAATCAACTCTCAGTCGCAGTGGCGACACTGGCGTGAATATAACCACCGCACAGCACAACTAACACTGGTGGCGCGATGCTAATTGACGCTCAAGTGACAGCCTGGGCGCGGTGATAACTTGCGACCATGGGTGCGATGATAGCCGACGCGCGCATGACAGTTTGAGCGCGATGGTAGCTAGTGCCACATAACATGATGATTGATTGAGGGTTCCATGGCGAGCTGGCTCGAGAGCCGAGCTGGTTCGCGCCTGTGTGCGCGAGCTTCGACTGGGAGCTGGGGATGGCGCCCAAGAAGAAGAACAGTTTCGTGAAGAAGGACATGATGTGTTCAATTGGTCATATTTCACTCACCTGCTAGGTGCTCCGTATTTCTGACATATAGACTGACATCATTACCCGCCCCACCCCCGCCCATGCGCACACGCGCACTCGTTTCGCTCCGAGAGGACACCGTGCTCAAGCGCAAGCCTGCCGCTGCAACGACTACAGACATCGTGCCGTTCAGCGACAGGGGGGCCCTCTCGTTGTAAATACATGATCCCCTCATACTCATCCTCGCAATCCCTCCGTGCACATCCTCGTGCTCTTCGTCCCCGTCCTCATACTACTAGTCTTGGTCGTCGTGCCTATTCCCCCCCCCCCCCCCCGCCCATCCTCTCACTCCTCCCCCGCCGATGTATCCTCCTCCTCCTTCTCCTATATTATCAAGTCCCATATATGGTTTCACTGTGCTAATCGTCCTCGTCAGACCCCTCCCTCCCCCCCCCGCCCTTCCCCAATCGCCGCCCCCCCCCCCCCCCCCCCGTGCCCGCGCTCGCCCTCGCCCTCGCCCTCGTCTGCGTCGTCATCCTCCTGCCCCCGCCCGCCCGCCGCATCCCCTCTCGCGCGTGGCTCCCAGGGGGGCGCTCGCGAAGCTTGTGGCCATGTGCGAGGGCAACAGCTTCGAGAAGCGACAAGAACTGCATCGGACCCGACTTGACATATCATTGTTTATGAGCGCGTCGAACTGTCGGATCGCAGCGCGCGGTGATCGCGTCGTAATCCCACCAGCCCTCTGGGCGCAGATCTTCTCCCACCCCTCCCTCGTCCCCATTGCTTGGGGAGGGGTTTACTCTCCCCCTACCCCCTCCCCTTGACCTGGACGGAGGGTTTCGCGATCGGTCGGACGGTTCTGTTGGCCCCAAGATGGCTTCAAGAGCGCGTCAGAGAGCCCAAGATAACCTCCAAGATGGCTCAAGATAGCGCCAGATCGCGTAAGATGGCCCCCAAGATGTTCCAAGAGGCCCAGATACTGCCCCAAGACAGCTTCACGTGGCCAAAGAGCTCCCCCAGGAGGCCCCGAAGAGGCCAGACCCGCCCCAAAACCTTGAGAACAGTATTTTTTTGCTTTCTCGCAGTTTCGCTTCCGATGACCGCCCATGGCCTCAAGATGGCTCCAAGATGGCACAAAAGGCACCCACAAGAGGCCCAAGCGAGCCCCAATGCGGCCCCAAGGGCGCCCTGAGAGGCGATGGTTGGAGCTCCTGAGGGGGGAGGCTAATTCGGGATCGCCTTCGTCGATCGATCTCCTCCAAGATGGCCCCACGAGCGCCCCCGCAGCCCCCGAGAGCGCCCCAAGAGCGCCCCAAGAGGCGTCCAGACGGCACCACGCGGCGCCCAAGAGGCCTCCAAGAGGCCCCCAAGAGACCCCCCATGAGCCTCAAGAGGATCTCCGAAATTCGTGTAAGACGTTTCTGGCTCGTCGGTTCGCCGTCCTCTTCAATGCATCACCCCCCTCTTCCTCCTCCTCCTTCTCCTCCTTATTCTCCCTCTCCTCCCTCTGCCCCTTCCCCTCATTATCGTCCTCATCGTCCTCTCCCTACTCCATCCTCCTCATCATTATCCACCTCATCCTCCTCTTCCTCCTCTTCCCCCCCTTCCGACGGGGATGCCATCTCCGTCCTCCCCCTCTTGGGGCACGTGATAGTTTCCCCAGCCTTTTGTGATTATGCATGCTCCCCGACTTCCTTGATCACCTCAATTCCCCTGGGCATCGTTTCTGGATGGGCTGGTGGGGATACGCGAAGCGTCAACAATGTAGGGTTGGAAACGTCGTGGTGTGATTTCAACTATACTATGTCGCGCAATGCTAGTGTAGGCGACATGCCGCGTCGTCATCTACGATTGGCCATGTCGTGCTATGTTGACATTCATTGGCCATGTCAGTGTAATCGTGCCGAGATGTCGAGTCATGTTGCGATGGGCTGCGATCACAAGTGCGCATGCGATGTTTACAAGGCAGTGACATTATCAATGTGTTGGTGTCTGACAACGGTTCTTAACGTTATATGCCGCAACCAACAAGACGGCTCTCAGCCTACACGGAGATCCAGAAGATCCAGCTCAGATCCGCGCGATCTTCGACGAAGCTGAGATGCGCCGCTTGCACGGCCCCTTCGGCACGGCGGGGAAGCACTCCGACGACGCGCAAGCTGCTTTCGCGGAGGCCCCCTCGCACGTCGTCATTATGTGCAATCGTGTCAATACCAATCGTTCTCGTAGGTTATTCATCCACGTTCGGGGCTACCACCATCGCGCACGTTCGTCGTCGCGCCGTTCCGCGTGTCACGTCGCACCCAAAATCCTTCTCATCATCCCGCGCGCCATCGTCTCACTTACCGTTCTGGTTCCCCCGCCCGCCTCGCATCCACCCCCGCGCCCCCGACCCCAGGCTGCTGTCAGCAAGGGCGGCCGCAAGAACGAGAAAAAGCAGAAACTCCTGGCGGCGCGGTTGAAGGGCCGCTGCGTAGCCGACACGAACCGAGCCGATCCGGCCGATTTGAGCCGACCGAACCGACCGCTCGACAGAACCGACCGATCGATCTACCGAACCGGACCGAACCGACCGATCGATAGCCGACGCGACCGAACCGACCGATCGGCATAACGGGATTTGATCGGAGTGGATTACATGAGCGATGCGATTTGGCATGTAGATTGTGCGAGGGGATGACAGGCATGGTCAGAGGACTTGATCAGTATAGAATGGGCGGGGACGAACTGGCAGAGAGAGCATGATCGACGGGCAGCCAGGACCCCAAGATGGAGGAGTCGATCTGGCACACCGCTGTATCGATCGGCTACTCCGAGAGCATCAAGCAGGACAAGCGCTGGCTCAGCTTGAAGCAGTTAGAGGACAAGTACGGCGTGGACGAGGCCGCCGAGATGGTCGAGGGCAAGCTGTTGATGGAGCTTCGGGTTATCGAATCGTTTGTAGAGCCTGGTATGTCCTGGAGGCCCTGGATGTTTCGGATGCATGTCCACTGTTTCGGGACCGCCACAACATCATTGCCCTGGGTGTTCCTGGATGTTCTCAGATGTGCAGGATGATTACTCACTGGACGTTCTTGGACGCTCTGTATGTTCCTGGAGGCCCTGGATGTTTCGGATCCGCTTCGGGTGTTTCGGAGCTGCCACAACATCATTGCCCTGGGTGTCCCTGGATGTTCTCAGGGGCGATGGGTGATGATTCGCTGGATGTTCTTGGATACCCTGGATGTTGATGGATGCCATGGTTGTCTCGGATACGTTTATGATGTTTCGGGACCGACACGGCATCATTGCCCTGGGTGCTACCATAGGTTTTCGGATGTGGTGGATGAGTATTCACTGGATGACTGTTGAAGTCCTAGATGTTCCTGCAACCCCTGGATGTTTCGGATATGTTTCGGGTGTTTCGGAGACGCCTCGCCATCATTGCCCTGAATGATCATGGATGGTCTCGGATGCGCTGGATGCGTCGTCATTGATTTTCCTGAAATCCATTGATGTTCCTGGATGCACTGGATGTTTCGGGCGCCCTCTAGCCACGCCCTCCCAATGCCCCAGCCAACAATCCCGCGCCGCCCCCCCCCCCCGCCCCTGGAGATTATCGTTGGGGGGCATTCAGTGAAGCATTCGCCGAGTTTTTAAATGCCGACTAAAAGCAGCCCGAACCATAGTTTCATTGCGACCAGGCTGGGATTGATGGTTGAGGCGTTTGTTGTCACCCTGCCGAGTCGCGGAAAAACCCTGCCAACCCCGCGCGGAAACAATGGCTCGACTGCGACGACACGTTCAGCAAGCTGATGTCGCGCTCCAGGAAGCAGACGGCCACGGGTAAGAGGAAGCTTCAGCACGGCGAGTTCGAAGCCATCACGCCGGGCATCGGCAAGGCGAAGTACCTTGGCGATGGCCGCGGAGGACTCGATTTTAGCGTTGTTGACGCATTCCATCGCTTGTCGTCCCTGGCACTTCCTCCATGGCCCGCGCCGTCGCAACGCCGCGCCGTTGTTTCCTACCCCCTCGTTGTTATCATGCCCGCCCTATCCCCATCATGTTCCTATGTCGTTCGGTAGCTCCCCTCTTCATTTCGCTCCACCTAATTCTCGCCGACCCCCTCGTCGTCGCCCCACGCCCTCGTCAGCCACCTCGTCGTCTCTCCCAAACTCGCGGCGTCGCCCCCAAACCCTCCCCGTCGTCGTCGCGAAGCCACCCGAGTCGCGCCTGTCAACCAAACGCCACAAGCGTCCATGGGCAACATGGGCATTGTCTCGTCCGACGACGACAACACCGACTCCGACGCACCGCTGATGAACAAGAAGGGTCGTGAGGGCGGCCGCGGCCGCGGCAGTGGCCGCAGCGGCGGCGCCCGATCATCTGCGGATGGCGACGCGGCGAAGGCGACGGTGCATTCAATGGTGACGATGATGGGATTGGACGAGAAGCGAGCTCGATTGAGTGGGCAATCGATCGAGCGATACCGACGTCTGGGGATGACAGGGGGGGTACGAACAGGACGCGATCCTCCTCTCCCGCTCATCCTCCTTGTTTCTCGGTCGGTCGCTCCTCGCGGCCCGATCGCCATTTCCCAGCCTCCCCCTCTTTCTCATCCCCCTCCTGTCAGTCTCCCCGTCCGCCCCATCTTCAATGTCCTCGTCCTCCCACCGCCGCCCCCTCCCCCCGTTTCCCCCCCCCATTCGCCCGTCGAACCCCGACGCGCGCCCCCCCCCCCCGTCCGCCCGCGCACGAGGCGAAGGCGGACGCGGCAGCCGTCGGCAAAGCCAAGGCGGCGAAGATCAAGATGCGTGAGAGGGTGGCCAACGTCGAGGCGTGGGATCGCTCCTCGTGTGACGAGCTGTCGGTGCTCGGCGATGCACAGATGTTCTACGACACGTTCGAGGCCGTCGTCTCAGTAGAGGGATGTGGAGGAGGCGGGCGAGGGGGGTGGATTGGCATGTAGGAGAAGGGGAGTTGGGCATGGAAGGAGGCTAGGGGGAGGAACACGAGGGGGATGATATGGCGTATAAGAGGAATGGGTGTGGTAGAGAAACGGTGAGTGGGCGATCGGCGAGGGGACATGGGTCGCACCCGCGCGAGATGTGGACTCTGAGAACGGGTGTGGTCCCATGACCCAACATCCAATTTCATTTTGGATGGGATGTGTTTCACCCCCCTCCTCCCCGCCGCTTGGCGGGATGGAGAGGTATGAAGCGTATGCAGACTCAACCTTTGGCCATGCACCCTCCTCAACCCAGGGTCCCCAGTGCGGAGTGTGCGTCGCCAGGCAATGGTCCCCCTGCTGATGGCGACGGTCTAGGGCAATCAAACCAGGGCGAGCAAGAGTGACCTCGCGGAGGCCAAGAAGGTCATCGATCTCCCAACCACCCCACCTTCACATCCAACAACCCCCTCCCCCCAAAACATAACCTGGCGAAGGGCCCAACCATATGCAGTTGTGAATATCGGTTTCAGTGGCGCTATCTCTGGGTAGGGGAGACGCATGCGAACGCCCCCACTGGGGCCTCCGGTGGAGCTCCCTATGGGGCTACGAAGCGCTGCCCTGGGTGGGGGAACCGCATGCGGATACCCCCACTGGGGCCTTCGGTGGAGCTCCATATGGGGCCACGAAACGCTGCCATGGGCGGAGGAACCGCATGCGAGCACCTCCGCTGGGGCCTACGGTGGGACCACGAAACGCTGTCCTGGGTGGGGGAACCGCATGCGGACACCTCCACTGGGGCTTTCGGTGGGGCTCCCTATGGGGCTGCGAAGCGCTGCCATGGGTGGGGGAACCGCATGTGGACACCCCCACTGGGGCCTACAGTGGAGCCCCCTATGGGGCTACAAAACGCTGCCCTGGGTGCGGGATCGCATGTGGACACCCCCACTGGGGCCTTCGGTGGAGCCCCCTATGGGGCAACGAAGCGTTGCCCTGGGTGGGGGGACCGCATGTGGGCACCCCCACGGGGGCCTTCGGTGGAGCTCACTATGGAGCTACGAAGCGCTGCCCTGGGTGGGGGAACCGCATGTGAACACCCCCAATGGGGCCTTCGGTGGATCTCCCGATGGGGCTACGAAGCGCTGCCCTGGGTGGGGGAACCGCATGTGGACACCCCCACTGGTGGCTTCGGTGTAGCTCCTTATGGGGCTGCAAAACGCTGCCATGGGTGGGGGGACCGCATCTTTCGGTGGAGCTCCGTATGGGGCTACGAAGCGCTGCCCTGCGTGGGGGAACCGCATGTGGACAACCCCACTGGGGCTGTCGGTGGAGCCCCCTATGGGGCTACAAAACGCTGCCACGGGTGGGGGAACCGCATGTGAACACCCCCACTGGGGCCTTCGATGGAGCCCCCTATGTGGCTGAGAAAGGCTGCCATGGGTGGGGGGAACCGCATGTGGGCACCCCCACTGGGGCTTTCGGTGGAGCTCCCTATGGGGCTACGAAGCGCTGCCCTGGGTGGGGGAACCGCATGTGGACACCCCCACTGGTGCCTTCGGTGGAACCCCCTATGGGGCTACGAAACGCGCGAGAGGCGCGCCGCGAGCAGCGGCAAGGGGGGGGAGGAGCGAGGAGGGCGGGGCGGAAGGAGAGGAACGCGGGGCGTCGTCTCTTCAAAACGAGGGCCCAACACCACAGGATGGTGGTGAAACAACTTCCTACACCCCCCCCCGTCCGCACCCTCCGCCCGCCCCGACTGCCGCTCCCCCCGCTGCATCGTCCGCCGCCCATGTCTCCGTCTAACCCCGCTCACACCCGATATTTTTATTCCTCCAATCCTCGTCACCAGTCTTCCTCCTGCCCTCATCCGATATTCCTATTCCTCCAATATTCGTCATCCCTTCCTTCTTCTGCCCCTCCTCCAATCCTTGGTGCTCCTTCCTCCTCCTGCCCTCGCCCATGTCCTCCACCTCATCATCCTCCTCCTCATCCACATCAGCATCCTCCTCATCCGTCTCTCTATCCTCCACCTCATCCTCCTCCTCCTCATCCTCCTCCTCCCCCATCCCCCGACGGGCAGCATGTCGCATCTGGTGCAAGCCCACTGTCGGGCGTTCAGAACACGCTTTGTGTTGAGATCGTGAAGCGTGCGTCGTGGTTTCGGGTGGGTTCCCATGTTAATTTCCTGATAATGTGCATGTCGTTTTACATGTGTGGATGTTCATACTGCGAATCACTTCCTCTATGTGTGCGCATCTCGCCAGGTGCTCGATGGCGCACGCGCGGTGGTGAACCAGCTCAGCGACATCATCGCTGACGCCAAGCCGCCCGCGAAGGCGGCCATCAAAGTGATGGTGAACGGCCAGGCCGCCATGAAGCAGGCCAGGTCCATGAACTTGACCATCACGGGTTTGTTCTGACGTGCCAGCCGCAGCGATTTCTTTCGGCGCATGGCGTGGTGGGCGGGGATCGCCGAACGAGGGTGGCCGTCGCATCCACCCTCGACCACAGTATCTTTCTTTGGCTAGGGCACCACTTGGGAACCTAATAATGTACGAAGCTGATCGTGCCTCGCGCCTCGCGGCCCGTGCTAGACATGTGCCGTGCGGCGAATTCGCCCAGCGAGAGAGCGAAGATAATTGTGCGTTCCGAATCCGTCATGTTGGACGAGCGTTCGTGTGGTTCCCGATTGCATGCGCCCTCTCATCTTGCTCTGGGTCGCGCGGGCGAAGCTGCGTGCATTTTTTCAGTGCGCGAGACAGCGGCCCCGAGGATAGCACTCGGGGCATAGCGAGCGGTGGGCTTGCTGCGATCCACATGTGTAACACGCACCATAAATTGGCAACGCTTAACATTTATATGTATACACACATGTGTTCACTATGCATGTCATGACTGATGATAGCATTTGTTGTTCCACCCACGCGGCGACTGTTCGGGCCTGGACTGTCGGTGTAGGATCGTGACAGCATTAAGAATTAGAGTGTCCACTCATGTGTTCAATATACATCCAATGAGTGGTGACAGTCTTTTGGTGTCCGCCCATGTGGCGACTGTTAGGCCTGTACGTTTGGGGTAGGATTGCTATCTGCAGCTGTCGTTTGCCCAATAATGTTGCGGCGGCGCTCCCCGCGCCAGACTCGGGGGCGTCTGCCTCCTGCTCGGGCGATGGCCGCGACTGTGATCCAGATAGCGCCCATGAGGTCGAGGAGCGCAACTGTTCGTCTTCTCTATCCACGCTCATGCTGAAAGACTGGGCGTGGGGTCGTTTGTATGGCACTGAAGTGCATAGGTATTGTTTGGCTGCGTGCCGTGACGGGATGGCGGGCGTCAAGGAAATTGCAGACATCGCGGCCATGGGGGGATGGGGCGAACATCAGCAGAACATTCACCGAGATTTAATTCGCAAGTACTTGAAAGACATAACATTGCCTGGACCAGAAGTGTTCCCAGTACGCTGTGTTGAGCCAGGGACTTTGAAAGTCATTCAGTATAATTGTCATTGCATGCTGCCTCGCGATATGTTCAGCAGCCTGTTCCATTCGCATCGGCTTGAATTTCAAGAAACGTTCGGGTTGGAACGCATGCCTGCCTTTTGGGCGGGTGCGAGCAGGCCCAGGGAGCTGAACGTAAGATGTCGCATGTCTCCAGCCACGTGTCGCGCGTAGACAGCGCGATCCACTCGCAAGCAATGCCTGCAAGTGGCGCCCCAGACATGTTTCTGAAGTCTGGCATACGTTGGACAAACCTCCAGCACACGGCGTCTTGGTGTGAACGACAAAAACATCAGACAAACGCGTGCCTGAAGTTTCTCTGACGTTTGATAAACGTCAGAGGTACATCAGACAAGCGTTTGCCTGAAGTTTCTCTGACGTTTGACAACGTCAGAGAAACATCATACAAACGTTTGTCTGAAGTTTCTCTGACGGTTGACAAACGTCAGAGAAACTTCAGGCTAACGTTTATATGACGGTTGTCTGACGGATGCCAGTCTTCTGGGGCGGTGTTACAGCGCTGAAACCAATGACAGGTGCGTCGTCCAGGTTTGGTTTTACCCCCTCAAGACTCACGCGGCGTGCGTCTACAGTTTCGTCTAATTCCTTTCCAGGTCCGACCCCCGTCTCCGCAGACACCCAGTTTGGAAGATCCCTGACCGCGAGAAGCACGTCATCCCAATGCGAATACATGGCGACGGTGGTGAGATCTTAACTGCTGGGTCAATGATGGTTATATCGATGTCTGGTCTGCCTGCACGGGGCTCGTCACGAGAGTTGTAATTGTTGACAGGGGCGTGGCCGTGCAGTGGCACTGCAAAGAGGAAACGCCACGACGGACACGACACGTGGCACGAGATTTGGCGAGTCGTTCGCTGGAGCTTGAACGCCCTCGCTCAGGGCCGCCATCCATCCAAAGATACCATCGGCCGTTACCTTTCCCGCAGACCCCCCAATACATCGCCAACCTTCTGTCGGTGGCTGTCATTCTGGTTTTGGGTTTCGAACGCCTCACGTTTCGACAATTACTGGTCCATTGCGTTGTGGCGCGTAGTGTTTTCCAAAACGCTTCAAGATAATGGATTGCCCATGGCTTGGGCTTGCTCGTCGTGGGCGGCGGATTGGAACAATAGGGATTTCGTTGCTGGCTCCCGCCGCGCCCAATTAGCAGGAGAGCTGTTGTGCGACAGCCAGACGCCATACAGAGCATGGGTATACGCAATCATGGGTGATCTCGAATTCTATGCCAACCATTTGTGGGCCCCGTCTAGCAATTCAGTCAAGATGTGCTGGGCTTGCGATGGGAACAGGTCCGACAACCCATGGATGATTTCAACAAGGACCCATGGGCTTTGAAACTTACGATTTGTCTCACCCCCTCCCCCCCTCTTGGGAATTGGGATAAGGTGGGTGGTGGTGGAACAGGTTGTGGGCACCGATGCGAGGGGGGACAAGGTGGCGGCGTGGGGATGGATGGATGGGGGAAGGAGGATGAGGGGTTGGTTTGGTTGGATGAATGACATTGTGTTAAAATCCATGCCATCGGACCGTGCCCCGTGGATGACTCGGCCACGAGCCGAACCATGCGTGTTCAACCACCATCTGTTTAATGCATGGGGGGTGCGTGGCGCGACGCTGGCGCCCGACGCCATGCACGCTGTCGATTTGGGAGTAGCCCCCCACGTCTTGGGAAACATATTTTACGAAATAGTGTATGAGCAGACCGCTGGTCCAGCAAACGATGCAGCCGGTATCTTGTGGAGAAAGATCAAAGAATTATATGATGATCTCGGCGCGCGTGGGCATAGGATGTCGCCCCACAGCCGTCGCTGATCCGCCGCTTTTTCTTGACCATGTTATACGGCTGTGTGGTTGTATTGCGTTGGTTGACGGTTTTGCGTGCGGTGATTTATGTCATATGTGTGGCGTGGAATGAATGGGGCGTGAATGGGGCGTGAATGTGTGAACAATGTCATTTCATCTTGCGAGCCGTGTTTCTGGTGTGTCCAGAGTGCGGGCGATTCGGGCTCAATTTTTTCTTGTCTAATTCGAAAAGCCCGCATGCATACTACCCGTGTATGACTACTAAGACCAAGGCTGTTGCCCTGCGAGCGTTATTTCAGTTGCAGCTGCGCTGGCATCATCGTATAACGATGGTACTAGAATACGACAGATAGGACGCGTGGGCGTCCAATTTGAACACGTTCTATCAGGTCATTGAGGCTGCAGGGATGCACCTTTCAGACGAAGAGCATCAAGCATGCATGACAGCAGTTGAACGCGCGTTTTTTTTTTTTTTTTTTTTTTTTTTTTTTTTTTTTTTTTTTTTTTTTTTTTTTTTTTTTTTTTTGACGGTGCGTTGGCGTCGGATGCTAAATCACAAAATAAGTTTAAATGGAGAATTACGAACAAGCATCACCACTTCTGGCATATCGGAGAATCTACTAAACACATCAATTGTAGGTGGTTGTAGTGCTATCAAGCCGAAGATTTTATGCGTCACATCTGTAAGGTCGCAAGTACAGTAATGATGGGATCGCCGCTGCTCCAGCTGTCGGGTAAATTATGCGAGTGTTGGAGAACAGGCTACTATTTCGATTTAGTTCGGCCAAGTGCCGACTGATTGGGGGCGCGCCAGAAACGGCGGGCAATGGAGGGGCGCAACGACAAATCTCCACCGTTTCTTCATGCTCCTCCGTCTCGTCCTCCTCCGCCTCCTCCTCGTCCTCATCTTCGCCCGCCCCCTCCTCCTTCTCTTCCTCCTCCTCCTCCTCCTCCTCCTCCTCCTCATCTGCCTCTCCCCTCATCCGCCTGTCATTCCATTTCTGTTTCATCCACCTCCTCCTCCCTCCGACCTAACTAATGTCCCCCTTCGTCGTCCTTTTCTTCCTTCGTTCGCCTTCATCATTCAATTCGTCCGCACCATCATCCGAACCTCTCTGGTCCCCCCCCTTCCTCCACTTTATCATTTGCATTATGCATATCCTCGCTCCTGCCTCTTCGCTCCTCCCCCCGATCCCTTTCAACATCTGTATGACCGATGACGGTGATGACGATTATGGTGATGATGTGTGGTGGCGATCATGATGATGCTGGTAACGATGGCAATGACGATGCTGATCGCGGTTGTGATGCAAGTATTGGGGTGGTGATGGTGCAGTATGTATTCGTGATGTTGATTGTGATGCAAATGATGATGAAACTATTGGTAACGATGATGATGATGATGGCGATGATGATGACGATGCTGCTGATGATGGTGATGATGGTTATGATGCTGGTGATGTTGATGATAATGATGACGATGATGATGATGATGATGATGATGATGATGATGATGATGATGATGAACAGCACGCGGCTCAGATCAAACGCCCGACGCATGACACGCGTCGGACGGTCAAGCATGCACGTTGGTCTGACGTTTGCCAAACGTCAGATCAACGTCGCGAAACATATGCGCCCCATCTCTGGATCAGCTGCGCCCCATTTTGCGACGCATGTCGCGCCCCATCTTCCTCTGATCGCGCCCCATTTTTGCGCACCCCACGGCGCCCCATCTTACGGGTTATACCGGTTGAGCCCCATTTTTGACAAGGTTGTTCAACGCTACCATTTTTTTTGGGGCGCGGAGCATCTGGGCGAGAGCGCGCCGGCCCGGCGGCGAGGCAGCCGAATGGGCCCCGGCGGCAGCGGGGCCCCGCGCGACCACGGGCGGGGGCCCCGCTCAGGCACAAGCCGCGCGCAGAGGGCGGGACAGGAGCCACGCTCGCGCGCCGACGGAGCGCTAGCCGCAGCGCGGCCGGGCCATGGTCGGGCTGGGCTCGGCAGCGGAGGGCAGCGGTGTCAGCGCGCCCGCGGGAGAAGGCCGAGCTCGGTTCACTGGCGCGCGGCTTCCCGCGTCGGAAGCACGCGCCCCGCCCGCGGGCCCCTCCGCCCGCCGCTGCTGGCGGAGGGGGGCCCTGGCGGGGAAGGGCGTCGTCGCGCTGTGTTGGGCCCTGCGGCGGGCGGGCAGGGCTTCGGGGCTGCGCGTCGCCATCGCCCAGCCGAGCCGGGGGAGTCGTCGCTCGATGTGCAATCATTGGGCTCGAGCGACCTCGCTCGGTCTGGACAGAGGCCCCGCGTGGTCTCAGGCTTCGCCGCCCACCCCCCGCGTCGCCTGTGATTGCGCGACCCAGGGCGAAGGGGCGGCTCGAAAGTTCGCCGCGGAAGGCGCTCGCGCAGGAGGGGGGGGGCTCAGCTCGCATCGCTGAACATGGACCTGCGCTTTCTCCGCGCGATGGAGGGGGCGCCGCTGAACGTGCGGGCTTTGCCGCGCTCGCGCCGAGCCTGGGCGGGCGCTCCGCCCCGGCGACCTCGGTCGAGGACGACGGGGCGCTCGTCGGGGGCGCGCTCGACACGGGCGCGCTCGATATGGGCGCGCTCGACAAAGGCGCGAGGGCCGCCGCGCGGAGGCGCGCGCGGGTCGGGCAGCGCCAGCCGATGGAGGGCGAGGCCGACGCGCGCCAAGCGGCGAGGCCACAACTCGTCAACGATCACCAGGCGACGCGGCTGACCCTTGAGAAGGCGCACTGGGCGCTCGCGGAGGGCCAGTCGCCAGGAAACCAGGCGGCAGACAGATATCGGGAGGGGCGACGTCCGGGCGGAGGCGCTCACGGCGGCCCGCTCAGCAGAGGTGGACGACGACCCCGACCTCCCGACGCCGCGCGGGCCCAGCTGGAGATGTCGATCCCCCACAAGGCAGCGGCTGTCAATGTCGATCCCCCGCAACGCCTGGTGGCGCAGCTCCGGGCGGCAGCGGCTGTCAAGGTCGATCCCCCACAAAGCTTGATGGCGCGACGGAAGCGCATCGCGTTGATGGCACGTCGGCGCGGGCATTCTCATGTTCGTTCAGTGCCGCGAGAATTGGCCGAAGCTGCGTCGGCAGTCGCACCGGACTACATGCTCGGGAAGCACGTCTGGGAGCTCCAGGCAAAGGCCGCGCGGGACGACGGGGCTGCGCGCCCGCCATGGGCCCGCGCGCTCCAGCACGAGCAACAGCTTCGCAAGAAAGCTTGGACTCTGGCTCGGCAGGAGCGCATGCAGGTCCACGCGGCGCGCTGGATTTGGGCTGGTGGCCAAGGGGCGCCACTTCGCGACGCCGCTGGCCCTCGCCAGCCAGGCGGCCCGTCGCAGGCCTCGGCCGACGCCGCGTCAGCCGCGGCAGCAGAGGCCCAGTCCATCGCAGCGCAGGCGCGGGGCACGCGTGGGGGGCGGCTCGGTGCCGGACCAGGGAGGGGAACTTGCCGCGCAGACGCTAGACGGCAAGTGGATCTGCTTCAGGTACTACTCAAAGATGGTCAAGGAAGTGCGACCCAGAAAAGTACATGTTTTTTTTTTCCGCGCGCGCTCGCTCTGCTTCGCGCAGGGCCACGAGCCAGCTCGCGGGGCAGACTCGCGGGGCGAGGCTCTCTCGGGAACTGCCGCGGCGCCGCCGACGATCAGGTGGCGGCTTGGGGGGCGAGCGGCCGCTGCCGACGCCGCTGTGCAGCGGCGGCGAGCGGCGCTGACGCCGTCGCGGCGACGGTGGCAGCGGCGGGCGAGGGCCCCCTTCGCTGCCGCCGCTGGCAGACCCGGGCCTGGCGACCCCGAGCGGCCGCGACCTCGCGCCAGAGCCCCCCGCCGGGGCAGCCGCGCGCCCCGCGGGGCGCAGCGGGCAACTTTCTCGCGGCGGGCGGCGGCGGGCCCCCGCGCGACCCCGCGGGGCGAGGGCCGCGCCTGCGCGCTGGCGGGGGGGGGGGCGAGGCGCCACCCTCGGAGGAGGGCGCCGGCGGCGGACGGGGCGCCGCGCGACCCCTTTGGTCGGGGCCCCAGCCAGCGAGCTCATCCCGGCGACCGCTGTCGAAGCCGGGGGGCGAGACGCATCGCCGCGCGACACAGCCAGGAGCGCCACAGAAGAGGGACAGGAACCAGGCGCCCCTGGGCCGAGGGGGCGGGCCGCAGGGCGAAGCTGCAGCTGAGGGTGCTCCGCCGCTCTTTGGGGCTGCAGCGACGGGCGGACGTCGCTCCGTTCGCGCGCGGGCCTGGACGGGCCAGGTGGCGCCGCTCCCTCCAATGCAGCGCTGCAGGACGACGGCCTCAGGCGGCTGGCAGCAGGCGAGCGGGGCGCGCTCGCCGTCTCGCCGCCCTGCAGCCTCCGGTCACGAGCTGCGTCGGTAGGCCGCCGGATGCCCGCGCCCGGTGCGAGGCATTTCCCCGGGCAAGAGGGCCGACGGGGGATTAGGGCCCCAGGCGCCCGACCATTGCACGTCGCAGGCTTCGCCCTCCGCGCGCTCAAGGCCCAGCTGAGGAGCAGCGGGCAAGTGATTGACCTCCTGGAGCGGACCGAGGACCTCGGCGCCGCCCAGGCGGGCGACCTCCGCGGTCAGCGCCCCGCCAGCAAGTGGCAGCTTCCAGCGGTGGGCGCGCTCCTCGACCTCGATGGCGCGCGCGCAACGACCCTCCACCAGAGCTCCGTCGGTGCGCCGCGCCCGAAGCCGGCGCGCTCCATCGGTCTCGGTCTCGCGTTCCAAGACTGACTGCCGACCCGCGGCTCCGCGGCGGGAGGCCGCAGTTCGACGCGAGGGGCGCGCGCTTCGGGCCGCTGCTACCACCGCCCGCAGGGTCCAAATCATTGGGGCGAAGGCTGGGCGACGCCGCGTCTAAGACCGCGGGCGCCGCGGCCATCCCGCAGATGTGCGAGTGGGCGGCGCAGTGCATCGGCAGCGCGGCGAAGTGGCCGCATCGCGCCAGGGGGGCCCACGGGGGCCCAACCTCGCGCAGAGCGGCCCGCTCGGCAAGGCCGACATCTACGTCGGGGGCGGCAGCGACGACATCCTGGCGCGCAAGTGGGGCAATCCTTCGCCGTCGCGCCCTACGGCGCAAAGGCCGCCATGACGATCTTCGCGAATTGGCGCCCGTCGAGGCCCGATCTGCTCGAGGCGCCCTCTCAGCTCGACTGCGCCACCCCTGGGCGCCGCTGCGACCTGCCCCCGGCAGCCGCGCGAACGCCCTCATCGCAGCATGGCGGGGCGCGTCGGGGCGCGCGCCCGCGCGGCCCATGCGGCAATTTGGAGGCGCAGGGCCGCTGCGCTGCTGGAATGCATTGAGGGTCCGAGAGGCTTCGCATCGGCGCGGGCCTCGTATCGCTTGGCTGCTGGGTTCCAGACATTACGTCGGAAGTCCCTGAACTGGACCCGCGCAGAAGACGGAGCCCTTCGAAGGGGTCGCAGATGCAGCGGGCGGTGGGGGCGCCGCAGAACGCTCCGTTCAAGTCGGCGGCGCAAAGGCGCCCGTCCGGCATCGCAGAAGTCTGCTGGCGGCGCTTCCCAGACGCAGAGGTGGCGGAGGAGCTGGAAACTGGGGTCGCAGCGGGCAGCCTGTCGGAGATACCCCGGCAAGGAGAGCCCTTCGAGGAGCTCGCGAAGTGGCGCCTCGACCACGGGGTGACCAAGTGCCCACAGAAGCGGCCATTTACAGCAGCATGAAAGTCCACGGCGACTGGCCCCGAGACCGCCTTGCCGACGAGGCGCAGACGGGCAGAATGATGAGGGGGATGTGCAAAGAGCAGATGCGAGTCGTGCACGACGGCGCGCGCCGCGGGGCCCGACGCAGGAGCAGACAGATAATGCCGAGACCCGAGGAGAATAACAACGCGTTGGGTCATTACGTGGACCAGCGCCACGTCACCTTCTCAGTCGTCACCGATGTCAAGGGGGCGAATCGGCTTGCCGAGGGGCGCGAGGACGAGCGGGGCGCGCTGGCGCGCGAGTTCGAGGGGCGGGATCGATTGCGTGACCGCCGGCACCTGCGGCATGCCCAGCGCTTCAGAATGGCTGGCGAGATAGCCTGTTGGGGGGCAGCTGGCCCAGGCCCGTCGAAGGGTTCACCCGCGCCGACGACCCAGCGGCGATCGGAGCGGGGCGACGCGGGCGAGTGGCAATGTTCTTCGCGGTCGCCCTCTTCGGCGTCTTCGGCTTCCTGGCGCAGAGGATCAAGACGCGGTGCGGCCTCGAGGTGGACTGGGTCGGCGCCCCATGCGACTGCGCCGCTCGCCACGCGGGCCTCTCGGAGGCGGGGGCGGCGGCGCGGGCAGCGGCCTGTGTCCAGGAAACTGTCGAGTGCGGCGCCGCCCGCGTGAGCGCGATGGCAAAAGACGTGCGGCTCCTGGGTTTCGCAACAGTGGCCCTTGCTCGGGCGCCGACGCCCCTGGGGCCGGCGCTCGCGCGGCTTGCCAGCGTTGCAAGGGCGAACGATGAGAGGGCCTCCTTGTCGTGGGCGACAAGGCTCGCGCTGACATGGGTGGGCAAGCGACTGGCAAGCGCGCAGAAGGTAGGAGCGCCCATTAAGTGTAGAATCGAGATCTCGGGGCACTTTTGCTCGGACGCGACCGTTGCGGGAGGGGCCCTTGGATGGGCGGCCGGGGCGCGCCGTCGATCGGCAGCATGCAGGGGGCTCGATTGCACGCGCTGGAGGTACAGACGGGATTTATCGCACACGCGGGCGCGGGCCATGGCAGACGACCCGAACGGGGTCATCGCGGCGCTGGACCTTCCGGTCACGATTTCCCGCGCGAAGCTGTTCCCGAGGCCCGGGCAGCTCATCCAGAAGGCGAACTTCAAGAAGACGGGCTCGACGAACAATTCGGGGAACGCTTACGCAGCGAACAGGGACACGAAGTGGGCGTTTACGCTCCTCGTCATTGGGCTTTCGGAGGAGCTGAGGTCCAACTCACCAGATCCCTGGTGCCCCAGCGCGGTGCGATAGGGCGGGGCGGCGGTCCTTCAAGAGCGAGGCGAAATGTCAAGGTGTGGGGGTGGGCCTCAACGCTAGCAGCGTCCGGTGGGGGCCTCGGGATCCCCCCTCCGGCGCGTCTAGATCTCTGCTTCCCTTCCGTGGTGAGCCGCTCCCATCGAAAAGGGGGGGCATCAAGTTCCTGGGAGTGGCTGGGGCCTTGCGTCAAGGCCACCAATTCCGCCACCAGGTAAAAAGGGCATCGAAGTCATCCCTTTGCCCCTCACACACCGCTATCCCACCGCTTTTAGTGCTATTCGGGGATCGGCCCCCGTGTGTCTGGGCGGAGGTCTATCCGCTCTTTCTGCCCGGCCCCATGTGGCATTTTGGGGTCTGACGCCCACCCCACTCTGAGCAACTCACCCACCGCCCTGGGGCATCGCACTGCGGCTATTCGACAATACTCAGGAAGGGACAAACACAGTCACGATCAATCGACGACCCCCAAGGAAATTTTGAAAGTATAGGACGTGTGGGGGGAAGACAACCCAGGAGATATGGGAAAATATGGGGAATCCGTTTATTTGTCTGTGTTTTGTGTGTGTGTGTGTCCCTGGGCCCCTTCAAATACGTCAAAGTCACAGTCTGAAGATTGTGGGAACCACCCGATCTCCAATAGCTGGGCGTACTAAGCGGCACTCGTGGTCTACCTGGCAGTCCTGCCCCGTTCGATTCTTCCCCCGGTCGCGTTTACCGTGAAGGGTTTCGCTTGCGAGGGTGCGTATTACGATGGTGGTCGTCCTGGTCGCTGCAGGTGTCTCACCATTGCGCTGGGCCGCTCGGGTCGCAACACTGCGGCGGCAGTTGAAATGGTGACCACGTCCAATTGCGCTTGTTGGTGAGGAAGCTGCGGGGCAACCATAATGTGCAGAATGGGACGAGACAGGAAGGAGGCAGGCTGGGGAGGAAGGAGTGAGCGGGAGAAAAAGAGACAACAGTTTTCTGTTCAAGTGCAGGACCCATCACACGACGGTTGGGGACAAACACGACGACATTTTTTTCTCGATGCCACGTCACGGCAACCCTCCTAGACCCCATTACCATCATGAGACGACTCGTAACGATACAACGCGTTCCCCAGCATGTCGAGCAACACGGGGCCCACGTCAGGGCCAATGACGGTTTCGATCGGACGGATGTTGTTCGATATCGATTCTGGCCAAGTCGATCCGACTCGATTCCGATATTCCGACGTTGTGATGCAGCTCGATGTTTGCATGGCGTTGTTGCGTGTCTTGGCGCAGCCGCAGCCGATCCGATTCGATTTCGATCCCGTGCCGACGCAGCCCGATCCGCCGCTCGTTCCGATTCGATCCGACTTTGTGCAAGCTCTGGTTCCATATTCGCTTGCACTGAGTCCCCGCGGCCGCGCGTGGTGCCCGAAATTGGCCCGTCACAAAAAACAAGCCCAGGTCGCCCGAGGGGGCGCGAAGCGAACCGCGCATCGCGAGGCTCGATGCACGAGAGGGCGGCCCAGAACACAGGACGACTTCAGAAGGTCTCCAGGTGCCCGTCCCCGGTGGCCCCCGGAGGCCACGACTCGCTGGACTCCAGGATCTCCAAGGAGGAGGGCGGTGACGAGGCCCAGGCACCGCACCCCCTCTCCGCCCCCCTGCTGTTGCTCTGGTGCAGCGGTTTGGCAGACTGAAGGCGGGGGGGGAGGACGGGGCCTACGGTAGGTTTGCGTCGTGTCGACCAGCGGCGACCCCAGCGCGGGCGTTCAAGGTTGAGCGCCGCCGGCGACCCAGAATCGATCGATGTTGAACGATCGGACGTTGCGGCAGCGGCCGATCGTTCAAGGTTGAACAATCCCTGCGGTGTCAAAAACCAACGCTGGGGTCGGCACGACACGAACCTGCCGTATCTTGATCCGATGGATGCGGTTCGATATCGATTCCGAGATTCCGAAAGTGTTTTTCCGATATCCCAGGCTGGCATGGCGTTCTTGTCCATGCGATTCGAATTATGATTCGTGTGTATGCACCCCCATTTGGCGAACGGCCCGATTCGATTGGAGTTCCCGATTCGATGCCGATTGATCTTGGGAGGAGAGAAAGCATTATGGAGAAAAGGGGCCTTGAGGGAAACGAGTCCTGCATTGTCTCCCCGTGTTCTCTCTCAGGGGCCCTGCCTTGGCGCCAGGGGCTGCCATGAGACGACTTGGGATGGAAAGCTGGTCTCGTGAACGCCCTGGGCGTCCACGACCCGATTTCCTGAGGACACATCATCTCAGGCCAGAGGAACATGTGGGAGGAGAGGGAGCGAGGGAGGCGGGCAGGGAGCATTCGCTTGTCTCACCCTCCTCGCCCTCCCACAGCCGAATCCCTCCGAAACGCTTCCCGAACCCCTTCGAAATCGATCCCAGATTGTGAAGGCCTGACGCCTGGTGCCGCCGACCTTGAAAGACATCGACGACGACCAGGAGGGGGAGGAGGAAGAAAAGGAGGAGGAGGCAGAGATAAGGAGGAGGAGACGGAGGAGGAGGAGGAGGAGAAGGAGGAGAAGGAGGAGGAGGAGGAGAGAAGGAGGAGGAACAGGACTTCCCCCTGGGACCCCCCCCCCTGGGGTGGAGGACCAGAGGAGGACCGGCGTGGGAGAGGAGAGGGGAGGGGAGGGGGAGGAGGACCTCCAGGAACGGATGCACATCTGATTCCCCTCCCCTCCCCTGGGACTCCTCCCCACCCGGGGAGGAGGACCCGAGGAGGACCGGCGCGCCGGAGAAGGACTGGCGTGGGAGAGGAGGACCCCCAGAGGCGATGCGAATCTGACCCCCCCCAAGAACCCCCCCCCGCCGGGGAAGGGTCATAGGGAAGAGGCTTCCCTTTTGACGTACTGAGGACGTGGGAATTTCCTCAAGCAAGCTGCGAATCCGTTCCCCGAGAGAGAAAGGGTGTTTTCTCTTTCTCTCTCTCTCTCTCTCTCTCTCTCTCCCCCGACTGGAGAGGAGGATTGGAAGGAGGGGACGAAAGAAGGCTCACCGTCGACGGGACCAGACAGACACCCCACACACGCCGACAGGGTCGGCGGATTTTTTTTTGCCTGCCAGACAGAGGTATTCGAAGCCAGAGGACTCCCACAGCGCTCGTTATGCTAGAGACATGCTCCAAAAGTCGGCCCCGGAGGGACCCCCAGCCTGCTTTTTGCTGGAATCCGTCCCAGAGGGATATGAAACGCTTGCGGTGAACCCGAAGATACCACCCAGAGGACTCCCAGAGCGTTTCCAGAGCTCTCCAAGAGGCCCCCAGGAGGCGCCAGGAGGCCCCAGGACCACGACAGCAACCCGCAGCAGCAACGGGAGCAGCGCCACGACCACTACATAGACCATCTGAAGCACGCCCACGGCCCCGACCAGTTCCAACAGGATGGCCACGGCTGCCACCAGCCGCAGCACCAGCACTACAACAGCAACGTCGACTGAGACCAACGGTCCGATCACGACTGCGACCAGCATAACCACGACCACGACCACGACTGCATCCACGACAGCTTCCAACAGCAGCACGAGCAACACCGGCACGACCACTACAGCGAACAAGGCAGCAGCACGACTACGGCTTCGACCAGCACCAGCCCAACGACCACGACTGCGACAAACAGCATCAACAACGCCACCACAGCGACCACTACCGCGACCAACCCAGAGGACTTTCACAGCGCCCGTGTCGCTAGAGACATCCTCAACAAATCTGGTCCCGAGGGGACTCCCAACCTACATCTTCATGGAATCGGTCCCAGGAGGTTGCACAACGCCTGCAGCGCTCCCCAATATACCCCCCAGAAAACTCCCACAGCGTGTCAAGAGCTCTCCCACAGGCCCCCCAGGAGGCGCCAGGAGGCACCCATGAACATCCAAAGAGGCTCCCCTAATTCCCAAGAGAACCTCAAGACCCCTCCACGCTTCTCACACGACCCCCACAAGTTCTGGGACAACCCCCACAACGCCCCAAGGCCACCCGAACAGATCCCCGACAGGCGTCCACAAGCCCCTAAGAGGTCCTTCCCTGAGGTCCTTCACCCGGATCCTCTCTGCGAGGCATCCACGGCTCACCTGTCACCTCCAGCTCTGCCGATGCGTCCCAACTGCCTGAGCGACCTCCAGCAAAAGCTACGAGACAGTCCTCGCCCGTTACATGGCCATCAAAAACCATCGGGTTTTTGCGAATCAAGCTACGCCAGGCAGCGATTAGCAAAATCCCAGTGCTTTTTGGATAGACTTCACGAGGAAATTTGGCTGCATATTCACTCCCAGTTTCTACAACGGGACCACTGATGCCTGACGTCGAGGCCTTCTAGGCCCACGTTCCCAAAACGGCAGGCCTTCTATCTTGCTGGAAGCGGCCCCAGAAGGTTACAAAACGCTTGCAGCGCTCCCCAAGATACCCCGAGTTTTTGTCATTCTCCAAACAGTGCTTGCACTTAGGCGTGGACGACTCGTTTTGCGTGGGTGCGCCGAGGTTTGTCAATGCCCGCCCGTGGACGCTCGTTGGCGCCTCGTGTGCTGGGTGGTTGCGCCGAGGTTTGGCCTGGTGTCCGTTCGTGGGCGCCTAGTGGACGCCCCGTGCGCGGGGTGGGTGTGCAGAGGTTTCGTCAGGTGTCCGCCCGTGGGCGCCTCGCGCGCTGCCTGGATTTCGCCTGGTGCCCGCTCGTGGGCGCCTCGTGTGCGTTTCGTTGGCACGTCGTGCGCTGGGTGGGTGTGCCGAGGTTTCGCCTGCTGCGCGCCCGTTGGCGCGGCGCCCGCCCGTTGGCGCTTGTGAGCGCCTCGTGGGCGCCTCGTGCACTGGGTGGCCGCGCAGGTGCACTACATAGTTTTTGCCACGTAGCTTGCACCGCAAATATGTCACCACACAACTTGCTCCACGAAGCTGGCACCAGTCAGCTTGCACCAGACATGCTTGCGCCATGCAGCTTCCACTACACATAGATTACAGATAATGTTTATACGTGCGTATGTTTGTATGTATATATATATACACATGTATACACATCTGAGTCGGAAAGGCCCGTGCGCCTTTGGAGCGCCAGCCGGCGAGCGGTGCCCACCATGGGCCAGTGGTTACTCCTTACCACGGAGCAAACGCCAGTGGGACGTCGAGGACGTCGAGGTCCGGCGGCGGCGTAATTAGGCGGCGCACGCCATCGTGCGGGGCTCAGGAAATGGACGCTTCGTTCCAGAGCGTTCCCGGACAACATGAGAAGGCCGCGGCGCATGATACATTTTCCAGAACCGCTGGAACTCAGAGATCGCCGATTTGTCCGGATCCGATACTTTCTTCGTCCTGGTTTCGTCTAGTGGCATTCGAAAGATAAGAGTAGATAGTTTGCAGACCCATACAACTTTCGGAGGTTCGCGCTGGTTTCTTGGGTCGGCGCTGGGCCCCCCGAGCAGCTTTCGGCGCCGCCCTTAGCGCCTTAGCGCGCTCCGCGCGCCAGGGAGGCAGCGCCGATCCAGGAACATCGGTCGGACCTCCAAAAGTGCATGTTCATGTAGCTGCTAGTTCCCGCTAGCCCTGACCTCAGACAAAATACATCAGAGCAGAAACCATCGGGGCATGCATATCTTTGGCCCTTGGCTTTGAGCTCTCTGGCGCCCCCCGTGCCCCGTTCCGACATTTCCCAACAGGACTGTATCTCGGCGGCGCGCCCAGGTGGGAAATGAAAGGAGGCAGGCCTTGCCAGAAGGCGGCGGGGTGTCTCAGAAGCCCTTCGGCCCTTGAGAAGCCAGCCGACCGTGTCTTCGGAAGAGGTTTCTCAGAGGGCCGTAGGCCCTCTGAGCCTTCTGGGAAGGCCCACCATTGTGTCGTCCCTGAGATCCGACGTAGTGTCAGAAATGCAGCATCGCATCGCGACCGGAACCCTGGTCCCCATCTTCTTGCGCCATGTTTCGAACCGAGTCGATCTGTGAGGGTCCTGGGATCCGAGGCCGGGCGAGATCGCCGGTACAGTCGAGCTTGATTAGTAGGTCGACCCTGCCCAAACAAGGGTACCCTTGTGTCCTCTGTTTCGCGACCCATGCCCTCTATGCTCCACTGGTCCTGTGGCCATCGGAAGGGTCTCGTGTCCTCTCGCGTGTCCTCTCCAATGAACCCCGACTGCATGAACAAACGACCCCGCCCAGGTCTCAGGGTTCCCCCCCAGGCGCGCCGCCGAGTTTGGACACCAGGGACGGTTCCGCCCAGCCTCCTCCACCTCCTCCTCCATCCTCTTTCTCATTCCTCTCCTTTTCGACCACCCCCCATTCGTCCCTCCCTCCTCCCATCCACCCTCTCTCACCCCCTCCCTCCTCCACCTCGCTCCTCCTCGCCACTCCTCGCTCCTCCGCGCCAGCCGCGATGGCACCCCGGCTCCGGCCCCGCGGGCCTGCGGGCGCCGCGCCCCCGCGCAGGCGCGCGTGCGGCGCGGCCGTGCTGGCGCTGGTCGGCGGCGGCGGGGTGTCGTGGCTGGGCTGCAGCACGGCGGCATGCCGCCCGCTGTGGCGCCCGTCTGCCGCGCGCCCGGGCCTCGGCGGCGGAGCGGAAGTCTCCGGGCCTCCAGAGCGGGGCCCGAGCGGGCGGGGTCGAGGGGCCGCGCCGCAGCGCCGATGGTTCCAGCGATGCGGCTCGATGTGGAGCCCGATTTTCTCTACGCCGACGGCGCCGATGCGTCGCCGACGTCGCCGATGCATCGCCGATGTACCGGCGGTGAGGTGCAATCCTCCGACCCCATCTGCTCGGACCCCGCTTGGGAGGCCTCCAAAGCTGTCAAGGAGAGAGGTGTCACGCCAAGAGCGAGGACACGCACGGCCTTGCGCCAGGGCGCAGACGCTTCCGTGAGCGAGGATGTCGGGTACGACCTGCTCTTCGAGACGGCCTCGGAGGAGTTTTCGGAGCGGTGCGTGGCGGCCTCCAAGCCCTTTCCGGCCTACGCCACCGGGGACTTCGTCATGCCGAGCATCGGGCAGTTCGAGATGGGCGACAGGAAGTTTGTCGGCTTCCTCGACTGCTACGGCAAGATGCACCGCTTCGACATCCGGGGCGACAAGGTGTGCGCCACGTACCGGATGATGGAGAGCGGCTTTTACAACGAATCCAGGCAGGCGGGGACCATCGGTGCAGGGCTGCTCTTCTTCGAGACGGAGCCTCCGCGCGAGACGCCCTGGTACTTGGGCCCAGTAGCAAATATGCCGCCCTTCGCGCCCAACGACAACACCTACGTCAATACAATCCGCCTTGGAGACGAGATATTGTCGCTGACAGACTCCTACGCGATGCTGGTGGTGGACCCGAAGACGATGAGGGTGTTGAAAGAAAAAGAGTTCAAGGACGACTTGAAGGGCCTGGTTTGCTACACTGGATCTGCGCACCCGCTCCGCGACGCCAAGACAGGCGACTGGATTGACTTCGTCGGCAACGTCAAGAACATGCTGACCGGGGACACGACTCTGCGGCTCTTCAGGTTGGGAGAGCAGCAGCCTGACTTCCGCCGCAGCATCGCCGATCTGGATTTTGAAACAGCGCCCTACATGCACTCCTTCGGCCTGACAGAGAACTATGTCGTCCTGCCTAGGATGCCCGTCAAGTTCAGCGCCACAGACGTTGCCACGAAGCCCATGGCTGATGCCTTCCAGGAACTGGACCTGACAGAGGAGGGGCCCGAGAACGGGTTCCACATCGTGCCGCTGGACGGCTCCAAGGCGTGGGTGAGGCAGCTGCCTACGGACCAGCCCTTGTGGTACGTACACACTGTCAACGCATTCGAACGCGAGGGCGCAATCGTCATCGATCTTACAACCTGTCCCAAGAACCCATTCGCCGCCGACCTTACCTTGGCGGCTTCCAGGGATAAGGGCACGCGGGACCTCGGGGCTGTCGGTGGCAAGAATTTGGTGAAACGTTTTGTCATCCCCTTGAACGACGATCAGCCTGTGCGCAGCGAGGTAATCAGCGACCCAGACACCTCGACTGATTTTCCATGCGTCAACCCCGGCTTCCGTGCCAAGGAGCACTGTTTTTATTGGGCCGTGGAGTGGTTCGCGACATCAAACGCCTACGCAGACATGGCGATCGTCAAGCACGACATTTGTGGTGGTGGTGGAGGGAAGAAACTTGCATGGCGGCGCGAAAACTGGTACCCGTCCGAGGCGACCATGGTCCCGTCGGATAGGGTAGGTGCAGCGGAAGACGAGGGCGTATTGATTTTCACCGCTCTGGAAGGTGCAACTGGAAACTCCTACCTCCTCGGAGTGGACGCGCAGACAATGGAGCTGGTGTCGGAGGCGGGGCCCTTCCCTCGGATACCGTTCACCACCCACGGCCAATTCTACCCTGCAGAGGCGTGAAGGAGGCCCCAACCAGACCTTTCACGGTAGGAACGGCCCGTCCTTACGGAACACCGTTCGTGGCCGTGCGCATTCGATTGCGAAAGGTTTGGTTTGGAAGGGTTTCATACCGTTTTCGTTGACGGTCCGCACCTGCGCCCGTTTCTTGTGCGCCTTTCCTGCAGAGAGATTGGGGCGCCCGATCTGCGCAGCTGGTTGATTGCAGGCGTGCCGGATTACGGCGAATCACCGCCGCCCCGAGTCTTCTTGGAACCGCCGATGTGGCCGAACGTCAGGCCAAAGTCTTGCCAAGCTATTGGACTATGTGATGCACCAGCCGGTGTGGAGACCCTGAGGTGAACAGATGGAGAAACGATGAACAAATAGGAGGAGAAGGAGGAGGAGAAGGAGGAGGAGGAGGAAGAGAAGGCCTCTTCCGGCCCTCCTTGGAGCTTCCTGTGGGCTTCTTGGGAGCCTCTTGAGGGCCTCTAAGGGGCATGTTGGGAGCCTCCTGGGGCCTCTCGGAGGCCTTTGGGGGCTTCTAGGGGGCTTCTAAGGGGCTTCTTGTGAGCCGTCTTGGGGCTCTCTTGACCCATCTTGGGGCCCTGGTTGGGGCTTCCGGGGCTATTTTGGTGGCCTCTGGGGCCGTCTTCGGCCGTCGGAAGCTATACAGGGTGAGAGCGCAAACAAAACTATTGAACAATTAGAGGAGCATCGAGGTCATCTTGGAGCCCTCTTGGGTGCAACTTGGGGGCCTCTTTGGCCGTCTTGATGGAGGGCGTCTTGGCTGTTTCTGATTAATTTTGGACCGTCGTGGTGGCATCTTGGACCCTCTTGGGGCGGTCGTGGAGTTGTCTTGGGACCGCGTTGGAGGTGCTCTTGACCGTCTTTGGGGCCATCATGAGACCAACGTGACCGATGTTATGGTTCCTTCCGCGTGTCCGGCGGGCTGAGCCGACGGCTTTTGGATTTTTTCGGGGGGTCCACGCAGTAAAACTTCCAGCACGTCGACTACCCCTATGGACAGATCACAGAGGGCAGCGGATCGAAGGCGCCTGCGGCGAATCACCGCCGTCCCCTGACGTCGAAAGTCTGGCGAGGCTATTGGACTAATTGTTCCCCCAGCCGTTGTGGAACCCTTCGAGGGAACATCAGGGAGTGGTAGAGGAAAGAGAAGGAGGACGAGGAGGAGGAGGAGAAGGAGAAATAATGGGAGGCCTGTTGGGGCCCACTTGGGGCGTCCTGGTGGCTTCCTGGGAGCGTCCTGGGGTCCTCTTGTGGGCCTCCTCGGTCCTCTTGGACCAGCTTGGGCCCTTCGGGGGCCGTCTTGGGAGCCTCTTGGGCCGTCCTGGGGCCATCTTGGGGGCCTCGTAGGCGATCTTGGGTCAATCTTGGGGGCCATCTTGGGCGTCTTGAAGGCCATCTTGGGCGTCTTGGGGGCTTCTTGGGCCGTCTTGGGGCCCTTCGGGTGCCGTCCTGGGAGCCTCTTGGGCCGTCCAGGGGCCATCTTGGAGGCCTCTTGGGCGCTCTCGGGGCGATCGTGGGGGCCTCTTGGGCCGTCTTGGGCCGTCGGAAGCCCGAAACGGAGCAACAGCGAACATCTTTCACAAAACCTAGGGACAATAGAGGGTTTGGGCATCTTCGTGCCTCCCTGCGGATCCTCATGGTGGCCTATCAGGACGTTTTGGAGGCCTCTTGTGGGCCTCTTGGGCCATCTTGAGGTCATCTGAAGCCGTCTTGTGTGCATTTTGGGCCGTCTTGGAGGAATCGTGGACCTCCTTGGGCAGGCTTGGAAACCATCTTGGACCATCTGGGGCGAATTTGGAGGTCATCTTGGCCGTCTTGGAAGCAATTGCTTGTTTTGTTTCGGATTGTGCTGTCTTCCGGGTGGCCGGCGTAATGGACCGAAGCCCCAGGGGGGGTTAAAAGAAAAACAAGTTTCCTGATCCGCCGCTCCCTGTTGGCTTGCCACAGTTCGGATGCAACTCACGGGGGGTCAAATTCTGTTATTGCCCTGGTCCGAAATCTGGCTTAATCCCGTTTAATTCGGTTTAATCCCGGATAATTCGGCTTGATCCCGTTGAATTTGGCTTGCTCCCATTTGATCCGCGGCCTAATCCGGCGTAGCAGCCCCCCGATAGGGTTGAATCCTCCTTAATTAAGCTTTCCGAAGAAGACCTCCGAGTAATTAGTTGCCTTCTAACCACAGGGGTGCTCGGTGTGCTGAGGTTGTACGACTCCCTCTGGGGATTCGGTCCATTGCGCCGGCCCCGGAAGGCCGCACAATCTTCCGATGTGTGTTGTTCAATCGCCTCCAAGATGGCTCAATAAGGCCTCCAAGTTCGTCGAAGATTGTCCAAGATGGCCTCCCAGACGGCCTAAGAAGGTTCAAGACTCCTCAAAGTTCGCCTACGAAGCCACCAAAACGGCCCAAGATGGCTCAAAGATGGCCCCATGGCCCATGAGGGCCCAAGAGGTCTCCAAGATGCTTCACGAGGTTTCCAAACTGGCTTCCAGGAAGGGCTTCCAAGATGCTCCAATATGCTCTAAGATGCTCTAAGATGCTGCAAGAGGTCTTCAAGATGTTGCAGGAGGCAATAATCATTGCTTGTTTCAGATGTTTGAAGGATTTTGGCATTTGCTTCATGTCGGGTTTCCGACAGCCCGAGACGGCCCAAGAGGCCATCAGGATCGCCCTAAGATCGCCCAGGAGACGTCCGAGACCGCCCCGTAATGGCCAGAAGGGCCTCCAATACGGTCCCAAGAGGGCCCGAAGACGGCCACAGAGGCCTCCAAGACGCCCAACATAGCCTCCGGGACAGCCCTGAATCATCCCAAGAGGGCCCCAAGTCGGTTCAGGGAGGCCCCGGAAACGTCTTCGTCGGCGTCTTTTTGGCCAGGAGCGCCTTCAGACGGGCAAAGAGGCTCCCAAGAAGCCCCCACAGGCCCCCGAGCCAAGGAGGCCCCAAGAGGCCCCAAGAGGCCCCCGGGAAGCTCACAGGAGGCCTCAGGAGTGCCCGAATTGGCTCCCACGAGGCATCCTCTTTCTTTTTCTTCTTCTCCTCCATTGTTTTCTCTCCTCATCCTCCTCTTTCTTCCCCCACGTTGGCCAAGCGTCGGGCCACACCGGTGTATCCTAAAAGGCAGGGGACGGCGGTGAATCGCCGAAGGTCCCTTCGATTCTAGCACGCCAGGCATCGGCGGATCGAAGACGCCTACGGCGAATCACCGCCCCCCCCTGCCTCTTGGAGCCGCCCATGTGGCCGAACTTTGTGGCCAGAGCTCCGCCAAGCTATCTGACCATATGCTCCCCAAGACGCTGTGAGAAGGGGGCATCTTGGGAGCCTCTGGGCGCACTCTTGGGGCCGCCTGTGCTTGGGGGCCTGTGTGGGCTTCTTGGGAGCCTCTTGGCCCGCATTAGGGCGTTCCTGGACGGTCTGACGCCGTCGGAAGCCGTCTGGAGGGCATATAGCATATGTGAACCGACTTGGGGCCCTCTTGGGGTGCTCCAGGGCCGTCTCGGAGGCCATCTTGGGCGTCTTGGAGGCATCTTGGGCCGTCTTCGAGCCGTCTTGGCGGCCTCTTGAGCCGTTTTGGGGCCACTTTGGAGGCCCTTGAGCGATCTTGGGGCGATCTTGCGGGCCTTCGGATGAACGAAAAGACGCAATTTATAACATCCGTCGAAAACCATTGGCAAACAATGATGATGGCCTCTTCGGGCCTTCCTGGAGGCCCTCTTGGGGGCCTCCCGTCTTGGGCCATCTTGGGCCCATCTTAGGCCGTCTTGGCGGCTTCTTGGGCGGACTTGGAGGCATCGTGTACCCTCGTGGGCCGTCTTGGAAGCAATATTGGGCGAACTTGGAGGCCGTCTTGGCCGCGTTCGGGCAATTTTTTCGGCGGATTGTGTTGCCTTCTGGGTGACTGGCACGCTGTGCCGAAGCCCCAGACGTCTAGCACGCCAATCACCCTTGTGATAAGTCAACAGGGGTGGTGGATAACGGAAAGAGCGAGGTACGAGTGATGACGTTCTGGTGTGGGCGAAGCCCTAAAGGGAGGGGTTCCAGGGGAGGGGGGTAGCGTGCGCACCTGCGTGTTAATGGCCGTTTTCGGGAGATCCCTTGGGTTTGGGCATGTTTTTCGGGTTCCCCCCCAAGACGGCCCAAGAGCGCTCCAAGAGAGCCCAAGACCGCCCAAGACGGCCCAAGAGGCCCCCAAGAGGCCCCCAAGAGGCGCCCAAGGGGCGTCCTTAGAGGGCCCCCAGAGGCCGAAATCATAGATTTTCCACCGGAAAACGTTTGTTTTTAGCATATGCGCTTTGTCGGCTTTCACGGCGTTGACGACGGCCCAAGAGGCCCCCAAGACCGCCCCAAGACGGCCCAAGAGGCTCCCAAGAGGCCCCCAAAACGGCCCAAGAGGGCCCCAAGACGGCCCAAGAGGCGCTCAAGACGGCCCAAGAGGGCCCCAAGACGGCCCCAAGAGGGGGACCACGAACCCGACAGTCTAGCCTTTCGCCCCAAGACGCTCCCAGGAGGCCCTCAGAGCCCCCCAAGAAGCCCCAAGAGGACCCCAAAGGGGCTCAAAAAGGGCCGCCATAGGACTCCCAAGAAGGCTCAGAGAAGCCAACTAAAGAGCGATCGGTAACGCAAAATGCTCTTCACACCAAGGCTCCCAAGAGCGAACGGTGACGTAAACAAGCTGATAAGACCAAGGCTCCCAGCAGGGAGCGATGCCGTAACAAGTTCCTGACACCAAGGCCCAGCCAAGGCTCAGGAACGGGCGGCAACGCAACAATCTCTGAACACCAAGGCTCCCAAGAGCGCGGGGTGAGCTCTCAACGCCAAGGCTCCCAGTACGAACGGTGGTGTGAGTAATTTCGGTCAAGTTGTTGAAGCGCTCTTTCCGTTTCCGTGCCGGCCCAGGTCTAGTGGTCTTCGGCCCATCCGCCATCGTGCATGGGCTGTGGTTCAGAGGCCTCGTGGGGTCCTGTGGGGATCCCTGGGAGGCTGTCGGGAGCCTCTTGGATCGGTTGTGGGGGTGAGGCCACTCTTGGGTGGCTTTGGAGCCTCTTGGGAACCTCTCGGGGTCCTGCAGAAGCCTCTTGGGGGCCTCGCTTGTCTTCTAGGGGGCCTCTTGAAGCGTCTTGCGCGCCTCTTGGGGACGTTTGGGGTCCTCGTGGGGGTCCTCTTGGCGCCTCTTGGGGGCCTCTGGGCAGCCCCAGGGCTCGGGGGCTCCTTTGTGTTCCCCCTCGGGGGGGGGGCAACTGCATGAGGATGTCTGAGCGAAACGGCCATGTTTGGAGGGGAAAGACAGGCGCCAAGACCCAAGAGCGCCCAGAAGTGCGCAGGAGGGGAGCGCCCGGATTTCGGGGCTGCGAGTTCTTTAGAGGATGCTGATATTCGTACCTCAAGGCACGGTGGCGGATCATGTTTTCTGTCGATGTGTCGTCTAGGCGCGATCTCTTCCATGGGCTTGTGCAACGGGGATCAACAAATCTCCTCCCATCCCATCTAGCTGGCTCGTGATTGTAAACTCTTCCGCGTTGTCACTGCGAGGCCAGACATCAACAATGAATACCTCTTCAGCTGCCCTCAATGTCGAGGTCCCGCCGAAGAACCAACGGACACAGCACAGTAGCTTGAAGTGCGGAAGTAGGCGTTCGACTGCGATTCACGTGAAAGCACCAATGCCGACACCCTCTGGTGTTTGTTCGGGGCCATGCAGAGCCGATCCCCCCTTCCTTCATCTGCCCTCCCTCCGACGACCCGGGTTTTGGAGCTGCTTCGTGGCTGGCCTGGGTTCGGGACACGGCCTTTGCCGACCCAGGCCACCGAGCGTTGGCCCAGACCAGCGCGTCCCCGAAACCATGACTCTGAAAGACACGGCGCGGGAAAGCAATGGACGGAACAGGTTTCGGCTCGCGGTCGCCGCCTTCTGGGTCGTAGCAGACGTCTTGGCTTGTCAGAGTCCCCGTCGTACGGCTCACTTGCACGCGGCCAGGCTGCCCCTCCATTTTACCCCGCAGGCCCAGACGGTGTTGGAGCGTGTTTTTTGTTATTTCTTGGGGCATAACGGGCGTTATAGCCCCCGGTTCCCCCGAGCCCCTCCCTCATCACGTAACGACCACCCCTCCACCCCCCCAGTGCGATCTGGGCGCTGCCGCCTTGCGCATCGGGATCCGCACAGGCGTCCGCATAGGAAACCGCATAGGAGTCTGGTCCACGTCGGGCATCTCATGGGGATCAGCATAGGAATGCGCATGCGCATCCGCATAGGGATCCGTACTGGGATCCGCGTAAGGATCCGCTTAGGGATTCGCATAGGGATTTACATGGGCATCCGCATAGGCATCCGCATCGGGATCCGCATAAGGATCTGCATAGGAATCCGCGCAGGGATCCATCCGCCTAGGGATCCGCATATGGATTCGCATAGGGACCCGCATTGGGATCCGCATAGGGATCAGACATGTTGATGATGTGTTCCCGGTGAAAACTATTCCTCCTCCTCCTCCTCCTCCCTCACCTCCTCCTCCTCCTCCTCCTCCTCCTCCTCTTCATCCTTCTCCTCCTCCTCCTTCTCTCCCCCTCCTTTAATTCACAGATTGAATCTGACAATATCGGCCGCCCCCACGATTTTCTTGCATCTGTTCCCGTCGGGACCCCATAGGGTCCTAGAGGTGCACGCAGGCCATGTGGTGCGCACAGGCACTGTGGTGCACGCAGACGGTACCGAACTGGTCGTGGCTCGTGGTCCCCGGTCGCTGCTCGTGCGCGCAGGCGTTGTGGTGCACGCGGAAGCGCTACCATTTCACCTACCCCCCTCGTCGTCGTCGTTGTCGTCGTCGTCGTCGTCGTCGCTCGTCGCTGCTCGCTCCTCGCTCGTCGCTCGTCGCTCATCGCCGCCGTGCGCGCGGGCGCGGGTGTGGTGCCCGAGCCACACGGCGTTACGTCATACCCCCCCGCCCCCGCCCCCATATGACGCCCGCGATCGCCGAAAATGAAGAAACGCGCTCTTGGAACTGTGCGGTTTTTTCCTCCCCATGTATCCAAGAGGCTTACGCCAGTCCACCGACTCCCAGAAGAGGTCACGTGGGTTTTTTTCGATGTTGTATGCGTATTGGTTACCACTTCCTGTTGACACGTGGCCTGCGTGCCGTTGGCATTGGCTCGTCCTCCTCCTCCTCCGTGTCCGTGACGGGGCTTTCTGGGAGCCGTTCGGAGGCCTACAGGGTCGGCTTCTTGGAGCTTAGTGCCCCCCTGCCGACGAACGCTCGGGACACCGAAGGTCGGCGGCCGCCGGCGCTGCAGTGTCTGCCACGCCCAGGCGGCCTTGCCCACTCGGAGAGCAGAGCCACCGGCTCGGCGCGCAGTCGCTCGGCAACGCTGCACCAGAGGCGCTGAGCCAGGGGGGGGCAGGCAGTACGCAGGAGCAGCATCAGGGGGAGATAGGCTCGCAAAAAACCCAGGATTGCAAAAAAACCCAGGATTGCAAAAAAACCGAAGGATTGCAAAAAAAAGATTGCAAACAAAGGATTGCAAAAAAACCCGGATTGCAATCCTTTTTTTGCAATCCTGGGTTTTTTTGCAATCCTTCGTTCGAGGTTTCAGGTGTTCGGGCGTTCTCGTGGCTTCCCGGCCTGCGGAGGCTCTCCAGCAGCTGCGCCTCGCCGAAGGGCGGCGGCGCCCAAGGTGCCCAGATCGTCCGTGCGGATGCGCTGCTGGGGGACCTTCGCCGATCCACACATCGGCGATGCATCGCCGATTCCAGCTCGATGGTTCCCCCCTGAGGCGGTCCCCCCCTACCGTGGCCCCTCAAAAACAGGCATCCAGGGGCTCCCGTCGCCCATCTTTCCGACGAGGCTCCCAGGCGAGCGCGCGCAATGCCCAGCCAGCCCATGGGCCACTCGCCCCTGTCGCCGCGAGATCACTGTGCACTGGCTGGGCCTCGTCGAACGGTGCAAGAAACGTTCACGTGCGACGGGCGGCTCTCGTGATCGCACGCAGCCGCCCGCCCGTGCCTGGCCCAGGCAGGCATGGGCGGCGCGCATCGGGCTCGATCGGGCGCCGTGGGCTTCCGCTACGGCTCGAGAAGGGGGGGTGTGGAGCGAAACGCTCATGCGAATGGTGCCACTCCAACTCTCAGCATGTTCTTTCCACAGTGTCCAAGTTGGCGCAGCGGTCGTCACAGATTTCGAACTCGCGGGTCTCGAGAGGGTGGAAGAAGGGAGACGAGAGAGAGAGAGAGAGAGATAACAATGCGAGCGAGAGTGGGAGAGAGAGAACATGTCAGACAAAAGAGAGAGAGAGAGAGAGAACGTCAGATATAGAGGGAGAGAGAGGGAGAGAAGAGCGGAGAAGGGAGAATCAAGGGGGAGAAGGATGGAACAAACAAGATCGGAGAGACGTTCGCTGCGGTTGAAAGGGATTGTTTCGCCCATCCTTTCGCCCCTCCTTCCTCCCCTCCTCGACCACGTATTCTGCGTTCCTTCTTACCCTCCTCTTCTCCCCTGTCCTCCTTTTCTCCTCATCCTTTCCCTTCCTTTGGCTCTCCTGCTCTTCAGGAGGAGCAGCCGAACGACCCGTGGAGCCTGGTGCGGTTGGCCATGCCAGCGGGAGGGAGACGGTGGGGGCGCCGCCAGGCAGGACCCCCAGTCCAGAGGGCGCCATGGGGTTCCAGGCCTCCTCGATCCCTTTCCCCCGCACAGGGACAGGGTAAGGTAGCTCTGTCACCATCGCAGCAAAATCACTCCAGGTGGGGATGAGTGTTGCGAGACCCCAGGGAGACAGCACCTGGCAAGGTCGCGCCTCTGATATCAGGCTACTTTTCGTGTTTCGTCTTCAGATTCATCTCCTCCCTCCTCTTTGCCCCTCCTCCTGCTTGGGTTTCTCAGGACACCCTTTCAGAACGGCCCCGGAGACTCCAGCGATGGGATGTCCCCATCGACCCCAGACGACCCGCGCACGCCGTCTCAAAGACCCCTGAGAGCCCGGAGAAAGCGAAGATGGAAATGCAAGCGACATCGGATGGAAGAGGGGAGGAGGTGGAGGAGGAGGAGGAGGAGGAGGAGGAGGAGCAGGAAGGAACAGGAAGGAGGGAATATTGCGTGAGGGAGAGCGCACCACTTCGGCCAGCAGGTCTGTCCAGGCCCCAGGGCTACACGTACCTCGCAAACCTACCGCACTGTACGGGAGGTACCGCGTACGAACCAGGAGTGGTGGAATGACCCTCCGCGGCGCGCCCTACAGGGGGTCCCGTCTGGAAAGCAAGGCGGGCATCTGGTGGCCAGGCAAGTCAGACGCTCCGCTTCTATACGCGCGCTGGCATGCGCGATGCGGGGCATGGGGGCAGTGAGCGGCACCGCCTTGGGGCATCCCCTGCAGCGGCCCAAGAGACCAGACGGCGGAGCAGGTGCCAAGGGTTAGCGTGGCCAAGTGATGGAGAGGGGCGCTGGCACTCCGCACATTGAACGTCGATGAAAGTTTGGAGGTTACCGCGGAAGGACGCCCCCAGGGCCACTGCAGGCCAAAATACCGGTTGCAGTCCTCTGCAGGCCTAGTGCGCTTGTTTGAATTTGTCGAGCAGCGGAGCTACGTGTTCTTGGGTTCACTGGACGGAAAGCGCCAGCCGTTTTGTTAAGGTTCGCCTGCGGTCCCTACGTTGGGTGGTGCCAGTGGTGTCGGTGGTGCCGCTGCCTAGCCTCACGCCCACCCCTTGGTGGGACGAATGGGGATGCGGGCTCGGGAGAGCGTTCGGTGCCCAAGTAATGTATTTGTAGAGAGGGTCATTCGCTAGCGATGCTCCGAGCCCGAGAAGGTCGAAATCCTCCTCTGCGTTGTCGTCCAGTGGTGGCCGCCAAGGGACGTCGATTTCGTTCAAGCGGCGGGAGCTTGGTGGACCGCCCGGCGGAGGTAGTCCTCCTTGAGGCTTTGTGTTTTGTTGCGCCCCCCCTCTCTGCCCGATGTTGTGCGGCTTCGGTGTCAGGCACGGCTCTACTGCGAGGCACTGGAAGCGTCCGTTGTCGCTGGTTGTATATGGCGACGGCGGCGCTATGAAGGACTGGCAATCTTGCTTCGCCATCTGGAAGCGTCGACCTGGCATTGTGAGACACTGTGGAGGCGTGCCCCCACGCTGATCATGGACAACTTACGCGGCGGGAGTGATGCACATTCGTTGATCCTTTGCTCCTCCAGGTGACCCCCCATCTTTCGGATTCTCAACAAGCCCAATTTCGCCAAACATTCCCTTTTCATGTTCTGCCAGAGGTCCGCTTGGGGCCCCATAGCTTTGCGGCGGCTTGCCTTTTAAGAAGTAGTTGGAAACCGTCACCCACCGCTTGCTAATCCACCAACACACGCGCCAGGTTTTCAGTTTTGACGACAAGGTGGAACATGGGAAGCGTTTCGGCCCGATGCGCAGACTGTGCCAAACCGCGCACGCGGGCCAGATGGTTTAGCCTGCGGTTTGGACCGTGGTACACGCCCAAACCCGCTCTGCCCGGGATAGGGTGGGTTTGGCGGGAGCAGGCGCCGTCCGTGGCAGCAACGACCAAGTGGGCTCTCTGGTCGTCGGTGTGGGCAAGGAAACACTGTTTCCTTGCCCACAGTCTTCTCGCGGCGGTCTCCTCGCTGAGTCTTCTCGCGGCGGTCACGGGATGGGATGCGGAGGGCCGTCCTCGGCCGGGGCGGAGCGTGGGTCAAACATGCCGGGTTTTTTTTCCAGCAGCCCGCTGTCGGGTGCATGGTGGGAGGCATTGGCATTGTTGTTCAGCGATGGTGGCTTCGACGCCGGGCCTCTCGGTCCTCCAGCAGGGGCAGTTCCGCGCAGCATGCCCTTGTGTTCCCTTATTTGCTGCGCCATCTGGACGATGGAGATGGGCTGGCCGATGTGCCAGCCTTCCTTTTCCTTAACTGGCGTGGTCGCCCCGCCGAGGTACTTACAGGCAGTGCGTTCGGCTTTCCCTTTGGTTGGACAGGGGCCCCAGGCTCGGCGAAGCAGTTAATGCTCTGCTCGACAGCAGCGAAGGCGTCAAAGTCGCGCCTGGCGCTGAGGGCGCGGCGGAGGAATGCTCTCCGTTGCACGCGCATGGCGCCCCAGTCGTCGTGCATGCAGCGCCCCAGTCGTCGCGCATGGCGGCAATCTCGGCCCATGCCCGTTCGAGTTGGGCATGGGTTTGCTTGGCTCTGCCGACGGTCCTGCCCCCGTGGAAACATTGTGCGCGGTTGTTCCATGTAGTTCCTCGGTTTCGGCAGTGAGACCAGCGTCTCGCCGCACATGCCTTCTGGGCCCCATTGCGCGACGGCGAAGAGCTCGAGCGCGCGGCACATAACTACGATGGCCCAGGACAGCGCGGGATCCAGCGTCGCCTCGCGGGCCCGATGGCAGCGAACGCGACGTTGTCGCACGGGTTTCGCGCCTTGTCGCCAGGCGCCGTGATGCTCGCACCAGTGGCGCGCATGCTGGCCATGAGCGACCGGTCCGCACGGGCTCTCGACTGAATGCCCCCAGTGAGGCGCCCACCCACTTCGCGGGGGCCACTTGATCGCCCACTCTCAGCCGCCCGGGGTCGCCGTGGCTTGCTTCGGGGCGCACGCGGGGGCCGTCGACCTCCTGCGCCGCGTTGATGTTGTTGCCTGCGAGTTTCACCTGGCGGTGAGTAGTGGTCGGGTGCTGCTCGAGGTGAAGAGCGGCCCCCCGGCGTTGGAGCTCCCCCCAGGGCCGAAACGCAGATCTTTCCAGGGTGATCTTCCTGACCAGACAGCTCGTCAATCAGAACTGCGCGGTCGAGCGAGGAGCGGCGGAACTGCTACCGTCGACGATCGCGGCGCTGAGCGACCGCGGGATGCGCGCGCGCTGCCGCCGAGCCCGAACGCACATGGGAAGTTTGATGTCGTCGAGTGAGAACGAGCTATCTTGGAAGCGCCCGCTGGCGCACTCCATGGGCGCATTGTAGGCGCGCCTCCCATGCGGGCGCACCCGGTCGCGCTGGCATAGACGCGGCGCCTCGCCTGCGCGATGTTCAGGGCGCCCAGCGTGGGGCGCGAGGTTCGAGCAGATGTCCGCGAGGCACTCCGCGTCGGAGGCGCCCATATTGGGAGCGGTCGCGTCGACGTGGCCCCATGCAGCGCGGCGCGATGACTTCCCGCGCGTCGATCGCGAGTCGGATAATTGCGCGGGTGTCCGCGTGGAATCGGCCTGGGTTCGTCTGGGCCGGGGCGCCTTGTTGGCGTGGACCTCGAGGGGCAGGCAGAGACGCGGCGGGGCCCCGCGCGGCATCTGCTTTGGCGACGACGCCAGCGAGAATTTCCCGCGCGGCATTCGCAGCCGCGAGAGCGCGAGAACGCTGGTCGGATGACCGCGCGCGCGCGCTCGGCCCATCATCGCAACGGGGGCCGCCGTTTCGCCTGGGCCAGGGTCGCGATCGCGAGGCACGCCCCCTGAGACGAGACATACGTTGGCAGCGATGAGGGTCAAGTTGGCGATAGGTGGCCAGTTTTTTTGAATAGCTGGCGCCGCGAGGTTCTTGCCCGCGGCCGGGCCGTTCGCGGCTTCGAAGAGGAGAGACGTGGATCACAATCGACGGCCCTGCGGAACAAGTCCTGTTCAATCGACTCGTCGCCGGGCGTCTTCTGCGTCGCCGGTTCTCTGCGGCATCCCCGTCCCTGATCGGGGCGGGCGTGCTCGCGTTCGGCGGGGCTTGTGGCGGTGGCGGCGGCGGTCCAGTGGCGCGCGGCTGCTGTCGCTCGTTCTCGCGCGCGGGGCGGCCCCGGTTGGCGGGGGCAGCGGGCGGGCGCGGCCTGGCGAAGGTTCGTCTCTCGTAAGACCTGGTACGTCACGTAGTTCGAATGGCCATGCGGCAGAGATCGCAGGCCTCCTTTTGGCAGGGGAAGTCGATGGGCGACGCAGACCCGCATCCATTCCTGGGTAGCCTTCCCCTTTGCGCCCCATGGCGACGCAGAGCAGCTGCGTGGCGCGCGCGACCCAGAAAGTGCAAACGACGCTGGTTGGCCATTCGCTGCCTCGCGCAGTTCTGACGATGCCGGGGGCTGCAGGGCACCCATGTCTGAAGGAGAGGGCCCCCCCCCGCCGGAGTCTTCGATGGGGTCGCCCGCCCGCGGGGCTGCCCGCGACGTCGGGGCCCTGACAGGGGTCGCCACCATTTTTGGGCCATTTGGCGCGGGGAGTGGGCGTGCCGCGATCAGCGGGCAGCCGACCAGGACTGTTGCCCGCGGGCGCCCTTGCCGCGGCGCCATCATCAGACGTCGGCGGCGATCTGGGAGCAACGTTTCCTGGGGGCGCGCGGAGCATGGTCTGTGGAAGAGCCTGGGCGCTGCTTATGGCGCAGCGATCCGCCGGCCGCGATGGCTTTAGAAGCTGGTGGACGTCCAACCTTGAACTCGTGGCGCTGGCAGCGCAGGCACGGTTGACTGCTGGCCGCGCGCTTGCCGGCGCGGCGCGCAGCCCCGGCGCTCGCGGGCCCCGGCGGGGCCGCAGAGGCAGCGCGAAGCAGCTCGTCGCCAGCGCTTGCAAACATTTCGCATGACATAACATCGTTTCTCTAGCGCGCCGCTGGGGGGCATGCTTCTGGGTTGGAACCGGCCCCCCAATCCTTTGGCCGCCTAGAAACGCGCCGAGGCACCCGCGGGGCCCATGCGCAGAATACGCCGACCCGAAACAGGTGAGCGCTGCTGCGCGGCGGGCTTGGCAGCCGCCGCCAAGCCAAACGCTGTGGGCGCTGGCTGGACGTGCCAGACGTATCGCCACGTTCAAAAGAGAGCGATCATCATCGCGAACCCCTGAGCGCGGCTGGCAACGAGAGAAAAGATTAACATGGCGATACCCGAGCGATAGTTGCCCCCGCGCGCCCTGCCTCTGCAGGGCCCGATTGGCACCCCTCGGCGTGGGTCACTTCGGTTTGCGGGGGGGGCCATCGAGGCCCCATCGACGCGGCCCAAGCAATTGCGGTGATCTGTGGAGCGTGGTGCTTGGGAACCCTTGTGTCTTGTCCGTTCTCCCTGCTGCCTGGGCTTCAGGGCTGCCCGCTGGGCTGGCCTTGCTGGTTAGACCCACGAGGGGGCTCGGGCCGGCGTTCGGCGACACTGGCGGGGCCTAGTTTATTTGGCGCTTGAGTTGGCGACGCAAGTTGCGCCGCGCAGTCCGAAAACCATCGGGTCAGTGTCCAGGATAATCTGTTACGATTTGACAGCGCGAATTCCTTGCCCATGCCGGTGGCAGTGCTGAGCGAGCGTGGCGGGGTTGCTGGTTGCATTGGTGCCTGTTTTTTTTATCGGAGCCGCCTGGCGGTGTCGGTTGGCTGCTGTTGGTCGGCCTCCAGGTCGCGGAGCCCCGCGTCAGTGGGGCCGTGGGGCATTTTGACCGCGTGATCTTGGCGGAGAGGCCATCGAAGGTATGGATCCTCTTTCCGATCGTGGGTTGGGGTGGATTTGGGGTATTTTCGATTTCGGTGGCTTTCTCTGTCGCGCCGCATCCATCTGCGTCGCTCAGGGGGCGCGGACTGCTGGTCAGGCGTGACCTTGGCTTCCTTCTTTGTGTCGCTGGCTCGTCGGCGCGATCCATGACCGATGGCGCCGCGCGGCTTTTTCCATGGCGACGGGGTACTCGGGGGCGGTGTCGCGGCAAGGTTCGGCCGCGGTTCGAGCGTCGCTTGGAGGCGCGTTTTGGTGGCCGCGCGGCCTTGTAGAGACGAGGGCGAGCGTCAAGTTTCCACCGGTGGGCGGCCCCACAACCGGTTTCGCCGTCTCGATTGTCTCAGGTGAGACAAGGCGACCGTGGCCGCAGTTTTTTCCGGGCAGCCGGTAAGTGCCTCAATATTGACGATGGACCAGGATATTGTGGAGCCTTTGGGCGTAGACGGTTGCGTCAGGGGGGGCGCCTTTCCCGCCGTGGCGACGTCGCGCCTGGTCGCGCCGTCACTCCACAGCGCCGTTTGATTGTTGAACAGGCCTTGGCGTTTCTCGCCCTAGTGCCGTTCTGCGGCTCAACCCCCGAGATGAGGCGAGTCGCGTTGGCGAGGGCGGCGTGATGTTCCCCGCGGCTTGAGGGCGGCTTGCTGCGCTTCCTGAGTGTCGGGCTTGTCGATGATGTTCATTTTTTTGCCCGCTCTGACAGCGCCGTGCCCTCTGTGGTTCGTCGGGGCCTTGTGTGCCTCTTACAGCGTGCTCTGGTTGGCGCCAGGGTGCCGCGCGGTGACGTAGCCATTGTAAAGGCGCCCCATGGCGCCGCGGTAGCCGCAGTCGAACTGGGCGCCTCCTTGCCCAGGGGTCGAGAGGGCCAGCGGGGCGCCCGCTGGCTTGTTGCCCTAAGTGGCCGCGAGCCCGCGCCCCCCCGATAACGTCGCCGTGACGCCCTAGGAGTTCCAGGACTTTTGTTGTAGAGCGGCCGGGCGGGAGTGGGACGAGCCGCGGGAGCGCGGCGAGACCGCGGCAGTGAACGCGCCCGTTCGGTCGTCGGTTTGCGGGGAGGGCACGTTTTTCTGACGGCTTTATGGTAGCATCCCGCATGGTGTTGCGCCATGCTTGATTCGCTTGGGGAGCGGCTCCCATCGATGAGTAACAGCGCTTGAGCACTGTGCCGCGCTCAGTTCTTCGAGCGCGGGCGCGACTGCAATGGCGCCAGCCTCGCAGAAGGTCGCGACTGCGTTTTCAGCTGGGTCGGGAACGGCTTGCGCTGCGAATTGACGGCGGTCTATTCCGTCCCATCCGAGCTGGCAGCTCGCCCCTTGGATGTCTTCTGGCGCGGGCGTGGCAGTCTTTTCCGCGCGACGGAGGACTGGCATGAGGATTCCGCATCCTGTGGAATCGGTGATGGTGGGCCCCTTCGAGCGCTAGAGGCTTGCTTTCTTCGGATCCACTGTAGCAGACGACCGTCTGTCTCTAGCGTGCGAAGTGGGATGTTGCTGGTGTGCGACGATCCGTTGCCCTCGTTCTCGGGTGCGGCGGTTGCGGGGGCGTCGTGCCAGTTCTGTGCGTCGCCTTGGTGGGCTTCGGCCTCGACCGCGGCCCTGGTGGGCCACGGTCTGGGGCCTTGTTGCGCGTGAAGGAGGAATGCAGCTTGACGTCGTTGATTTTGCTTCCCCCGCGCAGCTTCAGTCGCTCGCCCCTGACCGTTCGTTTGTCGAAACGGTTTTTTTTTTTTTTTTTTTTTTTTTTTTTTTTTTTTTTTTTTTTTTTTTTTTTTTTTTTTTAAAAAAAAAAAAAAAAAAAAAATGATAGTAGCGAGATCGGCGTGGTGTTTGTCAGTTATGTAGTCGTATGCAGCGGGTTCTCTGTCGGCGCGGCTATTGCTTGAGCGCGGCGACGCAGGCTCCCTTTCGGGACAGGCTGCTGCCTGGTTAAGTCGTCTTTTGGCGACTCTTGCCTGGTGATTTGGGCTGCCGCTGGGGGCGTGCGGCGGGGGCCTTTCAGAGCCATGGCGCGCGCACGGGGTTGAAGGGATGCGAGGCCAATGCTCGATTGCCTGGAGGAGGGCTTGTCCTGTTCCGCGAGGCAAGGAAACAAACAACAGGGGCGCTTGGCGTCGCGGGGCCACTTTCAGCAGAGCTACCGGGCCGAAGCTGAAATCAATGGGGGGAAAGTCGGGCGGGGGACATGCATGCGCGCTCACGCCATATGTGACTTTGCACCCCTCCCATCCCATTGCGTTGTTGTTTCCTTCCCATCATGTGGTGTTGGGTCATCGTTTTGAAGAGGCGGCGCCCTGGGCCCATTCCCTCTTTCCTCTTCTCCTTCCTCCTCCCACCTCGCATGTCCACCATTTCGACACATCCATCACGCGCTTCGTGGTCTCATAGCGAGCTCCGCCGAAGGCCCCAGCGGCAGGGTCTGCACGCGTCCCCTCCCGCCTATTTCGGCACACCCCTCACGAGGATCGTGGCCTCATAGGGTGCTTCACCAAGGCCCCAGTGGCAGGGTCCGCATGCGTCCCCCCGCCCACTTTGTCACTCCCTTCACGAGCGCCGTGGCCCCATAGGGAGCTGCACCGAAGGCCCCAGCGGCACGGTCCGCATGCGTCCCCCCGCCCAGTTCCGCACCCCCCTCGCACAGATCGTGACCCCATGGGGAACTCCACCGAAGGCCCCAGTGGTAGGGTCCGCGTGCGTCCCCCCGCCTATTTCGGCACGCCCCCTCGCAAAAATGTCGGCCCCGTAAGGAACTCCACCGACGACCCCACTGGCAGGGTTCGCATCCGTTCCCCCGCCCATGTCCCACACCCCTCACAAGGATCGCGGCCCCATGGGAAGCTCCACCGAAGGCCCCAGCGGCAGCGTCTGCATGCGTCCCCCCGCCCACCTCTCACGAAGATTGCGGCCCCATCGTGAGTCCCACCGAAGGCTTCAGTTGCATGGTCCACATGCGCCCCCCCGCCTATTTCGGAACGCCCCTCACGAGGGTCGTAACTCCATAGGTGGCCCCACCGAAAGCCGTACCCTCAACGTTGTATTCACAACTGCACATGGTCGAGCGTTTCGCCCAGATCAATTATATATCCGCGCACCCGTATCATATCGGACATGGCCCTCGAGAAATTGCTTGGGGACTGCGTGCGAGCACGGTTATTGGGACCTTCGGTCGAGTTTCTCATAGGGCTACGAAACGTTGTGCTTTTCGGGGGACTTACGCGGGCTGCGCAATTCGGACCTGGTGGTGTTCATTCTGGGGGCACGAAACGTATGAGGGGTGTGCCTACATGGTAACCTCGCCGCGGTGGCAGAGCAGATTTGTTTTTGTTTTTTTGGTTTTTCGGTTTGCACATTGCAAACGGGGCGCGCGCCTGGTGCCCAGAAGGTGCGCTGGGGGCGACCAAAACAACGCCCGGATGAGCGCCTGGGAGCGCGCTGGGGCGAGCGCCCGGGCGAGCCCAGAAGAGTGCCGAGAACAGCGCCCAGGAAAGCGCCATCAAGAGTGCCCAGAATATAGCCCAGACGCGAATCTGGACGAGCGCCCGAACGAACGCCCGAAAGTGCGCCCAGCAGCGACCGATTTTGCGACCGCTTTCGCTTCCGATTTCGCGTCCGATTTTTTGTGTGTCGATTCAATACAACTATCCCGGCAAAGCAACCTAACAGCGATGTGTAGAAGCATATCTGAAAGCATTCCCCCTAAGATTCAGATGAAAATCCAGTTGTAGAATTCTGCTGCGCTCGCAGTCGTAGTCGCAGTCGCGATGACAGTCGCAGCGGCAACGGCAGTCGCAGTCACAGCCTCAACCTCGGCCTGCCTCAGCCTCAGCCTCAGCCTGCCTCAGCCTCAGCCTGCCTCAGCCTCAGCCTCAGCCTGCTTCAGCCTCAGCCTCAGTCTGCCTTCAGCCTCGGCCTCAGCCTCAGCCTGCATCAGCCTCAGCCTCAGCCTCAGCGTGCCTCAGCCTCAGCCTCAGCCTGCCTCAGCCTCAGCCTCAGTCTGCTTCAGCCTCAGCCTCAGTCTGCCTTCAGCCTCGGCCTCAGCCTCAGCCTGCTTCAGCCTCAGCCTGCCTCGGCCGCAGCATCAGCCTGCTTCAGCATTCAAAATGTGGCCGAGGAACGGAGTTCTGGGAACTAGAAGAACACGAAGTGGCTTACAGTTGGTTCCGGGCATTCAAAATGTGGCCCGGGAATAAAGTTCTGGGAGTTTGAAGAGCACGAAGTGGCCTACAGTTGGCTCCGGGCATCCAAAATGTGGCCCGGGAGTGGAGTTCTGGGCACTTGAAGAGCACGAAGTGGCTTACAGTTGGCTCCGGGCATCCAAAATGTGGCCCGGGAATGGAGTTCTGGGAACTCGAAGACCACGAATTGGCCTACATTTGGCTCCGGGCATTCAGAATGTGGCCCGGGAGTGGAGTTCGGGGAGGTCGAAGAGCACGAAGTGTGTGACTGTTTGCAAAAAGCGAGTGCGGCGGCAGCCGCGGCGGCAGCCTGTCCGGGTCACGCCCAGACCCCCCTGAGGAGTCATGATGTTTTTTTTGAGACCATTAGAAACCTATCAGCAAGAGCTGTCAGGTAAAAACACATCAGACGCAAACCGGTTTAAAATCTGACAGGAACTGGACGCAAATCGGATGCAAAATCGGAGGCAAATCGGACGCAAAATCGGACGCAAAATCGGACGCTGATGGCGTCGATTATTTCTGGGCGGATGAGGCAGCGTATCGCGGTGCATCATGGCGAGGTCTGGTTGGGCGCGCATTGCGGACCCATGCGCGCAATTCAGCGTTGGAGTTTTAGCGATGTGGCGAACGACAAACTGCGATATCGCGTTGTGTCCACGACGGGCCAAATCGACAGAAAAATCAGATCGCCGTTTCTGCTGCCGTTTTTCAGGTGATACATGGGTGCGGGGGATCGCATGCGGGTTGCTCTTTTGGGGCGTTCGCCGGGGCTGCCTATGAGGCCACGAAGCGTGTGAGGGGTATTCCGAAACGCGTGGCGTGGACACATGTGAGCTACGCCACTGGGGTTTTGTGGAGCTTCTTATGGGCATGGGGCCACGAAACGTGTGAGGGGTATTCCGGAATGGATGGCGGGGACGCATGCGAGCTGCGCCATTGGGCCCTTTAGTGGGGTTCCCTATGGGGCCACGACACGTGTGTGGTGTGCCAACGTTGGCGGCGGGGAAGCATGCGATTTGCGCCATTGGGACCTCCAGAATGGGTTCCCAGTGTGGCCGCGAAACGTGTGAGGGGTATTCCGAAATGCGTGACGGTGACGCATGCGAGCTGCGCCACTGGGATCTTATGGAGCTCGTTATGGGGCCAGGAAGCTGAATGGGTATTCAGAAACGGGTGGCGGGGTTCCATATGGGGCCACGAAACGTGTGAGGGGTGTGCCCAAGCGGGTGCTGGGGTACATGCGAACTGCGCCACTTTCTGTTGAGTTTTTGCGGGCCAAGAAGCGTGAGGGGTGTTCCGACTTGGGTGGCGGGGACGCACGCGAACTGCGCCATTGGGACTTTCGGTGTAGCTCCCTATGAGGCCACTAAACGTGTGAGGGGTGTGCCGAAATGGGTGCAGGACCGCATGCGAACTGCGCCGCTGGGACCTTCGCTAGGACTGCCCTACGGGGCCACGAAGTGTGTGAGGGGTGTGCCGACATGGGTGCGGGACCTCATGCGATCTTCGCCAGTAAGACGTTTCGTGGAGTTCCCTATGGGGCCCCGGCGTGTGTGAGGGGTGTGCCGAAATGGGTGTGGGACCGCATGTGAATTGAGCCTTTGGGACCTTTGATTGAGCTCCCTATGGGGCCACGAAGCGTGTGGGGGGTGCGCCGGCATGAACGTGCGGAGGGCAGAGGCAGGCGTGAAAGGAGGGAGAAGGGAGGAGGAGGGAGGAGGAAGGAACGCGGGGTGCTGTCTTCTCAAGACGAGGACCCAACACCACAATACGTTTGGGAAATACATCGTAGAAGAGGGTGGTGAGAACCAGAGGGAGGAGCAGGGAAGGGGCGGAGGAGGACCGAGAGGAGGAGGGCGAGGATGAGAGAGAACAGAAAGAGAGAACGAGAGAGTGGATGAGGACTACAGTAAGTCTGGGTGCATGGTCGCTGCGTTCGGAAGGGGTTCGATGTTTCTTATCTCTGGGTGTTTCCATGGTTGTTTCTCTGGCGCACCTCGTGCACCCAGGCATCCAGGCGCTTTCCGGGCCAAGAATTGATTTCGTTCCTTATTCAGCGTTTCTTATGGTAGCAGCTTGATTGCACCCTCCCGCCCCACGTACCCTCATCACAAGTCTCTGCAGGATTTTTTTTTCATCACGAGACCCCCCCCTTGAAGGACACATGTCTGCGGTGACACGGCGAGAGCCCAACCTTGAGAAGGAACCGCTTTCTCCATCCTTATAATTGCTGGGAGCTCTGTTAACGAATGTGCGTGGTGAGTGGTAATCCGACAGCCTCATTTTGAGCAGGAGACGCCCTCAATCTTCATAGCTGGTGGAAGTTCTTAAGATGAATGCGCGCGATGCAATGGCAAGAACCTACGTAACAGCCCCACATGCGTGGACATGCTGGAAGCCTGTGAGGCAAATGCGCCCCTGCTAAGGCGAGAGCCCAACTTTGAAAAGAAACCGCCCTCCATCTTTTTAGATGGTGGATGTTTTTACGACGAGTTTGCGCGGCGCTGAGGTAGGAGCCTCGCTTTAGCCCCGTGGTTGGGTGCTCTGAAGACCACATTGGCCTCGCTGGACAAGCAAGGGCCACCTCCGCCTCTGGGAGCTCCGAGAATCAGCATCGTCTAACCTTGAAGGCCTGGAGATTGGCAACGATGTCTCTACTGAGAAAAGGTGATCCTAGACTCCTGTGTTCGTGGTAGGGGAGCAGCTTCGATCCCCACCTCGGGGGGCAAGTCGGCCAGTGGGGCCACCGGCCAGAAGGGCGGGGATGGGGATCGGTGAAGCGACGACTGGAGAGGCTGGGCGATCCAGGTATTCGTTGCCCCCTCCTGCTGGCGGGCCCTCTCGCCCATCCTCACTGGGCCATGGCATATCGGCCCAACCCGGGTGGGTCGCGATGGAAGCCCTGGACAGGACGGCAATCGCCCCAACCACATACGCTTCACCATTCCAGGTGGCGCCTTCCAAACCTCCGGGGACCGGTCCCGCGAGGCCCAAAGGGAGCAGAATACATCCCCGGTTCCAGGGCTAAGTCGGCGGTGGGGGTGGCTAGGGCGGATGGGGATTGGTCAAACGATGCCCAAGTTTGGCGACCCAGGTATCCCCGCGTGTGCCGAGGAGGAGGGGGGAAGGAGGTGGAGGCAGTCTGCCGCAGACCCTGAAGCCACCAGCGACAGGGGGGGTAGGAGGAGGAGGAGGGCAGAGAGGAGGAGGAGGAGGAGGGGGAGGAAAAGGAGGAGGAGGAGGAGGAGGAGCAGAAGGAGGCAGGAGGCGGTGGGTGACCTGGGGTCGTTGGGTGACCCGGGTGCTCGTTGCCCCCACCAGCCGGCGGGCCCTTGCCGTGCTCGCCTCCGCGCCGGCGCCGTGGGGTCGCTCGCCGGGGAGCCGTGGAGGCTGAAGCAGGCGGGGCCCTCGCTCTGCTGGGCGGCGATCGCGCGCGAGGGGGTCCTGCTGATGCTGCCTCGAGGTTCGAGGATCGATGAGGATGAGGAGAAGGAGGAGGAGGAGGCGAAAGATTCGAGGATCGGGGAGGAGGAGGGGGGGATGATATCATTGTGTGTGCGGTCGTTGCACGGGCTAAACCCCTTCCCCACGTCCGGGTAATGGCTACGATCGTACACACGATTTACCTGGGTGGTGGGGCGACCCCCCCCCGCTCGAATGCTGGTGCTCGTGCGCATACTGCAGCGATCGCAGCACTCTCTTGCCCGACCTGCCCCACCCCGCCCAATGAGGGTTCCCGTTACCAGGGGCCCCGAGCACGCCCTCTCCCCCAAGAAGGACCGTTGCCGGAAACAATGGCCAAACAATCTCGATCGAGGATCGAGGGACATCGAAGAACGAGGAGGAGGACGAGGAGGAGGGAAGGATGGTAGGGAGGCTCGAGGATCGGGGGGGAGCAATGCCCTCGAGGGCCGCGGGGCTTCTCGGAAGGCCGTCCGTGGCGCGCTGCTGCCCGTCCCTGAGCCGGTCCCCCCTCCCCTCAATTTGAGGAAGAACAGGCAACAATCGGCGGAAACATGTATATACAGATTCGAAATTTCGTGCGGATCTCCGACAGTTTTCGTTCATGCAGTAGTTCCTTCCTCGATCAACGCTGCCCGTCACCCATGGCCTCGTTCGAGGGGCTCCCAGACTCTTGTGACGGGCATGGGGACGTGTCGGAGGGCCGTGGGCAGCCTCAGGCCCCTGGGGCTTTCAAGGCCGCCCCGAGGCGTGCCTGCCAAGATCGTCGAGAAGGGCCCAGGGGACTCCAAGATGATACCAAGCAGGGTCCATTGCGATTGCGATCTGATCGATCCGATTTGATATATATAGGCTGGCCGTCGAATGTCGATTTCGTGCGGATCTCCGACCGACCCGATCATCGCCCGATATTCCTTCCTCGATCCGACGCTTGCGAGGCGTTGCTGTGCATGGCCTCGTTCGATTCGAATTCGACTTCGACGATGTGTCTCGATCCGACGCACATTGTCGGAGGGCCGATGGGACTTGTCAGGCCCCTGATTGATCTTGCCTCCGCCCGACGAGGTCGTGAAGCAAGCCGAGAAGGGCCCAGGGGACTCCAAGATGATACCAAGCAGGGTCCATTGCGATTGCGATCTGATCGATCCGATTTGATATCGAGCCAGGCTGGCCGTGAATGTCGATTCGGGCTGGCCCGACCCGATTCGATCCCGATATTCGGGCGGTCCGATGCTTGCGAGGCGTTGCTGTGCATCGTGGCGCGGCCGATCCGATTCGAATTCGACTTCGTGTCGATGCGTCTCGATCCGACGCACATTCCGATTCGATCTGACTTGTCGATTCGATGTTGATTGATCTTGCCTCAAGACGACGTCTGAAGCGCCACGACTCAAGAGGGCCCCCCTTGATCAACATCAAGAGGAAAGTGTGGAAGTGCTTGAATTGGTTGAGCATGTTTGACAACAAGGGTCCCTGGCTCACGGGGGGGGGGCCCAGGATAGCCCCAAGACGGGATTGCCGCGGCATCCGCTGGCATTATGGTTCAAAGAACTGCGAGTCGGACGTTTCTGATGTCAGCCTCTTCTCGCGTTTCAGCTGGCCTCGGGGGCTCAAGTTTATCGTCATGTTTAAAAGGATTAATGTTTGAATTGTTCGAATTGTTTTGATACGTAATGGCCGCTTCCACTGAGAAGGATGATATGACCTCTGAGGAGAAGGGTGAGGAGGAGCAGATCGATGCCACAAAGGACGCCGATGCAGACCTTCAGAAGACAGGGGCTGTCCGAATTGTGATCGCGGCATCTCCGGTCGTTCTCGAAATCGCCTTGCAAGTCATCCTCGTGCCGTAGGTAAAAACAGTGGTGTGCTCCAAATCGGCGAATTATATCCGAGAGGTGTAGAGTACGAGGTCCACATGTACACGGACACGTACCAAGCGGTAAACATTGTGGCCAAGGACCCGAGTTTTTCTTGCCGGGGAATTTCGATGCTTTGGACGATGAGTTCAGGACGGAGGTGTGCCAGATGCCTTTGTCAAAGCCAAGACTTGTGGGCACCACGCTGTTTATGTCGACGCTGATCATATCATTCGAGGTCCGGAATTGCATGCTCTGGGCGAGAAGGCTTATCATCTTCATTGATCTTGGTAAGGAACATGTTCATTTACATGTCATACAAAGGGGAAAGGACACTTGCCCTTCCGGCAGAGAGGGGGCCGCGTCTCTACAGGCTTTCCTGCCGAAGCCCTACATGCGGCCACGCTGGTCTCGGGCAGCCTGTGCTGTCCGGTCGTTCCCTCGTCCAGGCCCTTACGGCCTGGACGAGGAAACGACAGGGGTGAAGTCCCTCTCGGTAGTCATCGGGCCGGTTTTCGCCGTCCAGGCCGTGACCGCGCTGTTTCTTCTATGGCTGGGGTGCAGGTGGCTCCTGGCCACTCCCAGCTTCGCCGACGTCATACTGAACGGGCTTGCCCTCACCTTTACCGTCCAGATCAAGGATGCCATGTACGAGAGCCTGCTGCCCAAACTATTCAAATGCCCCAACTATTCAAAGAGGAGACCGAGATCATCCGCGTGAGGAGGGAGCCCTTCCATATGGAGTGGACCACTCTGTTGGTCCCTGTGTTTTGGGCGGTGGCCAGTTTTTCGTGGGAGTCGCTCTACATGCGCTACTTTCAGCGGGTTTTGCCCGACTACAAGTGGGACGTGAAGGGGCCCTGTTACAAGTTCCTCACCAAAGCGTTGACGGCTGACTGATCGGTGAGGCTCGCAGGGTTAGCATTACAGGCGCGTTGCGCCGCCACAGTTGTTCAGCTGACAGGGGGCTGCAGCGTCTTTGACCCTCTCCTCGTCTTCCTCCTCCTGACTCGTACGGTCGACCCAGTGCTCTGCCACCTCCAGCGTGAGCGTCTGCCTCTGAATTGCGGACCACTGGCCGCGTCGTCGCCGTTGTTGTCAGGCCTCGGCGAGGTGGCCACGTGGACCGTGCCACTCGCCTGGCTCGGCGCAGAGCGCATCTCGCCGAATCCGGACACGCTCGGGAGGAGGCCTGGCGGGGCGCTCCGCCCAGCGCGGTGCTGCCGGCAGGGCCGTGTTTTGTCCCTTCTGGCGCGGGTTCTGCTCACTTTCGGGCCGTGGCTCGGACCTGGAGTTGGGCTCGGGTGCGGTGATCCTCAGAGCGCGTGTTAGCCCACTGTTCGTCTACCCCGTCCAGCACTCCTGAGATCCTGGCACTGCAGTTTTGTTCACAACTGGCGAGTCTGCTACCTTTCGGACCGCGGGACCCTCAGAGATCGATTCAGCTCGAAAAATGTCGCAGACAGATATGATCGAGGGCTCCACTCGTGATTTTTGGTTGCAGTCAGCTTTTGGCTTCTTTGGGACCACCGACAACGCGCCGCCCGCGCCCGCCCTCATCACGCCGCCCGTTCGTCTCGAAGGGTTCTTGTGGACAAGCGCACGTTGGCGATAGCACACTTTCTGAGGATCGTTAAGAGATTCATGCGTGGGCCGTCACGGAGGTGCACAGTGCACGGCGGCATTTTATTTTTAGCCGTTGCTTCAAAGAAGGGATGACCGCGTGTCTTTGTTCTGCCCTCCCTCGCCGCGCCCATCGTCCATACGCCCGATGCTGTGGCCGTTTGTAGCTTCTGCTTAGTATCCAGCTGCATGCGGCAGACCCCGATGCCCATTTGATACAAGTGCCCGACTTCGCAGCAGCGACCGTTGCCAGTGTTGGACCACAGTCGTTGTTGGTCACTGCACCCACCGTTTCCGTATTCATTCTGGGTGTTCGAAGAAATGACCCTTCCGGAAGGCCCCCATATTGTCCCAAGACGAGGTTCTGGGGGCTCTTGGGTGGGTGTTCTGCGCAGTTGGGGCCAGCTCAGGGCCTTCTGAGCGTGCCGTGGGACGCGCCATCAGCTCCAAGATACTCCCAGACCGCCTAATTGATTGACAAGATCGCCGACGTGGTTATCGAACATTCGAATATGAGTTAACGGTGGCCTCAAGAGGGCCACAAGAGAGAGCCCCCGGAGAACTTTAGCTGATCACATTCAGTAACATGTTCTGCATTTGCAGTCGAGCATGGCTCTAAGAGAGCCTCTGGGAAGGAAAGGGGGGGCGTGTCAAGGCCCGAGAGGAGATACTGCCGCTTGAAAAGGCGGCGGAGGGAGGGGGAAATGCCATGCAATCACATGAATTATATACGCTTCGCGTTACCCCACTAGCCCATCCAGAAACCATGCCCAGACGAGTTGCCCTGATCAGGGGGAGCATAATGCAGTAGCATAAGGGCTCGGTAAGACGTCGTACCCCAAGAGGGGGAGGATGAAGGAGGAGCAATCGGAGAAGGAGGAGGAGGAATAATAGGAAGAGGAGTAGGGAGATGGGGAGGGAGAGAGGGAGAGGGGGAGGCGGAGAAGAAGGAGGAGGAGGACGATGAGGAGGAGGACGAGGAGGAGGAGGGAAAGGATGAGGAATAGTCGGATGAGGACGAGGAGGAGGAGGAGGAGGGTGAGCATAAAGGCCAGAGGCCTCTTGCATACTTCTCGGAGTCTTGTCGGACTTTTGTTCGAGAGCTTCTTGGAGTCCTCTTGGGGCGTCTTGGGAGTCTCTTGGCAGTCCCGTGGGGCCTTTGGCGGCGTCTGGGAGCCTCTTGGGGGCCTCTTGGAGCCCCTTGGAAGCCTCTTGGGGTCATCTTGGGGACCAACTTGGGGGCCTCTTGGGGCCTCCTGGGCACCTCTTGGGGCCCTCTTGGGGCACCCTCGGGAGCCTCGGAGGCCGTCGTGGAGCCATCTTGGAGGCGATCGATCAAAGGAAGGGGGCCCCTGAATCAGGGTTCCCCTCTCAGAGGTCCAACATGTGGCCAAAACTTTATCACCATCAGTCATCGTGGCTTTCTCGCCGAGGCTTCTTGGGGCGTCTTGGGTGCCTCTCGCGGGCCTCTTGGAACCGCTTTGGGGCCTCTCAGAAGCCTCTTGGGCGTATCTTGGGGGCCTCTTGGGGCCTCCTGGGCACCCTCTGGGGCCTTCTTGAGGCTCCCTTGGGAGCCTGGGGGGGCATCATGGGGCCATCTTGCAGGAGATCGATCAAAGGAGGGGGGGGCTCCTCAATCAGGGTCCCCCTTCCAGGAGGCCAATATGTGTCCAAACAGTGAGGGCACGTCCAACAGGTAGCGCCGCAACTCTTATTCGGACCGCGGGGCGGGCTGACAAAAAACAGCGTGCCAGGCAAGGACAAGAAACGGGCAGGAGAGCGAGGAAAAGAGGAGTGAGAACGGGAGAGGGGGATGGAGAGAGGGCGACAGGAAAGGACAGACCGGGCCGACAGACGGACGGGGAGGGGAAGCCAAGCAGGGAAGGAGGAGGAGAGCACGTATTTTGAGTGGTGTTTAGTCGACGTTGGCGACGCCGACTTCCGTCTCGAGCGTTGGAGGCATTCTCAAACATAGCTCTGTCTCCCATGGTTGTGGTTGTATTTGTTATGTTCGTTTGCGACTTATTGACATGGTACGCTGAGCCAGCCGTGGCCCCAGTAGGGGAATTGCACTGTGCTACCTTGCCAGAGGCAGCGCCCACCCCCCGAGGATCGCGTTCGCCAAATCGGCACACCACTCGCGAGGATCGACACTTGGTGAAGCTCCAAACTCGGCACATGATCACATCTCCAAGCTCGGCACATCCCTCCCGAGGATCGTGCTCCACAGGGAGCTCCAACTGCGGTCCCAAATGAGGGAATTCGCATAGTACCACGTAGCCTACTTCGGCGCACCCCTCACGAGGATCGTGTTCCACAGGAAGCTCTAATTCCGGTCCCACTTGGGGAACTCAAATCATCACGTTGCCTGATTCGGCGCGTTCCTCGCGAGGAGCGCGATCCACGGGGAGCTCCAGTTGTAGCCCCACTGAGGACGTCCGCATAGCTTCACCTCGCCCAACACTTCGCACCCCTCGCGAGGATCGCTCATCTCGGGAAGCTCTAACTACAGCCTCAGGTGAGAAGTGCCAAGGCACTGGCTGGCCCGACTCGCCCCCCCCCTGACGAGGATTGTACAATCTAGAGACAGAGCGGTTGAATAAAGCGAAATATCTCAGATTAGAGTGTTCCTCGATTCTTGTTCAAGGAAAATATGGGGGATACCGCACCCCATGATTTCGAGAGTGTCAGTGTCCAACGAAATAGCTTTGGGCACTTCCTCGGTGCGCCCGCTGGCAGACCCTAGTATTGTTTGTAGATCAATTTTGTATTTGTTTCAATCATCTTCTCGACCAGTATGGTTCGTAGATCAATGTTTTCCTCCCTTCGTCACGCAGCTGTCCCGGCCATCGCGTGAGAAAGCGAGGGCGTCCTAGGCTTGCCTGGGGGCACAAGACCAGAATGCATGCGCTCAATGCCGTGCGCCCGCTGGCAGACCCTAGTATTGTTTGTAGATCAATTTTCATCTTTTTTCAATCATCTTCTCGACCAGTATGGTTCGTAGATCAATGTTTTCCATCCTTCGTCACGCAGCTGTCCCGGCCATCGCGTGAGAAAGCGAGGGCGTCCTAGGCTTGCCTGGGGACACAAGACCAGAATGCATGCGCTCAATGCCGTGCGAGGCGACGAACGTCGTCTGTCTGCTGGTCTAGACAGAGATATCGGCTTACTCAATACGGGGGGAGCCGTTATTCGACAGTATGCTGTTTCACTCTGACTGCTCGCACTGCTGCCGATATGCCGTCACGGCACGGTTTCTGACTTGACCTGACCTGGAAGTTTCAGCTATCGTCCCAGTTGGCTATGTTGTATGGGAACAGTCGGGGCTCCAGACAATGCAAATGTGCCCGAAAAAGACAGAGTAGACTTCAGGAGAGCCCCAAGGGGCTCCAAAAGGCTCCCAAGAGGGCCTGACGACGCCCCGGGAGACATTCGCAACGGCCCCAATAGCCCAGACAACCCCAGATGGCGAAATACTCTCCCAAATGTTTATTGGTGTAGTTTTTCAGACGTCTCCTCAGCTCTCTGGGGACAGCCTATGAACACGGCTCGGGATCTTCTTCAAGACTCGTAATGTATTATCGTGTGGGTGTCCATGAGGCGTTTATGAGGAAACGTCCGTTGCACATGTGCCAGGGTAGAGCCTAAGCGTGCGCGGAGCGCGCGCGTGCATGGTTCTAGTGTGTGTATGTATAGATGTGTGTATATATATATATATATATATATATATATATATACACATAACGGCGCACCGGGTCCAGGGGCCCGGGGCCGGGACCCCGACCACAAATGTGGGCTCCGGGGGGCCAGGAGGCTCGTCGGGACTTGCCGGAGGCCTCCCCGGTCAGACAAGACGGCCCCAGAAGCGCCCAAGACGGCCCAAGAAACTTCCAAGAGGCCTCCAAGAGGGCTCCGAGATGCTGAAGATGGCCTCCAGACGTCCAAGGACGCCCCCAAGAGGCCCCAAGAAGCCTCCAACATGCGTCCCAAGAGGGCCCCTAAACGCAAAAATTGGCCCATTCCCTTCGTAAAACGTACATTTTCAACAAAGTTGTCTTTTGGGCTTTCCGACGTTACAGGACGGCCCAAGAGGCGCCCAAGACCGCCCCAAGACGGCCCAAGAAGCTTCCAAGAGGGCCCCAGGACAGCCCAAGAGGGCCCCAAGACGGCCCAAGAGGCGCCCAAGATGGCCCAAGAGGGCCCCAAGACGGGCCCAAGAGGGGGCCCAGAGGGGGACCACGAACCGCAAGCTCGAGCCTTCCGCCCCAAGAGGCCGCCAGGAGGCCCCCAGGAGGCCCCTCAAGAGGCCCCAGGAGACCCCAGACGTCCAAGGACGCCCCCAAGACGCCCCAAGAAGTCTCCAACATGCGTCCCAAGAGGGCCCCTAGACGCAAAAATTGACCCATTCCCATCGTAAAACGTACATTTTTCATAAATATGTATATGTGGATGCAGATGTATTGGAAACGTGTATGTAGATATACATGTGCATGTACATGTAATTCACGTACATATATACACATATGTATATATATATATATGTGTATATATATATATATATATATATATATATATGTATATGCATTGGTACATGCGCAATTTTATTTTTAAATATAGATGCATGTGCATGTGTATGCATATGTACATGTATATGGCTATGTGTATGTATAGGTTTAGGTCGACGTATGTGTATAGGTTATTGTGTATGTAGATGTGTACTTATACGTATGCGTATACGTAAATGTATATGGATGTGTATATGCATGTGTACATGGACTTGTATGTGTATTGGTATACGTATACGTATATGTATATGTATATGTATATGTAGGTGTATATGTACATGTATATGTATAACTATATTTGCATGTATATGTATATGTAGATGCATATGTAGATGTAGATGTAGATGCATATGGATATGTATATGTATATGCAGACGTATATGTATAAGTATATATATATATAGATAGATGTAGACATCCCCGTGCACGAGGCCCGCGCGACCGGGGCCGCGACCACGACAGGGCATGGGAGGACCAGGGTTTCCGAGACCGCTCCCAGAGCACCCCGGAGCGGCCCTGGAGCTCCCAGACTGTCCCAGAGAGCTCCCAGAAGCCCTCGGGGACTTCGACAAGCCCTTCCAAGACAGCCCAGATAGCCTTAACGTGGTCCAGGATGGGTTCGAGACCGCAAATACACAGCCCAAGAGGCCTCCAAGAGGCCTCAACAGAGCTCCGAGAAGCATCCCGAGAGAGCCCGAAGAGGCTCAAATCCTCGATTTCCATTGGTTTTTGAACTGTTTTTCGGTGTCTCGCGTTTTCGACCTCCCGGCGCTCCACGACAGCCGACGACGCCCCCAAGACCGCCCCCAAACCGCCGAAAAGACCTCCAACAGAGCCCCAAGACTGCCCAAGGGAGCCTGGGACGAGCCCCAGACGGCCGAAAATTACCTGGGACGAGCCTCAGACGGCCCAAGAGAGCCCCAGGACAGGCCCATGTGGGGCCCCACAGCGGGAGCGGGAGGCCCCAAGGCGGCCCTGATGGCCCGAGCGTTGCCCCAGATGGGCCCAACACGGCCAATACACAGCCCAAGAGCCCTCCAAAATGTATGTATGTATGTGTGTGTATGTATGTATGTATGTATGTATGTATGTATGTATGTATGTATGTATGTATGTATGTATGCATATATATATGTATATGCATATATGTATATGTGTATTTATATACATATTTATATATAATGGGTAGGGGGTCCCGGGCCCTCCGAAGTGCACTGATGTTTCGTCTGACCGTTTCGGGCCCGGCGGGGGGCGCCAAAAAACGTCAAAAGGGGCCGAGAGACGTGCGCCTTGATGGCCCAAGACCAGTCCGAGAGAGCCCAAGACCGCACAAGAGCATTCCAAAATTGGTCCAACATGGCTTTGAAGACAGCCCAAGAGGACTTCAAGATGGCAAAGATGCCCTCAAAAGGGCTCCCACGAGGCACTCAGGAGGCGAAGCAAGTAGGTTTCCTCAATGGTTTTTGAAGGTTGTTCGTGTTCTCGCTGTTTCGTGCTTCCAACGGTTCAAGACAGCCCATGAGGCCCCAGAAACCAGCTCAAGACGGCCCAAGAGGCACCCAAAGAGGGCGCCACGACGGCGCAATAGAGAGAGCCCCCAAGATGGCCCAAAGAGTGCCCCAAGGCGGCCCTAGAGGCGCCCAAGATCGCCTCAAGAGGGCCCCAAGAGGGGCTCAAGAGGGGGAACACGAACCGACAATTTGAGCCTTCTGCCCCAGTAGGCCTCCAGGAGACCCCAAGAGGCCCCCAAGAGGGCCCAAGAGGCCCCCTAGAGGCCTCCTAGAGGCTCCACGAGGCCCCACAGGAGCCACAAAAGACGCCCCACGAGCATCCATAGCCATTTTGGCTCAAGGTGGCTCTGACTGCAGCGCGCAAGCGCTCATCATAGTTGCCCATCACCATGCGGACCCCGCGACCAGACCCCTGGAGCCCGAGGCTGCCCACTTTTCCCAAACTCCCCCCTCCCCCCGCGGTGCTCACTGTGTCCCTCGGGGTCCTTCGGGGGGCTTTCGGAGGGCCCGAAGGCGCTCCCCAGACGGTCCAGGAAGCTTCCGAGACGGTCCAAGAGTGCGTCAAGACGCCCATGATGGTGTGCTGGTGGGGGGGAGGAAGGGGAACCAACTGGAGCTACAACATAGCATTGCATCGCACAGCAGAGCATAGTATAGCATCGCATAGCATCGCATAGCATCGCACAGCACAGCATAGACGAACATCGCGTAGCATAGCATAGCATAGCGTGCGGAGCAAGGGTGCGACGGTGATAACGGATCATTGTGCAGGCAGTTGCACGTCTCGTGGAGTATGTTGCGGTGTTTATTTCCGTGCTTTGCGTCGTGAATTCTTGTTAACCGTGTCGCGCCTCCGTCTACTCACTCCCTCCTCCTCCTCCTCCCTCCTTTTCCATATCACGATCAGATTTATCGCGATGTGACAGGCCTCGCACTTGGGCAACACAAGGGGGTGCCGCCAGGGGATGATTAGGACACTTACCGGTTCGTGCCCAGATTGTGGGGATGTCTCCAGCGGTTCGCTTGTTTCACGGATGTAGGCGCGTCTTTTTCAGGGCCGCGTGGTGTTCGCGATGTCGCAACAAACGTTGTTGGGCGCCACAATGGGGAGCGACCACGGGGTGGGACATTTGCCCACTTGCGGTCAGCATTTGGGGATATCTCACGCGAGACGCTGGCTTTTTGAGGTGGGCGTGCTTTTTACCTAACAGCGAAGACTGATAGGTTTCTAGTGGGATCAAAAGAGCTCACAGATCACTCCACAGGGGGGTCCGGGCAGGTGTTGGGAGTTGCCGGGCGGCAGGGTGCCGGGCTCGTTTTTCACCAACAGTCACACACTTCGTGCTCTTCGACTTCCCAGAACTCCATTCCCAGGCCACATTCTGAATACCCGGATGCAACAGTCACACACAAAGTGCTCTTCGAGATCCCAGAACGCCATTCCCGGGCCACATTCTGAATAACCGGATGCAACAGTCACACACTTCGTGCTCATCGACATCCCAAACGCCATTCCCGGGCCACATTTAGAATAACCGGATGCAACAGTCACACACTTCGTGCTCTTCGAGTTCCCAGAACTCCATTCCCGGGCCACATTTTGAATGCCCGGAGCCAACTGTAGGCCACTTCGTGCTCTTCGAGTTCCCAGAACTCCAACTCCAATTCCCGGGCCACATTTTGAATGCCCGTAGCCAACTGCAGGCAACTTCGTGCTCTTCGACTTCCCAGAACTCCCATTCCTGGGCCACATTTTCAGCAGGGGCAAGAGCACGACGAGGAGGAGGACGAGCAAGACCAGGAGGACGAGGACGAGCAGGAGCAGGACGAGGAGCAGGAGGAGCAGGAGAAGAAGGACGAGCAGGAGGAGGAGGACGACGAGGAGACCAGGAGGAGGAGGACGACCAGGAAGAGGACGAGGAGGAGGAGGAGGGGGAGGGGAGGAGTACCAGGAGGAAGGAGGAGGAGGAGGAGGAGGAGGAGGAGGAGGAAGAGGAGGAGGAGGAGGAGGAGACGAGGACGAGGAGGAGGAGGAGGAGGGGGGGGAGAGTACCAGGAGGAGGAGAACGAGACCACCAGGAGGAGAGGAGAGGAGGAGGGAGGAGAGGAGGAGGAGGAGGAGGAGGAGAGAACACCAGGAGGAGGAGGACGAGCAAGACGAGGAGGACGAGAACGAGGGCGACCAGGAAGAGGAGGAGGAGGAGGAGGAGGGGAGGGGGAGGACTACCAGGAGGAGGAGGAGGAGGAGGAGGAGGAGGAGGAAGAGGAGGAGGAGGACGAGGAGGAGGAGGAGGAGGACGAGGAGGAGGAGGGGGGGGAGAGCACCAGGAGGAGGAGAACGAGGACCACCAGGAGGAGGAGGAGGAGGAGGAGGAGGAGGAGGAGGAGGAGGAGGAGAGAGCACCAGGAGGAGGAGGACGAGCAAGACGAGGAGGACGAGAACGAGGACGAGCAGGAGGAAGGAGGAGGAGGAGGAGGAGGAGGAGGAGGAGGAGCAGGAGAAAGAGGAGGAGAGGAGGAGGCAGGCTGAGGCTGAGGCTGTGACTGCGACTGCCGTTGCCGCTGCGACTGTCATCGCGAATGCGACTACGACTGCGAGAACAGCAGAATTCGACAACTGGATTTTCATCTGAATCTTAAGGGGAATGCTTTCAGATATGCTTCTACACATCGCGGAGGGCCGGATGCAACAGTCACACACTTCGTGCTCTTCGAGTTCCCAGAACTCCATTCCTGGGCCACATTTTGGATGCCCGGAGCCAACTCTAGTCCACTTCCTGGTCTTCGAGTTCCCAGAACTCCATTCCCGGGCCACATTTTGAATAGCCAGACGCTTCATAATCCTTCCGCCACAGCCGTGTTTGGTTCAGGACTTGCTAGTGACACTGCAGTCCACTGCATTCAATCGTGCCACTGCATTCATTCACTGCAGTCCACTGAGTTTCGATTGCAATGGCGTTCCCCTGGCCGTACCCCCATGTCCAACGTTCATCCGCAGCCTCTGCTCCGCGAGGCTCGTCCGAAGTGTCGCCGCCTCGCGGTGCTTCTCAGCCTGCGCCGCCTCGCGGTGCTTCTCAGCCTGCGGAGGAAGATGGACAGACGCCTGGTTCTGGCGCTGTGCAGCCTGCGTCTTTCACGGTCGCCTCGTTCAATTTCGGGTTCGAGCAGGGCATGATGACTGGTAAGCAGGCGGCCACTCACTGCGCTAACTTCGGAAGGGTGTGCGCCACGATAGTGGAGACCGCTGATGCTGATATGGTCTGTGGCTGCGAGGTCGGTGCGTTCCGTGAAGGCTTTCGCCGAGCAGGGATCAACGTGACAGAGATCCTCAGTAAGCCTTTCGGTGATGGCATTCGCTTCTCGGAGGTCGACAACTACTTGACTCTCTGGGGGTTCCGCGGTGCTTCTCAGCCTGCGGAACTGACTCTGTGCGAAGACAGCAAAGTTTACAGGCCTCCTAGCGGCCGAGAGATTGATGCTGTTATTTCACATTTTGAGGTGAACAAACCAGGCCATGACAAGTTCCACGTGGTGATCGCCAACATGCACATCGTGTGCGGCAAGAAACCGCCGACCATCCAGACTCGAAAGCGGACAGTTCGCCATCTCCGCTTGCACCTGGACTGCATGGCTCAGATTCTCAATGCTTCGGAGCCGCACGTGCCAGTCGTTCTGCTTGTAGTCGGCGACGACAACCTGACTTTCCAGGAGGCGCGGGAGGCTTACCAGCGCCAGCAGAACGACGAAAGCGGACAGTTGGCGCCATCATCGCTTGCACCTGGACGGCATGGCTCAGATTCTCAATGCTTCGGAGCCGCACGTGCCAGTCGTTCTGCTTGTAGTCGGCGACGACAACCTGACTTTCCAGGAGGCGCGGGAGGCTTACCAGCGCCAGCAGAACGACGAGAAGCTCTGGGAGGTCCATGCCACTCCGGCCGACCTCAAAGGCGACCACGTCGCGGTCTGCGGAGCAGTCGCCCGTTTCTGCTCCATTGCCGTTGGCGCGTCTTTTAGATCAAAAGAGCTCACAGATCACTCCACAGGGGGGTCCGGGCAGGTGTTGGGAGTTGCCGGGCGGCAGGGTGCCGGGCTCGTTTTTCACCAACAGTCACACACTTCGTGCTCTTCGCCTTCCCAGAACTCCATTCCCAGGCCACATTCTGAATACCCGGATGCAACAGTCACACACAAAGTGCTCTTCGAGATCCCAGAACGCCATTCCCGGGCCACATTCTGAATAACCGGATGCAACAGTCACACACTTCGTGCTCATCGACATCCCAGAACGCCATTCCCGGACCACATTTAGAATAACCGGATGCAACAGTCGCACACTTCGTGCTCTTCGAGTTCCCAGAATTCCATTCCCGGGCCACATTTTGGATGCCCGGAGCCAACTGTAGGCCACTTCGTGCTCTTCGAGTTCCCAGAACTAAATTCCCGGGCCACATTTTGAATGCCCGGAGCCAATTGTAGGCCACTTCGTGCTCTTCGAGTTCCCAGAACTCCATTCCCGGGCCACATTGTGAATGCCCGTAGCCAACTGCAGGCAACTTCGTGCTCTTCGACTTCCCAGAACTCCCATTCCTGGGCCACATTTTCAGCAGGGGCAAGAGCACGACGAGGAGGAGGACGAGCAAGACCAGGAGGACGAGGACGAGCAGGAGCAGGACGAGGAGCAGAGGAGCAGGAGAAGAAGGACGAGCAGAGGAGAGGAGGACGAGCAGGAGGAGGAGGACGACCCAGGAGGAGGAGGACGACCAGGAGAGGAAGGAAGAGCAGGAGGGGAGCGGGAGAGTACAGTAAGGAGGAGGAGGATGAGGAGAGGAGGAGGAGGAGAGGAGGAGGAGAGAGGAGGAGGAGGAGGAGGACGAGGACGAGGAGGAGGAGGAGGAGGAGGGGTGGAGAGTACCAGGCAGGGGGGGGGGGAGGAGGAGAACGAGGACCACCAGGAGGAGGAGGAGGAGGAGGAGGAGGAGGAGGAGGAGGGAGAGGAGGAGGAGGAGAGAACACCAGGAGGAGGAGGACGAGCAAGACGAGGAGGACGAGAACGAGGACGACCAGGAAGAGGAGGAGGAGGAGGAGGAGGGGAGGGGGAGGACTACCAGGAGGAGGAGGAGGAGGAGGAGGAGGAGGAGGAGGAAGAGGAGGAGGAGGACGAGGAGGAGGAGGAGGAGGACGAGGAGGAGGAGGTGGGGGGAGAGCACCAGGAGGAGGAGAACGAGGACCACCAGGAGGAGGAGGAGGAGGAGGAGGAGGAGGAGGAGGAGGAGGAGGAGGAGGAGGAGGAGTGAGCACCAGGAGGAGGAGGACGAGCAAGACGAGGACGACGAGAACGAGGACGAGCAAGAGGAAGAGGAGGAGGAGGAGGAGGAGGAGGAGGAGGAGGAGGAGGAGGAGGAGGAGGAGGAGGAGATGAGCAGGGGCAGGCTGAGGCTGTGACTGCGACTGCCGTTGCCGCTGCGACTGTCATCGCGAATGCGACTACGACTGCGAGAACAGCAGAATTCGACAACTGGATTTTCATCTGAATCTTAAGTGGAATGCTTTCAGATATGCTTCTACACATCGCGGAGGGCCGGATGCAACAGTCACACACTTCGTGCTCTTCGAGTTCCCAGAACTCCATTCCTGGGCCACATTTTGGATGCCCGGAGCCAACTCTAGTCCACTTCCTGGTCTTCGAGTTCCCAGAACTCCATTCCCGGGCCACATTTTGAATAGCCAGACGCTTCATATCCTTCCGCCACAGCCGTGTTTGGTTCAGGACTTGCTAGTGACACTGCAGTCCACTGCATTCAATCGTGCCACTGCACTCATTCACTGCAGTCCACTGAGTTTCGATTGCAATGGCGTTCCCCTGGCCGTACCCCCATGTCCAACGTTCATCCGCAGCCTCTGCTCCGCGAGGCTCGTCCGAAGTGTCGCCGCCTCGCGGTGCTTCTCAGCCTGCGCCGCCTCGCGGTGCTTCTCAGCCTGCGGAGGAAGGTGGACAGACGCCTGGTTCTGGCGCTGTGCAGCCTGCGTCTTTCACGGTCGCCTCGTTCAATTTCGGGTTCGAGCAGGGCATGATGACTGGTAAGCAGGCGGCCACTCACTGCGCTAACTTCGGAAGGTTGTGCGCCAAGATAGTGGAGACCGCTGATGCTGATATTGTCTGTGGCTGCGAGGTCGGTGCGTTCCGTGAAGGCTTTCGCCGAGCAGGGATCAACGTGACAGAGATCCTCAGTAAGCCTTTCGGTGATGGCATTCGCTTCTTGGAGGTCGACAACTACTTGACTCTCTGGGGGTTCCGCGGTGCTTCTCAGCCTGCGGAACTGACTCTGTGCGAAGACAGCAAAGTTTACAGGCCTCCTAGCGGCCGAGATATTGATGCTGTTATTTCACATTTTGAGGTGAACAAACCAGGCCATGACAAGTTCCACGTGGTGATCGCCAACATGCACATCGTGTGCGGCAAGAAACCGCCGAGCATCCAGACTCGAAAGCGGACAGTTCGCCATCTCCGCTTGCACCTGGACGGCCTGGCCAAGATTCTTGAGAATCTAAACGAGGCAGTCGTTGTGCTTGTAGTCGGCGACGACAACCTCACTTTCCAGGAGGCGCGGGAGGCTTACCAGCGCGAGCAGAACGACGAGAAGGTATGGGAGGTCCATGCCACTCCGGCCGACCTCAAAGGCGACCACGTCGCGGTCTGCGGAGCAGTCGCCCGTTTCTGCTCCATTGCCGTTGGCGCGTCTTTTACGGATCGTGGCATGCGCAACGACGCACACGATGCGGTGGCGGTTGTGCTCACTCTCCCTGGTGCTATTCAGCCTGGGGAGAGCAAGAGGCGGAAAATTGTCGTCGAAAACGTCTCCGACGCCGACGTCAGCGTACAGGCGGACGCCGAGTCTTCTGTGCGTTGGGATCGGTCGCCGAGTTCTACTCCTCCGCTTTCACCGACTTCACCGGGTGATCCCGACTACGTCGAGGATGTCGTTCAGAATCGCGCGAACGACTTGCACAGGGAGCTGAGGCAGCTTTGGGACGAAAGGTACGACGAGGAGTACGATCCGAAAGTCCTCCATCATCTCAGTCTCTTGCTTTTCAAAAAGAGGAAGTCCACGGAGCCAGCGGACACTGATCCAGCTGGCGCTCCTCAGCCTGGCTCGGAATATGACGCGGCCTTTGCGTCTCAGGAGGAGACTGGCCGAGCCGTTCTCTCTGTCCTTAAGCTTCGACATGACTTTCTGCGGAGCAAGAACATCGACGACATGCGCTACGTTCTCACGGAGCCTGAGCGCCAGGAATTGGTCAGAGTAGCTCGCGACCAGTACTAGCAGTCGCGGCAGCAGCGTGCGCTTCAGGAACGGGATATCGAAAAGGGAAAAGCGAAAGGCAAGTCTGCGCCACAAGGGGGCCATGCGGTTCCGCAGGGTCCTAACACAGGGCCAGGCGGTAAGAAAGGTTCTCACGGTGCTTCTCAGCCTGCGGGAAAAGGTGGCCAGGCCAAGGGTGCAGGTCTGGGTAGCGTCGCCAAGTTTGTGAAAGACCAGAAGCGTAAGCGGTGGCATCGCCATTTGCAACGTGTGGCCGGTACCAAACAGATCTGGGAGGTGCTTGCCTTCTCAGGGCGCTTCGACGTTGATTGGCTAACGCAAGCGTTGCAAGCTGATCACAGTGAGGGCCGTGATGCAGCAGTTCCCGAGGAAGCTCTGCGGCAACAGCGGCGCCGGCTGCACCGCCAGAAGGCCGAGGCCATCGCGCGCTACAACGAGGGGGGGCGGCTTTCCCGCCATCTGTCTGCCAGGCTGGCCAGCCAAAGCCGAACTTCACGCGCAGGCAGCTGGACGCGTTGCAGATGTTTGAGAGCGGAGCGCTGCTTCAAATCCGCAACCAAGCGATTCTGGCGTTGGGGCACGGCCGTCTGTTCAGGGGCGATGGCGACTACCTGGACATCGGCGGCAGCACGGGCGGTGGCTCCAGGCGCAACATCGATTCTTGGCAGCCGCCGGACTGGCGTGATTTCCTCCAAGACGATCAGGACATCTGAGTTTTGCAAGTCTCCCTGCCCGCGGTGCTTCTCAGCCTGCGGTCTGCCGCTCTCCAGCTGCGGTCTCGAGCAGTAGTGTTCGAAAGCATGCGAGTTCCTGCGGTGCTTCTCAGCCTCTTGGGGCCTCTTGGGGGCCTATTGGGGCCTCTTGGGGCCTCTTGGGGGCCTCTTGGGGGCCTCTTGGGGGCCTCTTGGGGCCGCTTGGGGGCCTCTTGGGGGCCTCTTGGAGGCCTCTTGGGAGCCTCCTGGGGGCCTCTTGGGGCCATCTTGGGGCCTCTTGCGACCTCCTCAAAAGCGCAAATGAGAGCTGCCCCCTGAGAAGGACAAAATGAGCCGAAAACCTTCGTAAAATCAATGTTTTTGCTGTGAAGGAAGATGAGCGCGGCCCCCTCAGGACGCCAAAATGGGGCCAAAACCGTAGTACAATCAATGATTCTGGCTTTAAAGAAGAGGAGGGGGACCAGACGGTGCCCCCCCGTCGGGGCCAGAATCCTCGTGAGGGTCGTCGTTTTTTTAGCCCTCCCAGGAGTCGAAAATGACCCCTCAAACGACCCGCGGGGCGCCCTCTCCAGGCCCAGGGGGAGGGGGTAGGGGGAGGGGTAAACCCCTCCCCGAAGGGGAAGAAGGGGGGTTGAGAACAGAGCGGGCCCCCTAAACCACTCACGCCCAAAGGGCTGGTGGGATTGATAAGGAGCAGTGATCAAACCCGAAGGGCGGCCGTAAGCCCTCGCGTTCCGCCCTCCCACCACATGATTAAAAGCCGAGTACCACCAGCCCTTGGAGGGCCTCTTGGAGCTTCGTGGGGCCTCTTGGGGGCCTCTTGGGGGCCTCTTGGGGGCCTCTTGGGGGCCTCTTGGGGCCTCTTGGGGCCTTTTGGGGGCTCTTGGGGGCCTCTTGGGGGCCTCTTGGGGCCGCTTGGGGGGCCTCTTGCCCTGACTCTTACTCCGACTCGTGCAGTTTAGCTTTTAATCTTTTCCTTTTTTTTTTTTACTTATTTTTTTTTTTTTTTTTTTTTTTTTTTTTTTTTTTTTTTTTTTTTTTTTTTTTTTTATTTTTTTTTTTTTTTTTCTTTATTTTTTTTTACTCTGACTCTTACTCTCACCGTTACTCTTGCTCTGACTCTTCCTCCTCCTCCTCTTCCCTTCTTCCTCGTCCCCCTTGATCTCGCCTCCCAGCTAGGAGCTCTGGTGTTTCCTCGGTCGTGCTTCGTTTTTTTTTGGTCGTGTAGCGTTCCTGACAGTCCAAGACCAGCTCGTTGTCGCCAGTCGCCAGTCGCCTGTCGACCGCCCTCCAGACGCTGTCTCAGATGATGTGGCTCGCCGTGGATGGTCCGTCTGGGCATGGGCGTACGGTGCCGACGCTCGACCATGCGGACCTCGTCCTGGCTCAGAACCACCGCATCGCAGGTCCTTCGGAGGTCAATTGTTATGAGTTCGGCACGGTCTCGGTCAAGTACAGCGTGCTGTGGGGATCCCGAGATGGGGCCTGGCTCAAGGTGCTCAAGACGTACTGGAGTGTCCCAGAGCCGGAGTGCCAGCTGATCCTCGGGAGTTGGAACGGCATTTTCAGGCCGTGGCCGGACACGTTCTGGATCAGGACGGGGGGGTCCGAGCCCGAGATGGAGTGCTAGCGCTCTGCAGCACAAGTGCTTTTCAGCATGCGACATCCTGCGGTGCTTCTCAGCCTGCAGGGTTCGCAGCGTGCGGTTTGCAATGCATTCCTTTTCAGTATGCGAGTTCCTGCGGTGTTTCTCAGGTTGCAGGGCTCCGAGGCTCTTCGCTTCGATGCCAATGTTTTCAGACGCCGTAGCTCCGTTCCGTAAACATCTTCCAAGAGCCGCTCGCAACCTTTTGCAGCTGGCGGTCTGCAGACGTAGTCTGTCTCAGCATGCGAGCTCCCGCACGCTTCGCCGGCTTTTGCTGCGCGGACAATTTTCTCACACACGTCAGCGCCGTTTGTAGGCGTCAGAAAAACATGTAGACATTCACGAAGGGCTCAGTCTGTATATCGTCACATCATTACTTACGCAGTCGTCGAACACATCGGTGTACATTCAGCGCTTTGTCCTTCTAGCTGGGTCGCTTCGTGCTGAGGCTGAGGCTGATGCAGGCTGAGGCTGAGGCAGGCTGAGGCTGAGGCCGAGGCCGACGGCAGACTGAGGCTGAGGCTGAAGCAGGCTGAGGCTGAGGCAGAGGCAGGCTGAGGCTGAGGCTGAGGCAGGCTGATGCTGAGGCAGGCTGAGGCTGAGGCTGAGGCTGATGCAGGCTGAGGCTGAGGCAGGCTGAGGCTGAGGCCGAGGCCGAAGGCAGACTGATGCTGAGGCTGAAGCAGGCTGAGGCTGAGGCTGAGGCAGGCTGAGGCTGAGGCTGGCGGAGGCTGAGGCTGAGGCAGGCTGAGGCTGAGGCTGTGACTGCGACTGCCGTTGCCACTGCGACTGTCATCGCGAATGCGACTACGACTGCGAGAACAGCAGAATTCTACAACTGGATTCTCATCCGAATCTTAAGGGGAATGCTTCCAGATATGCTCCTACACATGGCTGTTAGGTTGCTTTGCAGGGATAATTTTTCAGGGCCGCCACGAAGGAAGCGAATACTTGGATCAGTCCCGGCAGTCGCCGCGGTACTGGGGTGACCGTCGGATCGATTATTTGGTTGTTGATTTTTGTTTTTTGGCGCGTACCGTTCAAACCTTCAGGGTGGCCCAGTGTTGGCAAATTTTGCGCGGTGGTTGCACGACGAAGGTGGGCGCACCATAGAACCCTTCACAACAGCCCATCGTTGTAAAGATGTGCGTGGCGGTTGTAAGACGAGCGCGGGCACGGTGATCGCGCGCATTTGGGTGTTCACATTCGTTCTGGCGCTCGCATGTGGTTCGCTAGACGTAAAATTTGTGTAGATCTTGGACGTGACAAATCTGTGATGAGCCTTGGCTAGGTCGTGTGCGGGCCTTCACTGGGTTCTGGGTAGGCCATGTATCAGCTCTTGAAAGGCCGCCAGGTAAGCCTGAGGCAGGCATTGGATAGGCCGTGCATCCGTGGGGGCATAGAGGGATGGTACGATTTGCTGATTGATCATGATTGATAGAAGTCTTTCTGCGCTCCGATGCTGCGAACCCTAGACCGTCGCCGCATCTTGCTAGAACCAAAGCGCGCGCGCAGCGCGCGCGTGGTTCTAGTAGATATATTTCGACACAGTCATGCATCCACACCTCTCCACGTCCACGCACAGATTGCGAAGGCCTTGCGGCCTGTGCCGCCGACCCTGAAGAGGAACGACGACGGCGGCGGCGACGACAACGATGCTGACGTGGGTTGGAGTCCTCAGGGATTCTTCTGGCGGTCTCTTCGGAGCGCTCTCGGGAGCTTCTAAGAAGCAGTTCTGGGGCCTCTCAAGAGTCTCGTGGGGGCCTCTCGGGAGCCTCTTGGGGGCCTCTTTGGGCTTCTTGGGGGCATCTTGGGGGCCTCTGGGGGCCTCTTGGGGGCTCTTGGGGGCTGCTCGGGGCCTCCTGGGAGCCTCTCGGAGCCGAGGGCTCGAAATGTCCGTTCGGGTCCCCTGTTTGGGCACCCTCTTGGAGTAATCTTAGGGGCTTCTTGTGCTGTCTTGGAGGCGTCTTGGGTCGTCTTGGGGTCCTCTTGGGCCGTTTTGGGGCCTCTTCGAGGCCTCTTGGGCCGTCTTGGGACGATCTTGTGAGTCTCTTCGGTTGTTTTGGAGCGTCGTGGAGCGGAAAAGGCGAGAAAGCCAACATCTTTCAAACATCTAGGACAATCTGTTGATTTCGCCTCTTGGGGTCCCCTGGGGACTGCTTTTTGAGGCCTCTTTGGGCGTCATGGAGGTCCTTGGGCAGTCTGGAGGTCTTGGGCGCCTTGGACCGATTGTTCCGGGGCTCTCTTGGACCGTCTTGGGGGCCTTCTTGTGGCACTCTTGGACCGTCTTGGGTCTCTTCTGGAGCTCAGAACACCTGGGGGGACGGCATTCTGACCGGGACCCCCCCCGCGACCCCCACCCAGCGGGGAAGGGATCAAAAGGAAGGGGCTTTCCTTCTCAACTGCGAGGTTGCTCAATTTCGCTTTTGCTGGCGCGCTTGAAGAGGAGGGCCCAGGGAAAGGGGGGGAACGGCGACGACGACGACGACGACGACGAACGGAAGAGCGTCTTCCACACGCCGACATGGTCAGCGGATTGTTCGATCTAGCAATGTCTCAGTGCCTTCAGGCCCCAAGGGCAGGGGAGTCGCCCGGGGGGCACCCCACAGGCCCGTCCGCACCCGGAGTCGTGACGACGCCTCGCGCGGGGCGCCCGCGTTTGGCGCCCCCGGCTCCTCGCCTCTCAGAGCCACGCGATCCCCTGTGATCCGCCTTGTGTGCTGCTGGGGAAACGTTTCAACGCTAGACGCCTTCGTTTCATTTTCGGCGGGCTGGTGGATCCGGGGCATGCGGACTTCCAGTCAAGCGGTTGCGTGATGGTGGAGCGATGCGCGGGGTGGGAAGAACAACAAAAAACAAAAGGTATATCTCTACATACGTATACATCCATGCTTCCAGGTGTTCGCAACCATGTATCACCATACATCCATCTATCCATAGTCCCACACACTCAGACTCCACGCATCTATATGGCCCTTCATCATGCACGCGCGCACTCATAGCTGCATGCGCCTGGTAACATATCAGAGCTTTATACGTCCACTCCTTTGTTTTTTTCCATATCAATGCCATCATTCCTACATATATCCCTACCTCCACCTCAATACCTGCTCAGCAGGGCACCTGCTCTGCTGAAGCAACCTTCGCAACCTGACTGGCTGCATGATTTTGACATGTTCTGTGCATTGCTGCCCCCGTGGCGTCCGCGCGACTGTTCAGGAAATCCATCTTTCTCCCCTCCGTGTCCTCCCCTCCTTCTGTCTCTTCCCCTCCGTCCCGTCGTTCCTTCTCACTCCCTCCCCCATACTTTCCGAGTTTGGCTGCCACACACAATTCCCAAGCCGAGTTGACGCTCTTTCGAGGAGGAAGAGGAGGACGAGGAGGAGGAGGAAGAGGGGGAAGGAGAGGAGGCCGAAGGAGAATGAGGCAGGGGAGAGGAGTAGGCAACACAAGCGGAGAAAAAGGATGAGGAGTACGGGGTAAGATTGGGAAGGTTTGGGAGGAGCGAGGGGGAAAAGGACCAGCAGGAGGAGCAGCAGGAGGAGGATGAAAACAGTCGGCGCGGCCTACATCTACACTCCAGCTAGGCTCCTGTGTCGGAATGTTGCTCTCCCTTGAGCGCTGGCCACATCGCTGATCGGGAGTGGCGCACTGCCGTCTGAGCGTTAGCACTATTTCTGTCAAAGAGTGGTGCTGTCGCCTGCGCGCCTGCCACATCCCCGATTGAGACGCTACTCTCGCCAGTGCGCCAGCCACATCACTGATTGGGGGTGGTACGAGCGCCAGCCACATCACTGATTGGGGATGGTGCTGCCGCTCGAGCGCTGGACGCATCCACGGTATTCCTGTCCGAGTGCTAGCCACATCCCTGCCTGGGAATGCTCGTCTCGCCTCAGCGTTGGTCACGTGCCCGCCTGGGTATGGTGCTCTGCATTTCGAGCGCTGGCCACATCCCTAACTGGGAACGGTGCTGTCGCCCGCACGCTGGCCACATCCCTGATTGGGAACGGTGCTTTGGTCCGATCACTGGCCACATCCTTGATTGGGGATGGTGTTGCCGCTCGAGCGCTGGCCACGCTTGTGTTTTGCCTGGCCTCGGAGAACCGCCCTCAAACCTGAAAGCTCCTAAACGCCTCTAAACCGCCCCCAAAGCGCCTATAAGGGCGGCCAACATAATCAGTCCAAAACCATACCAAAAACACTCCCAAACTACGATAGATGGGGCACCGGGTGCCACCAACCCTCCGAAGCTTCTGAAACTCCTGAAGCTCCTGAGCGTCCGAAGCGTCGGAAGCGTCAGAAGCGTCAGTAGCGTCGGGAGCGTCAGGGGCGTCGGGAGCGTCGGGGGCGTCAGGAGCGTCGGGAGCGTCAGGAGCGCCGGGAGTGTCGGGGGCGTCGGGAGCGTCCGCAGCGTCCGGAGTCTGGTCTCCGCGAGCCGCTCCGGCCGGGCGTTTTCGCGTGGCGTCGGCCCGGAGCGGGTCTTTTCGCGTGGTGTCGGCGTCGGGAGCGTCGGGGGCGTCGGGGGCGTCGGGAGCGTCAGGAGCGTCGGGGGCGTCCAGAGCGTCTGGAGTCGGGTCTCTGCGCGCCTTTCCGGCCGGGTGTTTTCGCGTGGTGTCGGCCCGGAGCGGGTTTGCGAAAGTTTTCGCGTGGCGTCGGGGCGGAGTTTCCGAAGCTCCCGAGCGTCGGAAGCGTCGGGGGCGTCAGCCTTTACCTCTCCGAGGATTCGGAAGCTCCTGAAGCTGCGAAAGCTCGGGAGCGTCAGGAGCGTCAGGAGCGTCGGGAGCGTCAGGAGCGTCGGGAGCGTCAGGAGCGTCGGGAGCGTCAGCAGCGTCAGGAGCGTCAGGGGCGTCTGGAGTCGGGCCTCCGCAAGCCCTTCCAGCCGGGAGTTTTCGCGTGGTGTCGGCCCGGAGCGGGTCTTTTCGTGTGGCGCCAGGGCCTGGAGCGGGTTCGTCCGCGCGGAGTCGGGGCCGGGGTTTTCGCGCGGCGTCTGGCCTCCGCGGGGGGGTCCCCAGGGTTTTCGCGCGGTGTCGGGCCTCCTCCTCGGGGGGCCGCCCGGGGCGAGAGTTTTCGCGTGGCGTCGGGGCGGGGGCCTTCGCGCGGCGTCGGGCCGTCGCCCGGGGCTGTCCGGGGCAGGAGATTTCGCGAGGAGTCGGGGCGAGGGGCTTTCGCGTGGTGTCGGGCCTCCCGTGGGGTTTCCCGGGGTCGGAGTTTTCGTGTGGAGTCTGGGCGGAGGCCCTCCCGCGGCGAGGGGATTTCGCCCAGGAACTTCCCGGGGCGGGTGTTTTCGCGTGGTGTCGGGGCGGAGCCGTATGTCCGCATGTGGCATGCCATTGTCTCTGATATATGTGAATGCATGGGAAAGTCCTCGTTCGGAAATGTACGGTCCGCAGTGGATCTCGACGAGGTCTTCGGCGTCCGCCGTGCGAGGCGCGGGTCGCTTTCGCGGCGTCGGCGACGCCATGCCATCGACTGGGGCCAGAACGGCTACGGATGATATCCACTGATTGCGACGCACCGATTGTATGTATCGTATGGACAACACGGATAAGGGCGCTCCGCAGCACGCGCCATTTGTGAATGTCGTTGCATCGCACACGACCTCGTCAATGGTCACGTGTTCCATCGGTGTTGGCCCAGCAGCGCAGATATGCATGACTTGCATGGCGTGTTTGCGTGCTTGCATCAGTTGCAATGCGCGCGAGGTTCGGTCACAAAACACGGGTGGTCATACGAATACTTCGCCAATCTCAACAAACCCGACCCCGTCCTATCACAGACGACTTGGTACAACTGATCTGATGCATGATACATGCACGGCATGACTGGCGTGCATGTGCATGAGTTGAACGGCGGTGGGCTCGTGCGACGTACACGACGCAGTATGCAATCATCTTGCCTATCGGACTTCCGTTCGTTGCGCTGTATCCGGGTAGACCGTGATGGATAGCGTGGAGTTGCGCAGAGTACATTCGATTTGTCGGTGTGGGTACACCCTAGCAAAATGCAGTATTTGTCGACCATGTCACCTAGGTTGAGTCAACGCTGGTGGCTTTGATTCTTGCGGCGAGACAGACCAACACCGTGGAACTGCAACGAGACGCGCGGCACGATCAACGCGTATAACCCAACAACTCTATCATGTATGCGCGCGTCCTAGCATGTCAGCATAAGGCGAGCCTATCGCCGCAGTAAAAGGCTGACGCGACGCAGCCGAGCATTACGATCACAAATCGCGACCGATCGTCCATGAATGCAAGCGCATTTGCGCAAGCCTCACGGCGGGTGCAGTTCCCCGTGCCCCAGCGGACCCGTATGTCCGCTCTCCCCACGATGGCCTTGTAGGTGTTCATCTTCCAGTTCGCGGTCACGGTGCCCACCCTGTAATGCAGGGGCGGAGCTCCCTCGCCCATGGGCGGCGCTGGGAGCTTCGACGGCTTCGCGGTGGTGGACTTCGCCGCGGCGGGCTTCTTCTGGACAGCCTTCGCGGCGACCTTAATCGCCTTCTGTGCTGGGCCGCCGCGCGCGGCTGGCCGCTGGCGCACCGCGTCATCTTCATCCACGTCGGGGGGGGTCGGCGGCCGCAGCGGGGCGGCGCAGTGCGGCGCGAGTCCAAATGCTCTTGCGCAACGCAGCCTCCTCATCCGACGAGGAGGGCTCACCCGGCGTCGCTGCCGCCTCCTCGGGCACAGGCGCCTTCTCGGCAGCCGCTGCCGCTGCGACTGGTGCGACCTCAGCCGCGGCCGCCGGGGCCGCTGGGGCTGCTGCCTTGGGCGGCGGCGCGAGCCCATGTGCCGGCGACCAATGCGGCGGCGTCGCAGGCGGCGGCAATGCCGACCATTGCGACGGCGCCGCAGGCGGCGGCGCGGCGGCGGCGGCGGCGGCGGCCGTGGTGTGGCTGAAGAGCACGTGCGCCAGGCCATGTCCGAACGTGCTCTGGTACGCTTTGAGCTCGGATGGTGGCATGACCGCTGCAGGCGCTATGGCAGCGCCCGCGGGGCTGCGCTCCGACTTGCCCGCGTTCCTGCGGCTCACTCTGACAAGGCCGGGCGCCTCGATCCCCCATGCATCGCTAGACGGGGCGCCGTCGCTGCACGCTGCCTCGTACCACGGCTCGGCCACGGTATCCGAGGAGTTGTCGTACTTCCATATCGTGCGATGCCGCCATGATGAGCTTATCATAGCTTCGAGGCCCTTCTTGACCTTCCGCAGGAGCTCGCACCACGCCCGACCCGTCGTCTCGACATTGCTGGCCCTGGCGACCGCGGCGGCAATATGCCCTTTGGCCGTCTCGCTCAGCGTGTGCATGCCCAATTTGTGGGCACGCTTGAAGACGAGCTGGGCCATTGCCCTCTCGGAGAGATTGCCGCTCTTGAGCGAATCGATCCCGCTTGCCGTCATGAACTTGGGGAAGGCAACAACTTCTTGCCACCGCTTTTCCCCCGCGTTAGCAATGCCATGGCACTTCGTGCCGACTGCGCTGCGCAGTTTCAGTGATCTGCGCCTCGGTGCACTCGCCCAGCGCGTTGGCGCGGGTTGCGGCGGCGAGTTCAGTTGCCTCCTCCACGGGGATGGTCGAGAGGTCCCTGATCTTAGCAGCGAGGCGATCGACCTGCTGATTGGCGCCACTTATTGGGTCCAACCCGCGTCCAATCTGAGGCTGTACCCAATCTATCATGGGACTCAACTCTACGATGATGTTGGGCGCAGTGGCCATGACTGCTGCAGCGCAGCAGTGTCCTCTGCCACAGCGCGGCACTACCCTCGAGAGCGGGGCGTCCAACGCGAACGAACTCGCTCGAGCCTAATCGGTTACATAATTGAAGGCAATTCCGGCAATGCGTGGTCGCACGGTCACATCGTTGGCGGGCGTCACGGGGCTCGTCGCGGCCATCGCGACCGCGCTCCGCGTGCCCCAATCACCCCCTTCCCAAGACACGGGTTCACCATCGCCCACCCGCAACGACGCCCATCCTTCGGCAATTGCGGCGGCGGAGACGATGGCGGCGATGTTGCCCCCCCCCCCCCCCCCCCCGCTGAGTGTTTCTGCCCCCCCGCGGCGTGCCGCATGATGGCTATGCGGTCTGTCGCGCTGGCGATGCGTCGCCCACCCACTAGGTCCGCGGGGCGCGATCGGCCTTGATCTGATCGGGCGCATCAGACGCATCGTTCAGCATCTCCAGAGCGGCAAGGCGGTCGCACATGGACGACATCCATGCCGCCCCGGCGTCTTTCATCTGGATCTGGGCAGCAGTGAATTTCTTGAAGTTATCCTCAACCTGTGGGGAAGTGGCGCAAGCGTGCTGATATACGCCCCCCCGCCCCCCCCTCCGCCCCCCCCCCCGCCCCCGCCCACCCGCCCCCGCGCGCGCACACCACGCGCACGCGCGCACATGCACACACGCACACACACGCGCACACACGCGCGCGCACGCACGCACGCACGCACGCACGCACGCGCACACACGCACACACACACGCACAACACTGAGTAAAGTACGCAGGGCGTTTGCCAGTTCACCCTCGTCATGGCCACCTGTTTCGATGTGCGTTTCAAATTTATGAGGCAGGGTGACTTGGTGACCTTCATTCTCAAGCTTCTCAATGCGATCGTACTTGATATCCGCGCGGCTCTGCGCATCCCCCTGGCGCTCCTTCGCCGATTTGCCCAGGGCTGGGGCGGGCGGCCGCTGGGGCGAGGGGCGTTGGAGGATCGGCGCGCGCATCGTCGGGGCGCCCGCAAGCGCGATCGCAGCGCGAACGCGCGCATGCGCCAAAGTGGCGACCGATGGGAGAGCCTCACACCGGACATCCTTACCCAGTCATAGTGTGCAGATCCACATGCATCCATACATTCTTTCACAAGGCACAGCGCTACATCCATTCACAAGACACAGTGTACTGGGACGTAGCCCAATCGATTGTGTCTAACGCAATGCCGATGGATCAACGCATCGCCACATGCAATTATTTGTTCGTCTCTCACGCACTGATACCAGCCCCGCATCACCCATGCCCGGCGGCGCTAAACGCGCCCGCGCAAATCAGAATAAACTAACGCGGCCCCGACGGCAAGCGCGCGCAGAGCAAACCCACCCACCCCGACTCCGATCGCACATGCGCATCGCATCTCTCTGGTATCACGCGCGCGTTCCACGCCATGTCGTCAATCATGCCCCCCCCCCTCCCATCATTTCGATAACAAGCCCAAGCTCCCATGATGGCTCCAAGCCCCACCCCCCGCGCCCCTCGCCCCTTCCATCGGCCACGCGCCGAGCCCCCCCTCCACCCAACATGCTCACATTGATATACCCAGTCCCACGGCAAAGCGGCTTGCGGGATACCTACCTGGTCGGCAACCGTTGCCTCAGCATCGCCGCTCTCTGCCGGCTTCTCAGGCGACGGTCCGTCGCCGCCGCCCTCCTCAGGCGGCGGCCCGTCGCCGCCGTCACTACCGCCGTAAAATATGGCCTGGCCCTGCTGCGCCACCGAGTCCTTCAGTTCGCTGGCGCACTGGGTTATGAATACGTCGTTCCACTCAGAAGGCTTCGCCTGGATTCTCTTCGTCCCACTCGGCATATCCGATGCCTTCGCGACGACGCACACCGCCCTGCGACGCTTGTCGCACCGCTCCCCGCTCACGCGCGTGAAAGACCTTCCGGCTGTCGGTCTGGTGATCCTCGAACGCCGCCTCGATGACGGCACGACGTACATATGTCAACGCGTCTGCTATGCACTCAACATGCACGGTGCGAGCTGTTTGCAGAGTGAACAAGCACTTCTATTGCGATGCCATCGCGCTCCATCTGTTCAAAGGTGTCGCCCTCAGAAGCATACGTGAAGCCAGGACAATGCGCTCCCGCAAAGTCTGGCATCGATGTCTCGTCGATGTGCTTCTTGCGGTCCTGAACTATATTGTCCCGCTGGGCGTCCCGAAGTAGCGGGTCGTCTTGTTTCAGGTGTTCCTAGATGCGTTGGCCCACTGCGCGGTTGCGCATGACCCTCAAATCCAACAAGAAGCCGTTGTCCATGAACGGCGCGCCCCGATGGCCCGATAAGGTAGGAGGCCTGTCAACGACGTGTTGTCCGGTTTGTTGGCATGTTTATTAGTATTACTTATTTACGGTTTGTTTAGTGGGGGGCCGACGAATAATTGGAGCTTTGCGTCCTTCATGCTGAGCTCGATCCACGACTTGCCACCCCTGAGCAGGATGTCCCGCGGCGCCCGCGGTCCCATGAGACCCCCGCCCTCGATGGCCAACCTGCCGGTCACCCGGCGTGGGGGCGGCATTGCCTCTCGGGCAGGATGAAGGCGGGTCTCGCTCAGGCCGATACGGCTGCGGCGCATTGCGACGATATCGCAACAGCAAAACGCATGATCTGACCCACAAGCCAGGCACGGGATACGCCTTGATGGCGACCGCGCGTCTGAATCTGACCACGCGTATTTTCTCATGCGCGCAGCCGCTGGTTATCTAAATGCGGAGGGTTCACATCACTCGCTGCGCCCTGCAGGGGTGCCGCCCTGCACGCGTGCGCCGCGGATGGCAGCGCTTGCCGATGCCTCCTCAGCCCCTCTTCGCTGCCTTTTTCTTGGGCTCGCTGCCCGTTGCGACGCGCGCTGGCTTCCCCGACAGGGTGGCCAACGTTTCGCGTGACGCGTGCGGCGTGTCACCGGCGGCGAGATTCTTGCTGTTGGCTAGCACTGGGGCCTTCGCGCCCATGCTGGTCGACGCATGCTTCAGGGCCATGTTGGCCGTCGCCCCCGCGCCCTCTGCGAGCAGACAGAAAGGCGCAGCGGCGCGCGGCGCGGGCTCCGGCAGGCCGCCGATGCCAGTTGATGCATGGGTGTCTTTCTGTGTCTTGAGGAGCGGATTAAGGGCCGCATTGTACGCGGCATTATTGAGCGGGTCCGTGTACGTCTGCAGGCAGACGTCATCTTTCTGCCTTCTCAGACTGATCGAGGACGTGAGTGGGGCGAGGGCGAGTGCGTCATTAGCGAGCGACGCCTAGACCTGCAACCCGCGGTACTTCGTCGGGGAAACCACGCCTGTGAGGTTCTCCAGGCACGTAACATGCTTGCTGTATAGCTCGTCCAATGATCGCCTGAAGTTCCCCTCCTCGACGCTCCAGTTCCAGCCCATGAGTTTGGTCGGGTTGCACGCGTCGAAGTTGTCGACGACGTCCTTGACGACGTCGTATATTGCGAACTTGCCCCGCAGGAAATCTTCTGCGTCCTTGGTGCACTCCTTGAGGCCAGACTTGATCGTCACTTTACCGCTGTCAATGATGGTAATGGTATAAGCCGCGCTACACGGAAGCGCCCATCTTGAAACCTTTTGTTTGCAACGTTGCCGCTTGTTTTATCCAGTTGCCCTGATGGTGGCATTGCCTCTCTGTCATACGTGAAGCCAGGACAATGCGCCCCCACAAAGTCTGGCATCGATGTCTCGTCGATGTGCTTCTTGCGGTCCTGAACTATCTTGTCCCGCTGGGCGTCCCGAAGTAGCGGGTCGTCTTGTTTCAGGTGTTCCCAGATGCGTTGGCCCACTGCGCGGTTGCGCATGACCCTCAAATCCGACAAGAAGCAGTTGTCCATTGAACGGCGCGCCCCGATGGCCCGATAAGGTAGGAGGCCTGTCAACGACGTGTTGTCCGGTTTGTTGCCATGTTTAGTAGTATTACTTAGTTACGGTTTGTTTAGTGGGGGGCCGACGAATAATTGGAGTTTTGCGTCCTTCTTGCTGAGCTCGATCCACGGCTTGCCACCCCTGAGCAGGATGTCCCGCGGCGCCCGCGGCTCCTTAGACCCCCTCCCTCGATGGCCAACCTGCCGGTCACTCGGCGTGGGGGCGGCATTGCCTTTCGGGCAGGATCAAGGCGGGTCTCGCTCAGGCCAATACGGCTGCGGCGCATTGCGACGATATCGCAACAGCAAAACGCATAATCTGACCCACAAGCCAGGCACGGGATACGCCTTGATGTCGACCGCGCGTCTGGATCTGACCACGCGTATTTTCTCATGCGCGCAGCCGCTGGTTATCTAAATGCGGAGGGTTCACATCACTCGCTGCGCCCTGCAGGGGTGCCGCCCTGCACGCGTGCGCCGCGGATGGCAGCGCTTGCCGATGCCTCCTCAGCCCCTCTTCGCTGCCTTTCTCTTGGGCTCGCTGCCCGTTGCGACGCGCGCTGGCTTCCCCGACAGGGTGGCCAACGTTTCGCGTGACGCGTGCGGCGTGTCACCAGCGGCGAGATTCTTGCTGTTGGCTAGCACTGGGGCCTTCACGCCCACGCTGGTCGACGCATGCTTCAGGGCCATGTTGGCCGTCGCCCCCGCGCCCTCTGTGAGCAGACAGGAAGGCGCAGCGGCGCGCGGCGCGGGCTCCGGCAGGCCGCCGATGCCAGTTGATGCATGGGTGTCCTTCTTGGTCTTGAGGAGCGGATTGAGGGCCGCATTGTACGCGGTATTCTTGAGCGGGTCCGTGTGCGTCTGCAGGCAGACGCTGCCGAGCGACGCGTCATTTGTCTGCCTTCTCAGACCGATCGAGGACGTGAGTGGGGCGAGGGCGAGCGTGTCCTTAGCGAGCGACGCCTTGACCTGCAACGCGCGGTACTTCATCGGGGAAACCACGCCTGTGAAGTTCTCCAGGCACGTAACATGCTTGCTGTATAGCTCGTCCAATGATCGCCTGATATTCCCCTCCTCCACGCTCCAGTTCCAGCCCATGAGTTTGGTCGGGTTGCACGCGTCGAAGTTGTCGACGACGTCCTTGACGACGTCGTATATTGCGAACTTGCCCCGCAGGAAATCTTCTGCGTCCTTGGTGCACTCCTTGAGGCCAGACTTGATCGTCACTTTACCGCTGTCAATGATGGTAATGGCATAAGCCGCGCTACACGGAAGCGCCCATCTTGAAACCCTTTGTCTGCAACGTTGCCGCTTGGTCTATCTAGTTGCCCTGATGGTGGCATTGCCTCTCTGTGGTATCGGGCGTCTGTTCCGACGGCGACGCGGCTGCTGCAGTCTGCCTCTGCTGGAAAAGGCAAGGCGTTGTCTTGCCGGTGCTGCTGCACAATGCCTGCCAGCAGCCGAAGCCGATGTTCGCGACGCAGGCATGGCTGATGCCTCGGGAGTCGTCGGGCTTGTTGAACAGGAAGTGCACGACCCTGACGTCGGCCAGTCCGATCGTGGTGCTCCAAGTGGCACTCTCGTGGGGGATGTGAAGTTGGCTTGCGATCTGTCGCACTTCCACCAACGCTGCCTCTGCCTGCATCACGATCTGGGCTCTCTCATCGGCTGTCAGCGACGCAATGTCGCTAGGCTTCAGCAGAATTCGCTCGTCGCCATTCGAATATTTAGCAGATGCCGAACTCATTGCCTTCATGCAGGCAAGTCGGAAGAGCGGGGCTGAGCCTTCGGTTCCAATTTTGACCGCGGCGAGGGCCGCGCACGCAATTCCTCGCACCACGTTGGCCTTCTTCGCGGAGCTCGTACAGAACCCACGGGGTCTTGACGCCACCGCTCAGTTCCTGCACGTACATGCATAGATTGGGTATTTCGTGCTTATATGCGATACCAGATCCCCTGCAGGCTTCGCGCTGCACGCTGCCCCATAGAATTTGGAGGTGCAGAACGTGTTGGAAGGGGCGCAGAAGCTCCGCATAGACACCGCCGTGCGCACAGGCATTCTTGCTTTCAAAACTGGGGGGCCGTACCTCGGGCCAGAAAATACAAGGATCACACATAGCTTCCCCCACTGAAGTTTGAGATGGAAATTCGTGCGAGATGCGCCGTGAGGTCCCCTGTGGTAAACGTCCATCCAGTAACGATTACCAGGTGAGTTGGTCAATCAGGGACGCCTGGAAGCACGCGGTCGCACAGCTGTTTTGGAAGCGTCAAAACAGGGTGGGCCGTATCCTGGGCCGGAAGATAATGACCTTCGCGCAGTGAATTTTAAGACAGAAGTCAGTGCAACATGCACCATAGCGCTCCCTTTGGTAAGCGTCTCTGGCGCAGGTTCCTGTATCTACGATCCGACGCCAGCGGCGCGCAGATTAGAGTCGCATTTCGATGGACATCCTTGATCTTAACCTTTGCACTGGTTTGTATATTAAACTCGCGTGCGTTTCGAAATTGCTCAGGTGTTGGTGCTGCTGTCGGTGCTGCTGATGATGCTGTCGCTGGCGTTGTTGTTGTTGTTGTTGTTGATGTTGGTGCTGATGTTGCTGTTGCTGGTGTTTGTGCTGCTGCTTGTGCTGTTGCTTGTGGTGCTCCTGCTGCTGGTGGTTCTGTTGCTGGGGCCATCTTGGGGGTAGGAAGAGAAAATGGAGGAGGAGGAGGAAAACGGAACAGGTGGACGGGGAAAAGGAGGAAGAGCAGGAAAGCGGCACGGGGAGGATGAAGAGGAGGAGGGAGGAGGCAGGAAGGGAGGAAGGAAGGCGCGGATGTCCCACGGCGGCTTGATTGGCAACACCGGTGAGTTGGGAGAGCTCTTGTAGCGAAGGGTGTCGGGCTGTAGCTGCTGGTATCGTTGGTGTTGTCGTCGTAGTCTGTGCTCATGGTATCGCTGCTGCTGGTGTTGATGCTGGTGCTACTGATAGTGCTGCTGGTGCTGGCGATGCCTGGGACCATCTTGGGGGTAAGAGGAGGAGGAGGAGGAGGAGGAGGAGGAGGAGGAGGAGGAGGAGGAGGAGGACAAACAGAAAAGGAGGAGGGGACATATAACAAGGAGGACGAGAAGCCAGCCTTAGGGGATATATTGTGGTGAGGGTTTCTTCGAAGCGTCGTAGTGTCTTTGGGGAGGCTTGGGAGGCCTCTTGGGGCCGTCTTGGGCCCCATGGCTAAAAAAGAGGGGGGGACCAATGCCCGTCGCCCCACTCGGAGGCTCATAAATGATGTCTTGGAGCCGTCTTGGGCCGTTCTTGGAGCGTTTTTGGCCGGTTTTGAAGCCATCTTGGGGCCCTCTTGGACCCCTCTTGGGGCTCTCTTGGGGCAACTGGGGGCCATGTTGAGGATGCCAAAGCCCATCGGAAGCGAAAAGGCGAGAATGCCTGAAACATTGATTTTCCGTTTTTTTTGAAGGATGCCAAAGCCCATCGGAAGCGAAAAGGCGAGAATGCTTGAAACATTGATTTTCCGTTTTTTTGAAGGATTTTGGCATCTTGGAGGGTGCCGTTGAAGGCTCGAAAGGCACTTGGATCCGTCTTGGGGCAGCCTTGAGGCCTCTTGGATGTGTGTCGGAGGCTATCTTGAGCCATCTTGAGCTATCTTGGGCCATCTTGGAGGCCAACTTGCGCTCTCTGAGGCCATCTTGGAGCCATCTTGGGCCAAAAAGGACCCTCCCCCTCGGGACCGCGCCGTCCAAACCCAAGGAGGGAGGGGGGGGGGGGTATATCAGGGAGGTTGGATACGGAAGCGCTCTAGACCACCTCCGCCCAGAGGGTTGGTGGTATTCCGGCCCCGGGAGGCTTCCAGAGGCCTGCCACCACGCGAACGCACCCGCCGCGACACCGCGAAAACGTGCCGCGGGGGCCAACACCACGCGAAAACCACCGCCCGGGAGGGCCCGCCCCGGGAAGCTCCCGGAGGAGGCCCGCCACCGCGCGAAGGCCCCCCGACCACGATGCTTTCGATGCTGCAACGTGCAATGCGCTATGTACCGAAATGCTTGAGTGCAACCAAACCGATAAGGAATTGGGGCTAAGTTCGACCGCGCGTACTGCAACCTTAGCTCGTGAACACAATGCGCTGCCGCATTTGCACGCTTACGTGCGCATGCAATACAACTCTGAAACGGAATGAATATAGCGTTCCTCGTTTGCAAAATGTAGTTTGGATTGATGGGGCAGACGGCGCCGTCAACCCTCCGACGCTTCCGACGCTTCTGACGCTCCTGACGCTCCTGACGCCCCTGACGCCCCTGACGCCCCCGACGCTCCTAGCTCCTGCGCCCCTGGCCTGGTGGCTCAAGCCATTTTGGCTCAAGAGCCAACCTTGAGCCAAGACCGCAGGTCTCGAAAAACCCGGTCTTAAGTAACATTTCCGTCGACGAGACCACGAGCCTTACGCCCCTTCGCGGCGGTACATGGCATGCCTGGGCGGCGACGCCATCGCGGACATCATCCGTGTGTCGGTGGCCGCGGCGGTGCAGGGCACGCTGCAGGCGCAGCCGGGGCTGCGGCCGCTGCAGCAGGGGCAGCAGCTGCCGCCCCAGCAGCAGCTGCCCGAATGGGCCGCGCCGAAGCCCGTGCTGCGGCTGCGCCCGAGCCGCGCGCCGCTCGCGATCGAGCTGGAGGAGGTGCCGGAGCCCACGTTGCTGCTGCGCCCGAGCCGCGCGCCGACCGCGATGGGGCTGGGCTCGCCGCAGCGGGAGCCTCCGCCGCAGCGGGAGCTTCTGCCGATGCCGGTCAAGCCGAGGCCAGCGGTGGTGGACACACCGCCCCGAGGGGACGCCCCCCCTGGGCGCTGGACGCCGCCACGGAGCAGGAACCCGAGCTGGAGGCGCTCAGCAGCGGCGGCGGACGGGCAGGCGGCGCCCGACCTGGAGGTGGCACTCCAGGAGCCCGTGAAGCGGCTGCAGCGATGGCAGCGCCTGGAGGCGGCGCCCGCAGCGGTGCCTGCACCGCCAGGGCGCCTTGTCCGCACTCCGCCGCGCCGCCCGCATCGCAGGCGTTCGCCTGCGCCGACGCCGCCGAAACCAGAGCCTTCGAGCCCGAGCCCGCTTCGGGAGGTGAGGCGGCGGCGCGCGGCGCGGCTGGGGCTGGCCCCGCGGCGGGCCCCATGAGGGCGTCTCCGTTCGGCTCCGAGGCGGCGGTGGCGGGGCCGGGTCACGCTCTCAGAGATGCAGTGGAGGAGGGGGAGCAGGAGTACCAGACCGATCAGGCGGCACGCCACTTCGAGGACGCTGCCGGCGAGATTTTCGCCGCGCACACTTTCGACGACAAGGAGTGCCAGACGGACCTGAAGATGCGCCACTTCGGCGTCACCCACGCCATGGACGACGAGGACGCCTTGGACTACGAGACCGACTTCTTCCCCACCCTGATTGTCCACGGCGAGCCCGAACAGACGCCGGAGAAGGACGGGCTCATCATGAAGGACGCGTGGCAGGGCATTCAGGCAGTCGAGCCGGACGGCGACTGCATCAGGAGCGACGCCGAGTGCTGCCACTTCCGGGACACGGACCAGGACAGGCGGCTCTCTGCCACCATCCCCGTTTCCAGCTCCTCCCCTAGGGAGGAGCAGCCCATGTCGCAGGCTCCCGAGCGGACGAGCTCACATCCTTCGCAGCGGCTGGCGGCGATGGATAGCTCGGGAGCGGGCAAGACCAGCCATCGGGGCGGCGGCGATGCCGGTGGGTCTTGCCGCGGGTCCGACAACCTGGCTATCGATGAGGAGCCGCTGGATGACCGGACATTCGCCGTCGAGCACGCCGAGCCGCAGGGCGACCAGACGGAGTACGCTGCGACGGCGCCCATGCCCATGGCGAACATCAGCGAGCTCAAGACCCACTACGACGACGCGACGGCGGCGGGGGGCGTTACGACGCCGTCCGGCGGGATCATCACTGGCATCAACAAGGACGACGACGGCAGGACGGCGGATGAGTGTGAGGACACGCGGTGCGAGGAAAGTTCTGACGAGGAGTCATTGGCTTCCCTGGTCGTGCGGATTCCGATGAGTGGCCACACGGACTCCGGAGAGGAGAGGGACGACGAGGACGACGACGGGGGCGGCGACTACCTGAAGAAGGAGGGCAGCCGCGCTGCCTGCAGCCCCCCCCGGGAGGATACTCCGAGTGCGGGCCCGGGGGGGAAGGGGCCGGCAGCTACTTCGACACCCGATGCCCAGACGCGCCCAGGAGGGGGTGCAAGTGGGGGACGTGCGTTGTCCCTTCCCGGACTTGCCCCCCCCGCCGCAGGATGCGAGAATGCGCCTGCCAAGGACCCGCAGCGCGTGGAGACCAACGACGACGGCGAAAGGAGGAAGGAGAGCGTTACGACGCCGCCCACGGCTGCCGCGGGCGCCCGCAGCCTCGAGTACATCCTGGTGTTGGCTGAGGTGCGGTGCTGGCACGAGGAGGGCGGGATGGCGCTTCCCGACATCCACGCGCGCCTGATGAGGGAGGCTGCCCAGCATCAAGCGCAGGGCGCAGCGCAGCGCGACCATGCTCTTGTTCGACGAGGCGTGGCCTGCGCCATGGCAGCGCAGGCCATGAGCGAACGCGGCCTCGCATAGTGCGAGGCAGGTCCCCCCTGGGGACGCGGAGGGGTGCTGTTCTGGGCGGGTGGGCGCTGGCTGCTTCGCTGGGCCCGGTGGCGGTTCGCTCCGAGCGGAGGCTCGGACCGCCCGTCGTCGCTACCTCGGCGTGCGTGGCCGCCCGCTGGCTTCATCATCTACCATAACCACATGTTCATCCTGATCTTCGTCGGGTTTCGTGAGCCGCGTCCGGGGTCTTATTAGGACGCCTGCTTTCTCAGCACAGGAGTCGGCCAATTCCTGTGGTCGTTTAGTCGTTTAGTCGCTGGTCCCTCCTGCTTCCCCCTCTCCGTTCTGGGCTCCTCGTCCGCGCATCGCTGACCCCGTGCTCCGCTCCGCGTAGCCGTAGCCCCTCTTGTGCTTTTCCACCCGTCCACATCTAGGCCTGAACGTATCTTCCTGCTGGTTTTTTCCTGCACTTTCGTCGTGCCCAGTATAGAGCCATTTTGGCCGAGACTATGTCTGTACAGCCTGGTCGATGCACATTGAGTTGTGCGCAGGTGGGCCCGGTGGCTGCGCAGGAGGCTGGTGGTGATTCGGGAGAGGCGCCCGTTGAATTCCGGACGGAAAAAAAAAAAAAAAAAAAAAAAAAAAAAAAAAAAAAAAAAAAAAAAAAAAAAAAAAAAAAAAAAAAAAAAAAAAAAAAAAAAAAAAAAAAATCGAAAGCATCGTGGTGTTTGAGGTCAGCTCGAAAGGGCCACAACCACCACCCGAAAAACATGAACATCCACCGCATGCGCACGTCTTGAGTTTCAATACTATCCCGGGGCACCACCCAAGGCATCGCGAGGCGCAAGGGCCACGCGCGCCCGAACGGCATGCCCAGAGCCGCAGAAAACATGTCCGAGAATGACAATGGCGGCCCAGAACCTCCGAGATCCCGCGAGAGCCTTGACGAGGACTACCACGAGACGCACGGCAAACGACAGGCAACCCATGCATTGCGAAAATTTACCAGAATGCGGCAGTGCAACAACCATGCAACGCCTCGCCCACGTCAAGCCGTAGACGTGACGTCTATCCAATGATGGTGGTGGACATGCGCGGTAGCGCAGCGATGATACGACGCCCGCCCTCAGCATTCCTCATCGCTCCCCACTGTTCCTCCTCATCGTTTCTCTTCCTCATGGTTGGTCTTTCTCCTCCGTCTCCTCGTCGGCATCCTCCTCCGTATCGTCCTCATCCTCGTTCGTTCCCTCTCCTCCCCCACCGCCCCTTCGCTGTCTTTGCAACCCCCTCTCCCCTCCATCCGTGCCCTCATCCCCCTCACGCGATGTCTTTCTTAGGATCCTCATGTTTTACCTCATGAGTTTTCCGCTCCTCCTCCCTCTATCTCACCTCGGGAGGAGGAGGAAGAGGGGGAGAAGGAGGAGTGAGGGAAGGAAGGAGAGAAGGCAAGATGAGACAGGAGGGAAGGGAAGAGGAGAGAGGGGAGGGGAATGATGGCGAGCTGGAGGAGGAGGGAGTGACTATAACGGAGGACGGTGATGCTTCTTCAGATTTCCAGGCACAAGCACGTTGCTTGTAAGAACGTTGTCCACAAACACACAGCTCAGAGTGCCAGCACGCTGCGTCCCTCAGATATGGAACCGCATTATTCGAATCATGGCCATTGCACACGAACAAGTCCGATCGAGCACTCTAGGACGTCGCGTCCCACTTGCGGGAACGGCGTGATTCATGCATAAAAGAAGAACGCGTGCAGCGGAAACACGCAAATGCCGACAACACCCTTCGCGGATTGCTACACACAGCCTCGCATGTATGACACGTGTTGATGCAGAACATCCTGCACCAGCCTGCCGAGAGAGTCTTGCAAAATCCGCTCCAAACTGGTAGTGAATCGATCCCGGAAGAAATGGTCGATTGAATCGGTCCATTTAGTTTTGGGACGCCCAATTCTACGCGGATTGCTAGGACGCCAGCGCAAGGCCAGAGATGGCCACCCGTGTCTCGCGGAGCAGCACATGGTTTTCCAACGGCTAGTATCCACTACCTCGAGCCAGTCGGGCACTTTATACACAGTCATGGCTCGTTCTACTGTTCGCTTGCGCTGGCGCCCAGCCTCATCCCAGGACTCGTGATCAGCTTTGCGAAACCCAACGATGCGTCGTAATATTCGCGCCCAGACGCGTGATAGCCTTGCCCTCTGTCGTGTAGCAATGGCGTTGTGGCCAGACTGTATATGGCGGTGTGCGTGACGACGCTGTCGAACAACTTCAAGCGCATCTTCAGCGAGACGAGCTTGTTGGTGAAGGTTGCTTTGAAAATATGCCACTTTGACCATGCGCATTGCATCTGGTAGCAATGCGCATAGTCATTGCCTTCTTCGCAATTTCTCTGGTAGCTGGGACAGCTGAGCTCCACACGTCGAAAAGGTTTGTCGCCCGACAATTCGTACGAGGATGCCTTTTTCGTATGCTCAGGATCGCTGTTTCCATCTGGACCAAATTCCCTTGCAGGGCGTCAACCGCTCCGATCGCCTTGCCCTCTGTTACCGTCGTCAACGACGACTTCACAGTGGTCAACGCGTTTACCATGAACTGATCTGTCGGAAAGTCCACTTGAGATCGGCCAATCTCCAATATCTCCTTCCTCTGCTTCAGCAGACCCCATTTCTTGTCCGTCTGAGCCGCGAGATCAACTATCGTCTTAGTTGGCATCTGTCCGAGCGTCTGGTCGTAGCACGACTTTTTCGGACCGACCTTTTTCCGATCATCAGCATTCAGATTGTCCCACTAATTCTTCTGCTCTTTGGCGCCGCCAGCCCAGTATTTCAGAGCCTCGGCGGGGCCGGATAAGTCTACGATGCAAATATTAATTTGGGCCAGTTTCTCGTCGACAATGCCACCGGTGAACGCGTTCTTGCCAGGCGTAACATTCGACGAGGTTTACAATATTGATCGACGTGCTTTTTTGTGCCATCTCGCTGGCCAATGCATCGAGCTCCGTCTTGAAGGGGCCGTTCAAGGCGAGCATCGCCTTGCTCTAGCATCTTTTTCGCGAGGTCCTCGACTGAGACCCCGAACTTCTGTTGCATCGCCGCGCGACGCTCGGCCAAGACGACCGCGTCACCGAAGACCTGGAAGAACGAGTTGGAGGCGACGCCCCTCTTCGCATGGGTATTCGGTGGAACCCACAGCTTCAGCATGTCGAGGTCATTGCTCTTCGTCTTGCTCGCCGCGATCCCATCCGAAAAGCAATCAGGGGCCGTCAGGGACATGACGATGTCCTCGACCATCTTCGCGGCGGCGACCTCCACGCCCATACCATGGATCTTCGGGTGCACGTGCAAGCCTTTCGCGGCCGCCAACGCTTCCCCAAGGGCCTTCATCGAAGTGTCGCTCACCACCCGGCCAACCTCGCGCGCCTCTTTGAGCTCAAGCAGCAACGGTTTATTCGCAGCCCCTGCTTTCCTCTCCCGCACGTCCCCCACGGCATTCTTGACGTGATCATGGTTGTGAAGCGATTGCTTGACACCATCAGGAAAGTCATATACCCGTCTATACCCGTGTAAAGCCGAATCCTCTTTCTGACAATCGGACGTGCACAGCTTCTCGTTCATGAGTCCGAGGTGGTGCTTTGCGCACTCGTGAAGCGGATCAGGGATGCCATCCAACGCGTCCCCAGGCAGTTCGCTCTTCAGAACGCATATGCTCTCCAGGTACGACTTGCACGTGGCCAAGGGTACGGTAGATGCACCTGTTTGCAGCGCGGTCTTGATCTCCTGAAGACGGGGCTCAGCCCTCTCGTGAAGCTTCTGGCGCTTCATGTAGTGAACCGTCCGACCATTCCAGTACGGCACTGAGCGGATGGTTGCGGCCAACGATTGGGCCAAAAGGACATTCTTCGGTGGGTGCGAACGGTTCGTGCATTCGTCGCGGTTTCCGCCGCCCTCCGCCGGCTGGAACATCATCACCACGAGCCCCCTGAAGCACGCGAGCAGTTCGGTGACCACGGCGGCCAGTGTCTCGCCCACACCCTCTGCTGGCATGGCCAGCAAGTCTGCCAGGACGCCCTGAGAGAAGTCGATCACTGCTTTTGCGCTGCTCTGGCCAATCTTGAGCATCGGCGCCAGTATCATCTTGAGCAGGATTTCGCCGAACTTCAAAGCTTGCTCTGATTCGGAAATGTCCAAGGCACGGAGTCTGGGGACACGTTGGGTCAGATTCACTCGCGAACGCTCGAGCAGCACATTTTTCGACGTCCTTGCAAGTCGCCATGACATCGTTGAGGCTGACGTCGTGGACTCCCCCACGAAGGAACGCAGTGCACTTGATCGCCAACTTTACCTTCTCCGAGAGCAAGTCCACGTCGGGCGCGTTCGGCTCCCTCTGCATGAAGTCCTTGGTGTTCCGAATGGCAGTGCCCTTCGTCTTGTGGTCCAGGATGGCAGCGGCGAGCAGCTTCGCAACGTGCTCCTTGGCGCTCGTGGCTGGCGGGCCGTTGTCATTCCCATGCTCCTCGGGGGAGTCCCCCAGTTCGACGAGGCGCCACGCTGAACAGATCCTTCTCTCCCAGGTGGGCGTTGGCAAGCCGACAGGGCGTCGCTCCTGGCGCACTCGGCGGGAGAGCCCGGGAGTGGCGTCGGCGGCCTCGGGCCGCCCGCGGAGGCTGGCTGTAGGAGCTCGCGCACGGTGCAGGCCCCCGCTGAGCGAGGCGGAACACCCGTACCGTCGTCCCCAGTGCTTGGCTGGCTTGCGCTGCAGTTGGACTCGCTTGGCTGGTCATCATCGCCGTCATCCTCACCGTCACCATCGCCTTCTCGGCAACCACCGGGCTGAGCTGGAGGGAGCCTGGCGACCCTCTGCTGGATTTTTTCGGCGTTGAGCGCTCTTGAGAAGCCAGTCGCGCCCTGGGTGCGAAGCTTGTCTGCCTCGTAGTTGTAAAACATGTTGGACTCGCCCTGGAGCACCTCCTTGGCTTTCCAGGCTTCTCCTTTCTGTGTCACCTCCTCGACCCTCTCCGTGTCCATCTCCACATTTTGCCTCGTAGGGTTCCTCACCAGGTTAACGCTCCGATTCCTGCCACCGTGATCAGTGATGCTGGTGGGCTTGGCTGTGACCAGGTGGGCGAGCATCCGAACCTATCCTAGAACTCGCCCAGCTTGATGGGGAGGAAGGACATGCGGTACACGATGCGGAACCTATCGTTGGACGTCGCCTCCCCCTCTCCGAGCGCGAACGTGACAGTCCCGTCTGTCTCGGCCTTCACGCAGTTTTTCAACATTCCTTGAAGACCTCATCCTCGCGTACCATCTTCGTGGCGTCAGGCCTCGGGATGTCGTTGTGGTGCTTCTCCCAGTGGCCGTGGCATTCGTGCTGGCGTCCTTGTCGCAGTATTGCGGACAGGCAATTCAAACATGAAAGTCGCCCCAGGGTGGCCCGTGCCCCCCCCTTCTCCCTGTGCCCCAGGAGGCGGAGGAGGAGGAGTAGGTGGAGGAGGTGGGGGGAGGAGGAGGAGGAGGAGGAGGAGGAGGAGGAGGAGGAGGAGGAGGAGGAGGAGGAGGAGGAGGAGGAGGAGGAGGAGGAGGAGGAGGAGGAGGAGGAGGAGGGGGGGATGAACTTGGGGTGGAGCTGAATTGGCAGGGCGTCCCGCCCCAGGTTCAACATGCCCTACGGTAGGTTCGTGTCGTGTCGACCGGCGGCGACCCCGCCGCCGGCGTTCAACGTTGAACGCCGGCGGCGGCCCAGAATCGATCGATGTTGAACGATTGGACGTTGCGGAAACGGCCGATCGTTCAAGGTTGAACGATTCCCGCGGTGTCAGGAACCAACGCCTGGGTCGACACGACACGAGCCTGCCGTAGTTTTCTCCCACGAGGCCTCCAGGGGCTGGCCTCCAGGGGCCTCGAGATAACCCGAGCGTGCATCCACGATGCCGCCAAGGCGGCCGGCAAGACCCGCTGGACTCCTGATGGTCCAAGAGGCTTCGTGCGGCGCATGAGCGCTCCAAGGCGGGCCAATATGGCCTCGAGGCGGCCCACTTCCAAGGCTTCCTCCGAAGAGGACTCCAAGACGGCCCAAGAGGGCCAAGAGGCCCCCAGGAGGATTGCGACACAGCGCAAGATGCCCCCCAAGATCTGGACGCCCGAAATGGGTACGGAAAGAATGGGTACAATGCCCAATAGCAGTTCCTGTTCATTTTGGACAGGACTCGCTGTCCGCGCCGCCGCGGCCTGTGTCCATTCGAAGCAGAAGGCCGCCCGCCCAACAGCGGGCGCTGTTGGTTTGGGACAACATTTGTTGTTGGGCGTTGTACCCATTCTGTCCGTGCCTATTTCGGGCGTCCAAACGAGAGGACTCCGAGACGGCTCAAGACGGTCAGGCGGCGTCGACTTACCACATTTTGTGTAAACCATTGAAATATCGAGAGGTGTCGGGTGGCGTCGAGTTGCCGCCAGTCGCAGTACGCAAACAGGCCAAGGAACACAATGGCAAGGAGAGGACACGGAGAGGGAGAGCCCAAGAGAGGGGGGAGCCAAGAGCCAAAGACAAGGCAAGGCGGGAGAGACGCACAGGAGCCAGCGGGCAGGGGAGGGGGAAGAGACCCACGGCGCAGCGCGCTGGACACGCTCACGGCACGCCTGGGATCTTGCGGCAAGGCGCTGCATTATATCATTGTCTCAAAAGGAGGAGAAAGAGGAGCGGGAAATTCGGCGTTGCCTCCTTCTTGATAGCCCGCGCCGTGCAACGGGACATCACAGCTACCATGCGGGAAAGCAGCTCTCTCCAGACAGAAGTTGGCTCCCGGCTCTCCCTGGCGCCCCTCCGCCGCCGGCCCCGACCGCGGCATAGGCGGCCGTGGCCATTCCGCCTTGCGTCTCGTTGACGACGGGCCAGAGCTGGCAGCCAGCTGGCATGCACTGCTGTGTTCTGGTCGGTTCGCTTCCTCTGGTCGTACCTCTCTGCTGCCGCGCCGGCCCCTGCGGCTGTTGTCTCTTGCCCGTGCCCTCCCTCAAATCATTGAGGACTGCGAAATCGACCGACTGCGGATCGCGCGCGAGCCGTCTGGGAGGCGCGGCCTTCGCCGGCTGTCCCGCCCGAGCACTGCTTGCAGCACGCGGGGTGCTTCGCTCAGAGGACGGAGCCCCGCCCGCTCGAAGAAATCGAAATACACGTCTAGGACGCCGTTGTGCTGGGCCGTGGCGTCCCCCCCAGGCACGCACGACAGCGCGTGCAGGCCGCCCGAATCCAATAGCTCTCCGCACAGCGGGCACGGGACGCTCCCATCCATGACGTCGACTCCAAGACGAAGGGCGACCGTGGTCGCGAAATCGTCTTGCAAAAGGTGTGTGTGTGTGTGTGTGTGTGTGTGTGTCAAGCGTCTTCAATGGTACCATATCCAGTTCTTGCCCGCCGCCACGGGCTGAGAATGCGTTGGCGTGCACTGTCTCCGCAGGCTCGGCGGCCTCCCTCCACGAGCGGGCGTTGAAGGCGTCGACCTCCTCGTTGAGTCTGGTCCGCGTGATCACGACAGCAAAATCCTCGCTCAGCACGCTCGCGTCGGGCAGTTTCGGGGCCAGCGAGTCGACCGCTGCGTGCAGCAGCGGGTCGCGGCTCTGACCGAAACCGCGGTGTTTGGGGCGGATCCCGACTCAGAGCGCGTGATCAATGACGCCGATTTTCTCGCCGAGGGAGTCTGGGCCTCGTAGGGCGTCTTGAAGGTCTCTTTGGAGCCTCTCGGGAGCCTCTTCTGGGCCTCTTGTGGGCCACTTGGGGTCTCCTGACCTCTTGGGGCCATCTTGTGTTGGGGCACCCTTGGGAGCGTCGGGGCTATCTTGGAGGAGTCGATCAAAGGAGGGGAGTTCCTCAAGTAGCATTGCCGCTTGCAGGAGGCCAACATGTGCCCCAATTCGGTGTACAACCAAGGATGTTAGCTTCTTCTCCGATGCCATCTTGGACGCTCCAGCGCCTCGCGACCCCTCCCCTCCAGACCCAGGGGAGAGGGCACGGGGAGTGGTAAATCCCTCTTCCGGAGTGTATCTTGCTTAATCTACCTTATAAATGGGCTGCAGTCACTCCCAGAGGCTTAGAGTGGCCTGGTAACTCTTCGGAGTGGGCTCCGCCGCCTCAAGCCGCAAGGGGCACTTGCAGTCCTCTTCTGGCTAGGCTGCGGCAGGTCTAGCCCACCTTGGCATACTCCTACAGTCGGCCCAGATTAGTCGTGTCCTTTTCAGTCCTGGGAAGAGGCCATCATGGAGGCCATGTTGCAGGCACCCTTGTTAGAGGCCATGTTGCCGTCGGAATAGTCTTGTGTCCTGTCGCGTGTCCTGTGCAATCAATTCTGCCTGTAGAGCCCCCCCCTCTCCCCGAGCACCCCGCCGAGTGAAGAACAGCCTCCATGGAAATTCCCCGCCGCGGAGCCCGCCGACGCGGAGGCGCTGGCGTGGCCGGCCGGCTGCTTCCAGCTGCGCTCCGACGGGCAGGCGCCGCGCCCGCGCGCGCCGCCAGGGTCCAGGGCCAGGGGCCGAGGGGGGGGGGGCGAGGAGAGTGGGGAGGAGAGGAGGGGAGAGGAGGGGGAGGTGGCGGGTGGCAAGGAGCTTCCCAGGATCTGGCGAGGAGGGAGGCCTGAGCAACCCAGGTCTCGGAGGGTTGCCCTCGTGTCCGTCGACGTTAAGCCCCCCCCCCACCTGGATGCTCAGTTTGGAAAGAGCGTGTTCTACCGCTGCTGGCGGAAAACCGGGGGGGGTCACTACCGGTTCGAACCCCTCCCCCCCCCCTCCGGAAAACCGCGGGGGGTCATTACCGGTTCGAACCCCTCCTCCCCCCCCCCCGTCCATCATGAAAAGGGGGGGGGGGTCACTACTGGTTCGAACCCCCCCCCCTTCGAAAACCGGGGGGGGGGGGATGCGGACAGTGGTGGTGACGGTGGTGGTGGGGACAGTGGTGAGGGGACAGCGGGACAGTGGTGGGGACAGTGGGACAGTGGTTGGGACGGAAGTGGTGGGGACAGTGGTGGGGACAATGGTGGGAACAGTGGAAACAGTGGGACAGTGGAGGGTACAGTGGTGGTGGGGACAGTGGTGAAGGCGGTGGCGAGGACGGCGGTGGGATAATGGGATAGAGGTACAGTGGGGACCGTGGTGGGGACAGTGGGGACAGTGGTGGGAACAGTGGGACAGTGCAGTGGGACAGCGGAGGAGTCAGTGGGACACTGGGGACACTGGGGATAGTCGGGCAGAGGTTGGGGCAAAGTGGGGAGAGTGGAACCGTGGTGGGAACTGGCGGGGACAGTGGGGACAGTGCGACAGTGGTGGGGGCACTGGTGGGGACAGTAGGGACGGTGGTGGAACCAGTGGGGATAGTGGTGGTGAGGACAGTGGTGCTGGGAACAACAGTGGGGGATGTGGTGCGGACGGTGGTAGGGACCGGGAGTCGTTTGCTGGCGGTGAGGGGGGGGGGGGAGGGGTTCGAACCTAGTGACCCCCCCATTCGGTTTTCGAGGGGGGGGGGGGTCGAACCGGTAGTGACCACCCTCGGTTTTCGAGGGGGGGGGTTCGAACCGGTAGTGAACCCCCTTGGTTTTCGAGGGGGAGGAGGGGGGGAGGGGTTAGGAGAGGGGGGCGTTTGCCGCGGGAGGGGAGTGCGGGGGGGTCCAGCAGGGGTGCGGGGGGGATTTTCGGAGAGGGGGTTGGGGGGCCGGGTTCCAGAGGAAGAGGGGGGGGGGGGGAATTTCCCACAGTAAAGCGGCGGTGGATCACGCTCTTTCTCAGTTTTGGACATCTATCCATGGGCACTGGGCCTTCGGCGAAGGGGCCTGTGCTCTTGGTCCGCGTTCTCGTGGCCCTGTTCCGGCTGTATCGACTGACTCGCTGCCAATGGGAGCACGCCGCTGCGTTACTCGTTCGTTCTTGCCAGAAGGCCTGCCATCTTTTCAACAGAAACACGCGAATGGGTTACCCACGGCGGTGGTCATTTGAGTCTTTGATATTGTAGTGGCCTTCGGCCAGTGCCGCCGATCCGGGTCGCTCGGTGTTATTCTCCAGACGCAGACATTATGGGCGCACACTCAAACGCACAAACTTCTCGGGTTACCTACGAAAGGGCGTACCGTGGGGACGGGAAATGATAATGACATGGAAATTCCATACAGGATGCCGATCACTTTGGAAACTCACGATACGTCTTGCACGGAGTCTTGTTACGAAACATGTGGCCTGGACGATGTGGTGCGAGCGGTGGAGGCGAGCCTATCGGCGCAAGGACGCCCTCTTGGGGCGTTTTTTGAGCCATCTTAGGAGCCTGTCAGGGCGTCGTGGGGGCTTCTTGGGGGCTTTCGGAGGCCCTCTTGGAGGCTCTTGGGGCCTCCTGGGGGCCTCGTGGGCTGGAAGGCTAGATTGTTTCAGCTTTTCGTCCCTCTTTTGGGTCCTCTTGGGGCCGTCTTGGGGGCCTGTTTGTCCGTCTTGGGCGGCTCTTGGGCCGCCTTGGGGCCCTCTTGGGCCGTCTTGGGGCTGTCTGGGGGCCTCCTGGGCCGTCTTCGAGCGGTCTTGGGGGCCTCTTGGGCCGTCTTGGAGCGTCGGAAAGCCGAAAAAAGCGACAACCCCAAAAACATTGAAAAAACCAATGGGAATCAACGATTTTTGCCTCTGGGGGCCATCGTGGGAGGCCTCTTGGAGGCCTCTTCAGACGTCTGTGGAAGGCTCTTGGGCCGTCTTGGGGCCATCTTGGGCGTGTTCGGGCGATCCTTCGGGGTCTCGGGACTTTCTTAGACCGTCCTCAGAGACTTTTGCGGCCGCGGCCACCCTTCCAGCGCATCCTCGAGATTAGAGCCTTCTGTGAAAGCAGCGCCCCGTATCCGCCGGAAACTCGCCCCCCCTCCCCCCCCATCCCCCCTTCCCCGGCAGAGCCACCCCGGCAACCCCCCCAGAGGCTGAGGCTCAGCCTCGAGGCTGTAGCTGAGACTCCTTGAAACTCACACGCCGGATCGGCGGATATGCTTGCGCCACTTATGTCCTAAGGGGTGCCCTCTCTGGCGGGACGAAACGATGCCTCCCCGTGCTGGGGGCGCCGATTTAAGGACCGCTTTGGGCTCAGGAGGGGCTCTGGTGTTCGGCTCGCTCTTCAGATCCAGGTCGGGGAGACCACTCGTGGCCGAGGCTCGCCGTGGCCGGGAAAGCCCGCTCGTTCCTTGTGACTTTGCGTTCCTCGGAGTAGCTCGATGACTGCAGGGCGCGCCTCGAGCGGGCAGGGGGGACCGACCACACCGCCAGAAGGGCGCACCGGCGTATGCACGCCCTGGCTCCTCGCGTTGGCGGTGGTGGTGGTGTGGCTGTTCCCTGTTCCTGGGGCGGGGCGGGGTGCCAGAGGCCAGCAGCATGTGCACACACGTACGCGGTCGGTTGACGCTGGCCTGCGTCTAAAAACAACGACTCGGGATGAAAACCCAGTGCCCAGGAAGGGGTCCAGACCTCCCGGGGTCTACGTCGTGAAAGAATCATGACGTCGGGGGTCCTGCGGGTTGGGGGGGGCATCGACCCCACACAGTCCATTCATCGCCGATATGGGCCTCATAGCCCACCCATCCAAGGACCCCGTGGATTCGCACTCGGGGGCCTCTCGCTGATCCATCGGCGAAGGATCTCCCATGCCAGCTGGATGCTCCCCCCCATGAGCCGGTTCCCCCCTTTGACTCCGGTCGGACGAACGGGGTGGATCGGGAAGGGGAGCTACGAAATCTGTTGCGTGCAGCTGGCTTCGGCCCCGCAGCCAGGCGCCTTACTTGGTGCATTGGCGCCTCCAGCGCCAGGAGACGCCAGGGAAACCAGCTACGTCCCCGTGTGATCCCCCCCCCTTTCGCCCGACCTGACGAACGTTGCCCCTCACTCTCACCGTCTGGGCCCCGCGCGCCCCGCCAGTGGAGCACTGGCAGCTCGCGCCAGCACGACCTGCTGTCCCGGACGCAGACGTACGACGCCTTTCGGGCCGGCATGCCGCGCGCCTCGGCTACGCCCCGCTACGCCCGCCCTCGGAGCATTGCCACGAATCGAAATGGGAAATGGTGCAGTTGGTTCCGCTGCTGCCTTCAAGAGGCAAGACCGGCTCTGAAGTCGTGTGTGCGTGCGCTTCCTCGCCCGACCTCTGCTTGAGTCTTCTGCGATGCTGCGCGCGTGGCCGCGACGCCCGGAAAGTGCGTGCGTGCGTCCTACTCGTTGGGGGGTCTCTTCTTGGACGGTCCGCCTGTGGCTGCCTCCTCGCTCGCCAAGGCGAGCAGAGCCACCCCGCCTCGCCCTGCATCTTCCCGCCTGATGCTCCTGGCCCTCCCCCAAGAATCTCCTCGCACAGAAGCACGACAAGTATCGGCAGATCGACCGAGTGTGTCAGTGGTTTGTCTTCAGCCGCCCCCCTGGGAGAAGCTCAGCAGGCGTGCCCGCAATGCGTCGCAATTGTCATACAAGTTTGACGCACCATGGCCAGCATGACTGAACCTGCGCGGATGACACCTGCAGCATGTACGATCATAATGCCCTATCTGACTTTCTCTCTCGCAGCTGGGCGCCACGACATCCTGAACTGCTGATGAGGAATGGCGAGGGACAGGAGTGCTCAGGATAACGAAGAGGGAAGAGGGCGAGGAACGACGAGGAGGAATGAGCCTCATCCTTCCTCCTCGCTTTTTCTTTTCAAGGAGGAGGAAGGCGGAGGAAGCAGGAGGAGAAAGAGAAGGAGGAGTGAGGAGGAAGAGAGGGCAGGGATGAGGCCACCGCCACCCGGTCCAACGTGGATTTAACCCAGTGCAAAGAGAGGAGAGAGACCAGACCACAAGGTCAGAGACTGCAGGCCTCAAGCGACCTGGGGTGCGCAGCTCACGGACTCCGGGACACTAGCTTCTCTTGCCTCCGCGCAGGCGACGAGTTGGCGGGTCGTAGTCTCCCCACGGCCCGGAGGCGCCGCCCGCGCGCCGAGACACCTCTGGGGGGACGATTGGAGGGAGGAGGGAGAAGGACCGGGGCGAGCTCCTCCCGCCGCCGTCATCCTCCCTTCTCCCCTCCCTCGCTTCCTCCGCACCCTCCTCATCCTCCATCCCCCCCCCTCAGCCCTGCCGTTGCAGGAACAGCTGGGGCCCAATTCGAGTCAGGCCCGAGAGAAGTCCAGCCTAGTCTGCGCCTTCGGCTAGCCGGATCACAGCTAGACTCCTCGGCCTCCTGCCCTGCGGCTGCTTCTTCCCTTCCTCCCTCTCCCCTTCTCATTCCCCCTCCCCCTCCCCCTTTTTCTTCCGCCTCATCCCTCCCTCCCATACGCAGAAGATGCACATGGAGAGCGGCGCTGACCCATTCCCTCGTTGAGCGAGCGAGCCTCCCCCCTACCTCCTCTGGAGGAGGAGGAACTCGTCGCCTCCCGGTGACCGGCGGCCGCGGGGCCAGCCGCCCGGCGCCCGCCGAGGCCGTTCCAGCGCAGCCAGGTGAACGGCCTCATCGACCTGGTCTTGGGCCCGCTCTCCCGCGGGCCCCGGCTCGGGCGACCGGGACGGGCATGCAACGGCCTTTGCCTAGGCTTCGGGGTCCGAGTATAGGTGGGGTCGGAGGATCGCGCCCTGTTGCCGATGCATCGGCGATGGGGCCCTGGCCTTCGGAGCGACCGGGACGGGTAGCCAACGGTGGTTGCCTAGGCCTCGGGGTCCGAGTATAGGTTGGGTCGGGGGATCGCACCCTATCGCCGATGCATCGGCGTTGCGACTCGATGCGGAGCCGGGGTTTCTCCACGCCGACGCCGCCGATGCATCGCCGACGGCGCAGACACATCGGCGATGCGGCGCGATCCTCCAACCTCGGATTGGCAGTGCGCACATCGGAGGCGTCCAAGAGGGGGGTGGGGGCTAGGGCGGTGGTGGATATCATTGCCAAGGCCATGAAATCTCCTCGGCTCCATGGCGCCATCGAATCTTCTGTCAGCACATCCCCTGGCCCCACCCCTCGTCGGCATACATGCCTCGGGCCATGATGCGACCACCCTCCCTCTTCCTCACCCCCTCTTACGAGGAGTTTGCCCGAGGGGGGGTGCTCTTCTGGTAAGGCGGGGGGGGGGCATCTCAGAAGGCAGGGGCCTTGTCAGAAACACCCGGGTACTTCCAAGAAGGCGTCTTAGAAACCAAGGGGGGGTGCTGTAAGGCAGAAGAAGCCGCCTACATTCTGATATACACCCCCGCCTTGTCATAATGTCGCCCGCTTCGCGCCACCCCATAGTTCTCGCCGCCACGGCTGGTAGGAAGGTGGCAGGCAGATGGCATGAGAGCGCCCCGATTCACGCGGGGGTTGTGCAGGAGAGCGGCGGGGAAACGACACTGTTCCTGCGCCATACCGCGAGAGACATTGGGATGCCATGATGTGTCCGCTTTTGTCCTCGCCTGTATTTGCACGACCATCCAAGCATCGCTTCACACTTCGGATTTTGTGGCCGCAGCCATCTAGGGGCGAAGCGCGCCTTCTTCGCACAAGTCCCGAAGCCTGAAGCGCAGGGATCCTCATTCGTCATCGCGTGCAGAGCGGCGGGGCAGCGCAAGTCTCCCTGCATTTGCCAGAGTCCCTGTTTGCCGAATACGCACTTATCAGGGTGATGCTGACGGATCGAGGATGGAGGTTTTGTTGACCCTCTTCGTCTTCTTCCAGCCAGCATTGATTTTCGGAGGCCCGCGGGGATCTCTTGGGTCTGCGCTGGACGGCCCCCCTGGCGCCGCCACTGGCGCGCTCCGCGCACCAGGGAGGACCCCACACCCCACATGCTTTCACAACGGCCCTAAGCGACCCCCAGGACGGACCGACTCGCCACACTGGACTGGATGAGTGCGGCGACAGGCATCAATCATCACATCAAATAGATGTGTGTGTACATATATATATATATATATATATATATATATATATATATGTATGTGTGTGATACATGTGTATACGCATGTATGTACACAACGAAGTTTACGGCGGGTGTTTGGCCCAGGCGGGAAACCGATTGAGCCCGCAGTAGATTGCATTGCAGTTGTTGTAGGTCAAACCTTCGAGCCTTCGAAAAATGCATGGGCAGAACCCCGCATCCGCCCGCTGTGCGATATTGAGGGTTGTGCGGTGGGCGACTCCAGCCGGATGAGTCCCTGGCGCTCGCGGGAAGATGCAGCTTGTCGGAAGTCTGCGAGTTGTGCTACTTGCTGTCGCTGGCGCGCCACAGCGCTCGACAGGCTCGCCTGAACCCGAGCGAGCGTGCGGCGCTGCTGGACCAGGCCCGCCACATCGCCGCCACCATCGCGGCCTTGGCCGGCCTCGATGCCGCTTGCGGGCAGGGCGAAAGCCGAGGCGAAGGCGAACGCGCTGGCGGATGCGGCCAGGCGCGGGCGTGGCCGCGGCCTGGGTCGAGGCTGAGGTGCTGGCGCTCGTGCAGGCGCCACCGAGGGGGCCAGCGCTGCTGGAGGCACTGCCGCTGAGAAGGCCACGGGTGCGGCGGGCACTTTCTTCCTGGCTCGGGTGCCTGAGGCGGGGGCGGTGCCGCTGAGCGGAGGTGTAAGAACCCCTCTTCTCCTGGGTCTGCCACCTCATGGCTCGCACCTCCCTGGTCTGGCGGGCGGCGGCGGTGCGCCGCCTCTGGCGGCTTGCGGTGTGCCCAGAGGCGCACCTCCACAGGCGGCGGCGTGGGCGCCGCGCTGGTCGGCGCGATCGCGGCTGGCGGCGGAGGCGCTGGTGCCAGCGTGGGCGGCCCGCTGGCGGCCGCGCCAGGCGCGCCAGGCCGCGGCGTGCAGGACGGCCGCGCGTTGGCGGCTGCTGGGGCGACGCCGGGGGCGCGTGCGTACGGCCCGTGGATGCAGGCTGCAACCCTCGTGAGCAGAGCCTGGACACAGGGCATGAATGTGGAGCTTCCGATCTTCGACGCGAATGGCGGCATCAACGGGACCACAGTGGTCGAGATCGACGCCGCAGGGGCCCCTGGGCTTCAGGAACTCCAACTGAACGCTCAGTTCAGGGACGCATCGCTCGCCTCCGAAGCGCTCTACCTGGATGCTCTGTTCCTGCCTCGCGGCGCTTGGCCTGCGGATCTCTTGCGCTTGTGCGCGGGTGGATCAGCCCACTGCGCGGAGCCGCTTCAGCCTGGACGCGCAAGCATTCACGTGGAGTGGCTCCGCTTGCGATCGGGTCGAACGCTCGCCAAGCCCTGGGTCCGCCCGAGCGCGTTCGGCGGCCGCGGCGGAGACGGTGGCGCCCGCGTTCTCGGGGCGCTTGCAAACGGCGGTGCAGCCGGTCGCCTGGCGGACGCTGCTGCTGCTGCCCACGCGCAGGTGGCCGTTAGAGCGGCGCCGAAGGGGCCGCGGCGCCGAGGGGCCAGGGCGCTCGCGGCCGTCTCCGAGTTCGGAGCGTTTGGGCCAGCCGCAGCAGGAGTGGGTGGCAGTGAGACGAGGCGAAAGGTCTTGCAAACGCAGTGCGCGAGCTGCAGACGTAAGGGGCGGCGCTGGACTTGCTGGAGAGCGGCGCCTTGGCGCAGGTGTGCGGCGTGCTGGCGCAGAGATTCAGCCTCAGAGCTGAACTCAAGCGATGGCGGCTGGCAAGTGGCGAGCCGAAGATGGCGGGCGACGCGCGGCCGTCGCTCGCCTCAGTGGCCGAGCAGGACCTGGCCCGCCGCCCTGCCGCCCAGCCCGCCGGCACGACATTGCCCCGAAGGGAGCGCCCGCGATTTGTTTGGCCACCTGCGCAGCTCTTTTAGTCGGTGCTTGCAGGGGGGGGGGCCAAAGTCTCCCGCAGGTCATCGGCCGAATAGTTCCCCGCGTAGACTCGAGGGAGTTCTGCAGTTCTGCTAGTGACTGTCCCCTTTACCTTTGTTTTGAGTTTTACTGACGCAGGCAAGGGGGGAAGCTACGTGCTACGTGTTAATAACTGCGTGGCAAAAACAATTATGTGGTGCAAGCTGTGCGGCCGCCCATAGCACCGGGCGCTTACAAGGCACCCGCACGGCCACCCACGAGGCGAAGGTGCGGTAAACCCACCGCGCGGAGCGCATAAGAGGCGCCCACGGACGCCCAGGCAGCGCACGGGGTGCCCACGAGATGCCCACGGCGGCCCACACGGCGAGACCGCGGCCGGCCAGGGCAGTCACGAGGCGCCCGCGGCAGCCCACCTGGCGAAACCTCGGCAATCACACTTCTTCCGAAGGAAACAAAAGTATGAACGCCTGGCTACAGCTTTGTATGGGGACGGTTCATTTATGTAGATACAGGGGTGGGAAGACGTATCTGCGGGCCTGGCCCGTTTATGTTTCATGCTCTGTGCGCTTGTTTGTTGTGTTTTGTCGTTTCCCTATCGGGCCACGCCAGACTTGAAAGAAAAACGGTTCTGCAACCCCTCTGAGTCGTTCGCCTTCGTGTGTTCTTCCCAGGGCCCCGCGTGCGCCCGCCCAGGCCTCGCAAACATCCATGTTTTTCCATCCGCTTGTGTTTCCTCGTTTGGCCCAGGCAGGCCGCCCACTGGGGCCGCGCTGATGACGTATTCTTGCGCGGCGGTGGCCAAGCCTGGGCCGTCCTCTCTGTTGTCGTCGTGCGTTGCGTCTTCCTTAGCAGACGTCGTCGCAGGGCAGAAAAGGGGGCTTTCCCGCGCTATCAAAGGGACTTGTTTCGGGGTTTCGGCCCCTGTTGTTCTGTCTTGTGTGCGGGGACCCACGCGGGCGTGATGTTATCCCACCCTGACCGCTCTGTCCATTGCGCTTCCAGCCCTGAGTGTTTCCAGCTTCCCTGTACGTGTAGATTCGAGTGAAAGGGGACGGTACAGGGGGGTGGGGGCAAACCCCTAAGAAAGGAAAAGCGAGTCAGCCTGATCTCATTTGATGATGTGCGTTCCCACCTGCAGCTGTGTTGGAGCCAAGCGAGGCTGACATCGACAGCCAGCGTAGTCCGTGGCTGGCAGCTCCCCCATGCGTTGTATTGGAAGGCGCTTGTCCTAGCCTGCCGAGCACAGGTCCTCGTCGGCGTAGATGTCGAGGTTAGGCAGCAGATCGACGTGAACGCGCTCGCCGAGCTCCTGTCTGTGTTCACGGGCTTTGAGGCCAGGGTTCGCTCGGAGGCGCGGGGTCGTGGGAGCGGGCAAGGCTCGCGGAGATCGAGGTGACAGTTTCGCGCAATGGATGTCATGTGCCCGGCGTGCGCAGAAGGGGGTTAAGCCCAAAGGTGGGGTCAGTGAGTGAGTCTGCCTGGAAAGCCGAGCATTTCTTCACCAGAGGCCGTGCAGGGCGCGTTTCCTCTGGTCTAACCCTTGGCATGGACGAGACGACCTCGCTCCCCGCCCTTCGCCCGCCCCTCCCCATCCTGCCGACCCTCCCCCCCCCGGCAAAGCGCAGCGTACGCGGAGGCGGCGTGGTAGTCGCCACCCCACGCGGCGCGGAGCGCGTAGACGTGGCGACTTGTCCGGGCCAGGGCCTGGGCGACACCCGCTTCGCCCGAGGTTCGCTTCGCCTGGTGCCCACGAGTGCTTGTCCCCGCCCGGGTGGTGGCCGCCCGTCCGCCCGTCAGGGCCCCCCCGCCCACCCGGAGCGAACCCTGTGCGGAACGAGTCCAGGGCCAGGGGAAGCGGGCCTCGGGAGGAGCCAGGGGAACATCCAAGGGGGCGGGGGTACGGGCTGGTGGGGATATATGGATGTCACATCATTTCCGTGGCCGCGCGGCCGCCCAGTTTTCATGTTCCCACCTCACGGCACGGTCCCTGACCCCCCCCCGCGTCCGCGCACTTTTTTGTCGCAGCGTTCGCCCCCTCCGCGCGGGCAGGCCGAATCGGGTTGCGCTTGGGCAGATGTGCACCACGAAGGTTTCTCGTCCCCACGGCTGGACGTGGCTCGGAAAATTGGCTGGGATGGACTTGGGCGGGGATTGGGGTCCAGGTTTGAGCAGATCTGTAATTTGTCGGAGGCGGGGCGAGGGGGGGGCCTTTTCTGAGCGGACGCGTCGGAGGCTTCCAAAAAGCCTGTATTACAGCCTCCATCCCTTTTTTTGAAGCCCCCCTGGCTTCTGGGAAGGGCCCCCCCCCATACTCGCTCAACCCTTTTGGCCACGGATGGGAATGCCAGGAAGAAGGTCGGGAGGTTGGAGTTGCCCCTGGTAGGTGCGTGTCGTGGCGACGCGGCAGTTGAACGCCGCCGGCGGCCCCGAATCGGCTCGGCTCCTGGCCAGGCCTGAAGGCAACATCCACCACGATCTGGCCCAGCATTGGCACGTGGAGGCTTGGAGGCCCTGTAGGACCAGAGGTGGCCTGCGAGGCTTGTCCACCAGAGCAGCCCGTGAGGCCACTGAGGAGCAGAGACGGCACGTGTGTGCTCTCGATCTTGGGCCCCGTCGTCAAGCGCACGCGTCTGGTTCTGGCACAGGAGAGCCGCAGAAGGCCTCTGCGTGACGAGAGGTCCATGGTCGAACACGCATCGCAAGTGAGGCGGAGAGGAGCAATAGCAGGCCTCTGGACGGAGGACCCCCCCCTGTCATGGGAGGCGTCAGCGCTCAGGTTAGCCGGAGGGGAGCAAGGGAGGGCTCTGGGACGGATGACCCCCATGACATTGGAGGCGTCAGCGCTGATGGTGCTACAGCACGCCCGTCGAGGCGAATGATGGGAGGAGCAGCATGTCGGAGAGGGGCCTTTGACATCCTGCGGCCCGACTTCTTCGAGGCATGGGCCCTAGGACCTCTCGACCCTGTCCCCGTGGCTGGCATAAGAGTGGCCCTTTGCCAGAGCGACCCTCGGTGCGGGCCTACAGGGGCCCCCCATCATTGGCCTGCGCGCTTGGATTTCGCCCCTCCGCTCAGCGGCGAGCCCCGGGGGGAAGTGAGAGGGTGCAGGCCTTCTCGGAAGGCGGCGGGGCTTCTCAGCAGCCCTCGCGCCTTCTGAGAACCTTTCTGGGCCTTCTCCGCAGACAGAGACGGCTTCTTAGAAGGCGCAAGGGCTTCGGAGAAGCGCCGCCGTCTGAGAAGGCCTGCCTCCGCTCACTTCACGCCCGGGCGCGTCGCCGAAGCTGGGCACCAGAGGCCACTCTTGCCTAGGCTCACTCCTGCGAGTAGCCGCGCATTGGTACAAGTGTGCCTCCCTGGCCGAGCCGGGGGGGGGGGGGCGCATGCTCCGTTCCTTTGCCCAGGATTGGCCTGGCCCAGCTGCGATTGACACGCACAGACCTCCCTGAGATCCGACGTCGCGCAATAGTTGCAACACAGCAGACAAACCCCGCCAGAACCCTGGACCGCATCCCTCTTGTGGCAGTTCTCGAGCCGGATCGATCCGTGAAGGTCCCCGGGCCCGAAACGAGGCAGAACCGACCGCTGCGACCAAGATGTCCGGGGGGGGAAGAGGGGATGCGATGTACGGCAGGTTCGTGTCGTGTCGGCCAGCGGCCCAGAATCGGTCGATGTTGAACGATGGGACGTTGTGGAGAGGGTTGAAAGGTCCCGACGGCTTCAGGAACCGACCCCGCCGACGACGTTCAACATTGAACGCCGGCGGCGGCCCAGAGTCGGTCGATGTTGAACGATGGGACGTTGTGGAAACGGCCGATCGTTCAAGGTTGAAAGGTCCCGACGGCGTTAGGAACCGACGCCCAGGTCGACACAAAACAAACCTGCCGTAAAAGGATGCGGTGCAAGCGCTGGAAATGGTGGTATTATCGACGATATCCGCAAGTGCCCTCCATGCCGATGTCGACCACTTTGGTTTCGCGACGACCACGTCAACCGACGTTAGACCTTCAGGTTCGGACTCTCCCAAGAGAGGCCTGTCCAATTCGAACGGCTGCGCAATACCAATTCCAAGACGTCCGATCGCCAGGCGCGCGATTCTGGAAATGTCAGAATTTCTGGAATTCGTCTCTTTGATTTCTGAAAGTGTGGAATTCCTTCTTGTGATTTCAGAATTTCCGGAAAGTCGTTTCGGAATATCCGGAATTGTGGTTCGCACCTGGAACAGTACGATGTTAGCATTTTGAAATTTCCGGAATTATGTGTTGACGACTCGGAATTTTTGGATTCGTTCTGTTCTCGATTCGGAATTTCCGAGATCGTTGTGTTTTCGATTCTACATTTGGGGGTAGCGGGCTTGGCGCGATCGAGCAATATTGTGTTGACATTTGCGTCGTTCAAATTTGATTGCGTTTTTTTTTCTGGAGATGTGGAATCAGGTCTGACGTTGTTCGACGCGATCGTCGCAAGGCCAACGTGGCTGATATATGCATTTAAGGCACTTGCGAGATTGTCGGTAATATCGCCATTTCGAGCGCTGGCTCCGCACCTCATTACACCATCTCAGGGCCAGTCGCCCTGCGACTGCCCCCCCTGCCGCTGGGAGGCTCTGGCGCTGGGCGACTGGGCGCACGCGCGTGCCGGCCCAGACGGCGAGGCGATGCGGCCCGCCATGCTGCTCGGTCCCTCCTGGTCGTTCCCTACTGCTCGATCCTTCCCTCTCCGTGTCCTCCCCCGGGTATTTGTCCTTGGGGTCTTCGTGCCCTTCTCTTCGTTCTCGTCCTCGTCCCTCCTCCTCCGTCCTCCCCCATCCCCCCTCCTGCCCCTCCTCCTCCTCCTCCTCCTCCTCCTCCTCCTCCTCCTCCTCCTCCTCCAGTAGTTACTGCTCTCTCCCCGCTCGCTTTCTGTTATGCTTGTCTGCGCCCGCCGACGCCGCTCCGCAGCTGTCAAGGACCAGACATAGACACGCGTGAGGCGCGTGCGCTAAGAGAAAAGGCCGAGAGAGGGGTCCGCAGTGTAGTCGTTTTCTTTTTGTTTGCTCCTCGACCCTATCCCAGTACTTCCGAATTTCAGCTGAACGGATCCATCATGCGCAAGAGACACATCATAGACCATTAACGTTAACCACGCTGTCGCCGGGATTCGCGCTGCTTTGGCGAATGGTTGGTTACCAGCCGAAAGCCTTACGGATGGACCACAAACGTTGTCGTCTGCAGTCAATCACGGGATATATTTGCAAGGTTGGAATCTGGGGATACGCGTTTGTGATATTTCGTCGATTCACCCATTTAAAGCAAAGTGGTTCCCGTCCCTTCCCAACCTGATCGCGAAACAAGTTTCACGGGGAAAACTCTCGGGCCGAAGCGCCATGCGGCACCCGAATATGATATAATGGGTGCATGTTCCCCAATCAGAGCTTGCCTCTGTAGCGGTCCTAGCGGATTCATATGGTTACGTTAGGTTTGCCGCCGGTTTTCGCCGCACGCCCAGGCGCCCGGGGGTGCCAGGGGTGCCCGGGTGCCCTGGTGCCCGGGTGCCCGGGTGCCCGGGTGCCCGGGTGATTGCGTGCCCGGGTGCCTGGGTGCCCACGTGCCCAGGTGCCCGGTAGCTCTATATTGCCCTATAGCCCTGTATCCCCATAGCCCGAATAACTCTATAGCCTTATAGCCCTATAGCCCTGTAGCCCAACAACCCATAATTTCATAGCCCAATAACCCTATGGCCTGTCACCATATAGCGCGATAGCCTTCTAGCCCTCTAGCCTTATCGCCCCATAGCCCTAAAACCCTACAGAGATTATGTTTCCCAGCTGAGGTCCCTGAACCGACAAAACTTCGAGACATGGACTACGACCGCCTCTTGAGAGTCAGAGCCGCGAACCATTACGAACCCCATGCGCACGTCAGTGGAATGATGAAAGGGGAAGGGTATTCCCATCCAAATCGCTTTTTGGCATCCAGACGGCGTCAACTATTGAGGAGCACTCTAGGATCATGCGGAGCTTCTTCAACAGGCATTTAAGTTCAGAGTGGATGCTGGGCCAACGGCCGGGATGCAACTCCACGGTTGAGAACACATGCCTGGGGAAAACACATTGGCCAGAGGGACCGTACCAGACGCCCGGATGCGCAAGATGCTCCGCCACTTGTCAGCATTGCACCCTCAATTGGTTTCGCTCCGAATGTCTGGACATAATGGACACAACGACCACCATGTCGCACTGCTGGAATGGCAACAGGCAGACGCAGATTATAGGCTAGCAAGGGAGATGGAGTGGCGTGACAACCCGACCGCAAAAATGCTGACTTTCATGGCTGACAACAGATGAGCGCACTTGTAAAATATGTATTGAGAAAGAGTCCTTTTCACTACGCGGCCCGACAAACACAACTGAGCCAAGTTGTAGTTTCCGGAAACACCCCATCGATATTTGTCACAGTTTGAACAAGACAAGGAACTGCAATAATTATCTGAGTTGAGGTTTTGGGAACGAGAAGCCGAGAGACCGAATAAGTGGTTGCGAAAGGAGCACGAATACAATTGACGGTGCATCTTGCCAACCATGGGGTATCATCATCCCATGGGTTTGCAGAACACGTGTTGCAAGGAAAACAGACACAGGCCGTTACCATGACACAGCACTCGGAGGAAATATGCCAGATCGATGATCCAACACATGAGCTCCCGGAAGCAACAGTCAGAACAGGCGAAGGCATGATTGCAATTGGTCAGTGAAATTCTAGCACGTCAGAGGGCAGCACACAATGGTCTGTCATCACTTCATGAGTCCCGCAGCGCAGCCAACCTTGGCGACGAGAACACACCCGTGGTGCTTCAGTCCAGATTTGCGGTGCGAGAGCGATCCTCTATTAGGCCCGCCCGCCATGATGAAATAAAGGGGTGCGTCTTCCTCAGAGGACGGTCGGTCGAGTGGAGTGGTAATTGAGATTCGGCTTCAGGGACCGGGAACCTCTTCCCAGCGTGCTCTTGAGACTAGACCGCAATTCCGTGTCGCCGTGGCTTCGGGTCGCCCGGGGAAATGCCATGTCCGCCGCAATCCCAAGGTGACAGAATATATGCGATGCACTACGCCATGTTGCAGTGATCACCTAGATCTCGTGGCGAGACGTTTCGGGATCTGCGCCCGAGGTAAAGCGGAAGCTGCATGGGCGGCGCAGAGAAAAGACGTCGATAAGAAGAACGCTCGCGTCCGCAACAATGGGTGGCGGTGAGCATGGCCAAGTTCACCATGGAACAAAGCGTGTTAGTGCAGATGCGTCAGGAACGCGATGCATGGGATAGGCCAAACGCGTCGGGTCAATTGAGAGCACGTCGGACTTGTCCGCCCCGTAGATGTGGACCATAAGCTCACGGGTCAGACGGGAAAGCAATGTCGCGAGATTCCGACGTTTCCCGACCTCTTTAAGTCGCCAGGGGAGTTTCTGACAAGATGTCTGCCACGCCGGAAAACCTTTCTGGCCCACCAAATCCCCGTCCGACGGCTTTGGAGGCGGCGGCGGCGGCGGGGGCGGGTTTCCTGGCGGGGGCGGCGACGGGGGGGGGGGCGGCGATAAGGGCAATCGTTGGCTTATGACTTACCCCTTGGAGCTCTGGAAGCACATGAGCAAACCATCGGAGATCAATCTTTTGCCGATCCATGACGCCGCTGCCCTGCGGGGGTGGAGACGGCGCGCAGCCCGTTCAAGATCCTCAGTTTCGTGCGACGCATCAGGCGCTGGACCGTGGATTGCACAGGCGCTGGCTCTTAAGGCGGATGCAGCGATTCTACAGAGGTCAGGCAGATGTGAACGCATCGACACGTGCATTGCTTCTGACCTCATTGGACAGCCAGCGAATACGACACAGAACACGAATCCACCTCCTCACCATATTCACCTCGTAGCGCATGTGTCTCGCGCGGCAGTTAAAGCGCGCGGCGAACCCCTTTTCTTGCCGGCCGTGAGATGAGACGCTCGATGCGTCCATGGTTTTCAATCCGCGCCGAGCATTGCAGGAATGGTTGTGGGAGACCTGTATAACTTCTACCACGAGTGGATGGCCCCGAGCCGCGATTGGCGCGGTTGCTCGGCTGCATATCCGGAAGCCACGGCGGCTGCGCGCGGGCATTTTTACGGGCGCATGAAGATGTTTCCATATATGAAATGAGCCACGACGCACTGCGACACGGGTGGCGTATCGAGAGGGTCGGGCCGGATGTAAAACCACATGAGCGGTTATTTTGAGTTCCGGAAGATCATGGGGAAGCGGGGGATGAATGCAATCTTGGCAGTCGGAAGAAAGCCCCAATGCAGGGGCCGCCCTGGCCATCTGCCCGCCGCCCCAGGCCCGATCGGCGCCGGGGGGGTTGGGGGGCCCGCAGACAGACTGACAGACGGACGACTGAAGAAAGACGCCCTGCGCTAGCAACGCCACCTGTCGCGGAGAAGCGCGATGCAGGCAAATGTAAGGTCATGGGAGATAGACCGCGCGCCCGGGGCCCGAGGGCGGCGGGAGTTCGTCTGCGTGTCCAGTTGAGGGGCAGCAGAAGAAGGGGCTTTGTCACGCCTTCCCAAGAGGCGGATGCCGAGGCCGACAACGCGGCCTTCCGTTGCGCCAGCAGCTCGAGACATTTACTTTTGAGGAGGCGCTGGGGCGGGGGGCATGGGAACAAGCTGCGCGGACATCCAGTAAGCCGATATATACATACATACATAAATTTATATGCATGGGCGCGAACAAAAGCAAGTTGAACTTGCAGCGGCCAACGCGACCAGGGCATGTTTTGCAGCTGGCTCCGACGCTAGCAGCGAGAAGGGCAGCCAGAGGAGCGCAGACGCCAAGGGGCGGCACCAGGCTGGAACGGGGCAGAGAAGGGCGAACGTTCCCTCGGTGCCAAGCGCCGGTTCCAATTCAATACTCCTGGACGCCAGTGGCGTTGGATCCCGGGGGTTCGTGGCTCAGCGACTTGTTCGTTGGTTTGTTTAGCGCTGCTGACGAATGAGAGGTTTTTTTCTTGCCCATGCGTAGTGACGTTTCGCCGAGGGAAGCCACGAAGACACTGCGCGGCGTGAGCCCGAGGCCGAGCTGTTTAAAGACGGCCATATCCGCGTCGCGCGGTTTGGTTGCCCGCGTTCACCACTTCGGCAGAAGTCCTGCCGAGATCTCCTAGACCGCGAGTGGGGCAGTCGCGCCCGTCATAGGTTATGGCGAGGGCGGGAGAATGAGACCGCAGGCGACGCGGCCGTCGAGAATCGAGGGGATGTCCGCGTCGGGCGGGGGTCGATGTTGACACTGGTTGCGGGTTGAATATCATCGCTGAACAATGCTTGTATATACTTATCACGGCGCACCGGGACCGGGGGCCCGGGGCCGCGACCGCGACCACAAATGTGTGTGCCCAGGCTCTTGGGCGTCCCTGAGGCCCTCAAAACGCCCCGGGAACACGCCAAGAGAACCCGAAGACGCCCCAAGACGGACCCAAGACACCCAAAGGCCGCTCCAAGATGCCCAAGATGGCCCCCAAGACACCCCCGAAGGCCTCGCATACGCTCTAAGAAGCCCCCGAGAGGCCCCCCAGGACGTCCCCAGGAGGCAACAATAGCCCCAGCCCCGATGCAAAACGTATATGTTTTAGCATATAGATGGGTTTCGCTGTCGTACCGTTCTTGGCGACATCAGAGGTCCCCAAGACCGCCCCAAGACGGCCCAAGAGGCGCCCCCGAGGGCCCCAAGCCAGCCCAAAAGAGCCCCAGGACGGCCCAAGAGGCGCCCAAGACGGCCCAAACGGGCCCGGGACGGGGGGGGGGGAGGGGGGGAGGCCCCCCCGATTTTTTGTAGGGGGTCATGGACCCCCCGGGATTGCCCCCGACCGCTTCCAAATTGCCCACGACAGGCTACGCGGGCCGTGCAGATGGTGACGAAAGCCTGAAAAGGCCCCGAAGACGCCCAAGAGCGCCCCAAGAGGGCCCGTGAGGGCCCCAAGAGGGCCTGCAAGAGGCAACGATCGGCAATTTTTGTTTACGTGCATTTTCGGCAAACTCGCTGGCTTCGTCTTCGCAGTGCCCCAGACGCCCCCGCGGCGCCCCAACACAGCCCAAGAGAGACCCAAGAGGGCCCCAGACGGCCCAAAAGGGTCGGTTTGTGGGGCTCACAGAACTCCCAGGACGGCCCAAAAGGTTCCGAAACCGGCCCAGGAGGCCCCCTAGACGGTCTCAGGGAGGCCCAAAAAGGCCCCGTTCGAAATCATGTTCATGGGAGCCTCCCCGGGAACATGACTTCCGGTGTCCCAGGGCCCCCCACTGAGCCCCAGGACAGCCTCAGCGAGGCCCAGGAGGGCCCGAGATGGCTTGAAGATGACCGAAGAGGACCCCAAGAGGGCCTTCAAGAGGCACGAATCGGCCCACTTCCTTCGTAAAACGTGCATTTTCAGCATACTCGCTGGCTCCGTCTTCACAGTGCCCCAGACGCCCCCGCGGAGCCGCAAGACAGCCCAAGAGAGATCCAAGAGGGCCCACGACGGCCCAAAAGGGTCGGCCTGTGGGGCTCACAGAGCCCCCCAAGACGGCCCAAGACGCCCCGAAGCTGGCCCAGGAGGCCCCCAAGACGGCCCCAGGGAGGCCCAAGAAGGCCCCGTTCGAAATCATGTTCCCGCAAGCCTCTCCGGGAACATGATTTCTGGGCTCCCAGGGCCCCTTCGACCCCTACCTAGGGGGCTCCAGGACAGCCTCAGCGAGGCCCAAGAGGGCCCGAGATGGCGTCAAGATGGCCGAGGAGGGCCCCAAGAGGGCCTCCAAAAGGCAAAAATCAGCCCGTCCCCGTAGTAAAACGTACATATTCAGCATACTCCTTTGCTTCGTCTTCGCAGTGCCCCAGACGCCCCCGCGGCGCCCCAACACAGCCCAAGAGAAACCCAGGAGGGCCCCAGACGGCCCAAAAGGTCGTCCTGTGGGGCTCACAGAACCCCCCGAGACGGCCCAAAGAGGCCCCAAAGCCAGCCCAGGAGGCCCCCAAGACGGTCTCAGGGAGGCCCAAGAGGGCCTCGTTCGAAATCATGTTCCCGGAAGCTTCTCCAGGAACATGATTCTTGGGTTCCCACGACGCCCAAAGACAGCCCCCCCCAGAGGCCCCGGACACGCCGAAGATGGCTTCAGGACGGCCGACGACGCCGCCAAAACGCCCCAGGAGCGCCTCCAGAGGCCCCTCCAAAGGGCCCCAGAAGCCGAGAATCATCAAATTTCCAATGGTTTTCGAAGCATTCTTGCGCTCTCCCATGTTCCACCTCCCCATGGTCCCGGACCGCGTCAGAGGCCCTTCAGATCGCTCCAAGACGGCCGAAGAGGCTCCCAAGAAAGCTCAGAGACGGCCCAGGAGGCTCCCCAGATAAGTCAAGAGGGCCTCGAGAGCGCCCCGAGAGAGCCACAAGAGCGACCTCTAGAGGGCCCGAAGAGCGCGACATTTCGAGGTCTCCGGCCTGAGAGGCTCTCAGGACGCCCCCGGAGGCCATCAAGAGGCTCCCAAGAAGCTCCGTGAGGCTCCCAAGAGGCCCCCAGGAAGCCCCAATAGGCCCCCAAGGGGCCCCAGGGAAGCCCCCTGCGGGCCCCCTAAGACACTTCGGTGAATCGTATTTCCCAGATAGTTTTCCGGGAACATGATTCCTTGGGCTTCCGTCCACCGCCCCAACCATGTTTCCAATAGGTTTGCCGACAAGGCCAAAAGGCGCCCCTCGGTCAGCCCCCAGAGGCCCCCCTCTTAGAGAGCCGAACAAATCATGCTCCCAGAAAGCTTCCCGGGAACATGATTCTCTATCTCGGAGTAGGCCCAGGGGGGGGGGGGGCGGGCCGCTGCTTGTTTCCCCCCATCGGTGCCTACCGGGGGGTTGCGGGGGGGGTCCAGAGCTCCCGACATGGCCCGAGCCCGCCCCGAAGGAGGCCACGACAGGAAGACGGTCCCACGAGGCCCCGAAGACGCCCAAGATACCCTCAAGACAACCGACGAGGATTCCAACACGGACCAGGACGGATTCAAGAGGCTCCCCAAGACGGCCCTGGAAGGCAAGATTCGCTCGTTTTCCGATGGTTTTGGATTCCGCTTTCCAGCTCTCCCTCATGGCCTCGGAGGCCCTTCAGATCGCTCCAAGAAGGCCCACGAGGCCCCGACGAGGGCCCCAAGAGCGCGCCAAGAGAAGGCCCAGAGGGGTCCCGAGGCAGCCCGGGCCTGCCTCGAAGCAGGCCACGACAGGCTAATGGAGGTCCCGAGAGGACCCTAGACGGTCCCAAGAGGCCCCGAAGACGCCCAAGCTGCCCTCAAGACGGCCGACGAGGACTCCAACACGCTCCAGGACGGACTCAAGAGACTCCCAAGAGGGCCTTGGGAGGCAAGATTCACTAATTTTCCGATGGTTTTTGAAGGATTTTGGCGTTCTCGCTTTCCCCGCTTCCCAGCGCTCCCTCACGGCCTCGCTCGGAGGCCCTTCAGATTGCTCCAAGACGCGCCAGCAGGTTCCGAAGAGGGCCCCAAGACGGCCCAGGAGGCTCCCCAGTCCACCCAACCATGCCCCAAGAGCTCCCCAAGAAATGGCCCAGAGGGGGACCGCCAACCGATGTTTCGAGGTCTCTGGCCCTCGAGGCCGCGTGTAGGCCCCTGGAGGCCACCAAGAGGCTCCCACGAAGCCCCGTGATGCGCCCAAGAGGCCCCCGGGAAGCCCCAAGAGACCCCCAAGGGGCTCCCAGGGAACGCCCAAGAGGCCCCCCAACACACCCCAAGAGATCATGTCCCCAGAAAACCTTCGAGGGACATGGTTCATCATTGGCCCGAGAGTTCCGGGAGGCCCCCAAGGGGCCCCCCAGGGAACGCCCAAGAGACCCGCCAACACACCCCAACAAACCATGTCCCCAGAAAGCCTTCTGGCGACATGTTTCATCATGAGCCCGCGAGTCTCCGGAGGCTTCGAAGTACCATCATGCTACAGTAGAGTTGTCTGGAAAGTTGATTGGGAACATGACTGATCAACTTCTCGCGGTCCTCCGCAGATCGTTTCGCACAAAATTGCCCCAAGTGCCCTCTTGAATCGACGACGACGACAACGAAACGACGAAGACAACGACGATGACGACGACGACGACGACGACGACGACGACGACGACAACGGCCCGCCCCAATAGGCGACGACGACATTACGACATTACGACGACGACGAGGACGACGACGACGACGACGACGGCGACGACGACGACGACGACGACGGTACGCCCCAACAGGCTCCCCAAGACGCCCCAAACCCATGCTCCAAAAAAGCCTTCTGGGAACCCGATTCACACGGCCTCCGCCGCGTTACACAACCATTTTCCTCGAAGGCCTTTCGGAATGCAGATTGGCATGCGTGGACTGTGGTCCACTACTTCAGTGGAGCAGCAGTGAAGTCGTCAAGGCCTGGGGCCTGCTAAAACCTGAGCGCGCGCGAAGTGCGCGCGATGGTTCTAGTATATGTATATATATATACAAGACTGCATTGGCGCTGCGCGCCATGCACCTTGGTTCTTTGAGTTCCGCACGCAAGCGGAATGCGTGCGTGCGTACATGCGCGCATGCATGTATACACGCGCACTCGCATGCACGTTCCGTGTATATATATGTGTGAATATATATATATATATATATATATTCACATATATGAATATGTATATGTATATGTCTAGGTTTATACAATATACTTACATTGTTGTATGTGCGTATGCAGCGTACATATGTACTTACACATTCATGTGTGTAAGGGTATGAACATGCATATGCAACTCGTACGTGCTTTGTCGGTGCACGCCCATATGTATATATATATATATATATATACATAACTATGGGTTCGCAAACACATGCGTATCTCGGGCGGTAGTGGCCTGACCAGTTGCTCAGGGCATCTCGCAACTGAAAGGTGCGAGGGCATCAGGCGAAAATGGCCAGATTACCATGGGACAATGCATCGCCGAGGTCAGTGTGCGAGGATGTCTCAAGCGAAGATGGCCTGAACACTTCCGCTCATGACACACGGGAACTCAGAGTTGCGAGGATGTCTCAAGCGAAAACGGCCTGAACACCTCAGCTCAGGACAGATCGGAACTCAGTGACGCGAGGATGTCTCAAACGAAAGTGGCGGAATACCATGGGGCAGGGCATCTCGGAACCCAGAGCTGAGAGAACATTTCTAGCGAAAGTGGCCCGAACACCTCAGCTCGAGGAGCCCTGGAACGTAGAGTTGCGAGAAAGTCTCAAAGCAGAAGTGGCTGGACCACCTTGGGGCAGGGCCATTTCGGAGGAGGTTTTCAGTCCACAGGCCACAGCGGTCTGATTTCCTCAGCTCAGGGCACCTCGGAACCGAAAGTTGCGAGGATGGCTCTGGCGAAAGTGACCGGAACACCGCAGCTTAGGACATCCCCGGACGCAGAGTTGCGAGGGTGTCGCATGCGGAAGTGGTCGGACCACCTTGGGGTAGGGCACCTCCGAGGTCAGAGTTGCGAGGATGTCTTAGGCGCAACTGGCCCGAGCACTATGGGGCGGGGCATCTCCGAAGTCAGCCTTGCGAGGAAGTCTCAAGCGAAGAGTGGTCTGAACACCTCAGCTCAGGGCATCCCGAAATCCAGAGTTGCGAGAAGTCGCAGGCGAAAGTAGGCTAACCACCATGGTGCAGGGCACCTCCGAAATCAGACTTGCGAGACTGTCTCAGGCGAAATTGGCTTGAACACCTCAGGCCAGGGCGTCTCGGACTCCAGAGTTGCGAGGATGTCTCTGGCGAAAATGGCGGGACCACTGCGAGCCAAAGCGTTTCCAAGGTGGGAGATGTGAGCATACTCGGGCGAAGCGGATCTCACGATTCCCTCTTCCTCATCCCCCTCCTCGTTTCCTGTTTGGGTGATACTCGCCACTCGTCCTCCGCACTTCCCTTGCGTATAATTCCCTCTTCCTGTTTCTTCATTTTCTTATTGGATCGCTTCGCTCATTCCGCCGGCCCGTGATATGGCATCGCTGGTTTTTGTCTGTGTGTTCGTTGCCCATGTTGCGCTCTTGGGGGCGGGTGTCGTTCGGACGCGTTGCGTGGGGAGTTTTGATGGTGAAGCAGTTCCCTGGGGGTCGTCTCTCGATGGGGCGAAATAGAGTCGTCGTCAAGATGCTTCTTTGGGGGGCCTCTTGGGGTCTGTTGAGAGGCCGTTCGGGGGCGCCTGGGAGACATGTTTGAAGCCTTCTGGGGCTTCTTTTGGGCCTCCTGGGAGTCTCCTGGGGCCTCTTGGCGACATCTTGGGGCCTCTTGGAGGCCTCTTGGGGCCTCTTTGGGACCTCCTGGGCGCCTTCTGGGACGGAGGGCTCCATTTTTGAGTTCTCGGTATCCCTCCTGAGTCCCTCTTGGGCCCGTCTTGGGGCCTCTTGGTCCGTCTTGGGCGGCACTTGGGCCGTCTTGAGGGCTCTCTTGGGTCGTTTCGGCGCCGTCTTGGGAGCTTCGTGGGCCGTCTTGGAGCGGTCTTGGGGGCCTCTTGGGCCGTCTTGGAGCGTCCGGAAGCCGAAAAAGCCAGAACACAAAAAACATAGAAAAAACAAATGAAAATCAACGATTTTGGCCTCTTGGGGCTCTCTTCGGAGGCCTCTTGGAAGGCTCTTGGGGCGTCTTGGAGGCCTCTTGGGCTGTCTTGGGGGCCTTTTGGGCCGTCTTGGGGTCATCTTCGGCGTCTTCGAGCGCTCTTTGGGCGTCTCGGGGGCCTCTTGGGCAGTCTTGGGGGCCTCTTGGGGCACTCTGAGCGCGCTCTGGGGAGCCTGAGAGGCCGCACCCAGAAGGAAAACCATCTCTGAGTAGACTTCGGGCGGCGGTCGGGCGGCGGTCGGGCGTTGGTCGGGGTACTTTTCGCCGGGGGACCCCCAGGGGCCGCCCCGCGCGCGCGAACTAGAAATACTGTTAATACTGTTAACCAGTTACCGGAGATCTTAGCACGCCCTGGCCCGTTGGGCCGGCGAATTCGCGTTCTCCTGGTCCACTTCCTCTTCCTCCTCCTTTCCTCCTCCTCCTCCTCCTGATTTGCCGGTTGGGCCGGGCCGAGCAAAGCTGGCGGACTGGCCGAAACGGGGTCGACGACGATAACGACGACGATTACGACAACGAACGACGACGACGACGACGACGACGACGACGACGATCATCTTGTGAAAGTTGTTGGGGGCATCCTCGGACATCTTCGCTGCATGCCACGAGACCCTCAACGACTGGGCCACAATGTGGAATGTCATGGGAGCAAAATCAATGAATGTTGGCATGCGGAAACATCGTGGGGTTGTTTGCGGGGGCCTCGTGGGCCGGTTTGGTGCGTTCACGGGCCGTCCTGGGGCCTTCTTGGGCCGTCTTGGGGAGCTTGGGCCCGCTGGAACCCCCTTTGGACCCATCTTGGGCGCTTCCGGGGACCTCCCATGGCCTATTTGGGTCTGTGCTGGGAGTCCTTGGGGGGCCTCTTGGGTTCATTATGGGCTGTCTTGGGGCTGTCGTGGGCGATCGTGGGGCCCGGCTCGGCCGTCTTGAATCTTTCTTGGGGGCCTTATGGGGCGTCTTGAGGCGATCTCGGGGGCTTTGAAGCCGTCTTGAAAGCTGATGACGTCCGAAAGGCGAACATGCAAACATTGTAAGTTTTACGAAGGGAATGGGGCGATTTCTATGTGTTGACGGCCCCTTGGAAAGTTTTTCGGGGTGCCTTGGGGGTCTTCTGGGCCGTCCTGAAGCAATTGGAGTCCCTCTTGGAGCGCTCTTGAGCTGTCTGGGGCCTCCCTTGAGCCTTTCTGATGGCCCCTCTGATCGCTCTGGGTCTGCTGGCAAGGCGTTTGGGGAGACCCGGAAAGCCGGGTGACCTTTTTCCAAGGACGTCCAAGGGAGCTTGGGAAACCCCAGGTCCCGGGGATCCAGTTTTGTGTGTGTGTGTGTGTGGGGGGGGGGGGGCGTTTTTTCCTCCCCGGGCTTGTAAACTATAGGAAGAGGAGTATGTTTACACATACATTTATATGTAGGAGTGCTAATGCCGCGGGTGAGATCAGGGAGCTTTCTCCCGGGGTACCCTGGATACTGCTGGGGGTTATAGTGCGGCACGTTGTCCAGTCAGCGCGGTGCACAACAAATTTCAAGATGGCAATTTCAAAGCACCCGCGATGCCCAAAATTCCAAGTGCCTTTCCCGTTGTTTGGGGGGCGATGCATGGAATGCGGGTGAAGTTTAAATTGGTTCGCGCGTCGCACTCCGTATTTGTACTTGTCCGATGGGCAAAGGGTCAATTTTGCAGTTGATGGGAAAATGCCAGACTTCGCATTGTCAGGCAGAGGTGCTCTTGGCCGGTGGAGCCGCGCAGTCGCTCGAGGCGCAGTTGCCTTTGAGGGGCGGGCTTGCGTGATGCCAGATGCTACGAGCTTTCTGGGCGATGCAGAAGCGGCAGGAGGACCTCCAGCTGATTCCATTTAAACCCACACATCAGTGGTTTTGCATGCAAATGAGCTGATTGCGACGCACGGCTACAGAGACGGGCAACCGATCCAATCGGATGATGATTTCCCGATCAGAGATGTCTCTCGACACGATTGCCAATATTTCTTTCTAGCCGGCAATCTCCCGGAAACAGAGTTGGCTATGTTGCGCAGCGGGCATCGCCCGTGCTCATCCGTTGCCACCGACCCAGTCGATGGATCACGGATCGGGAAATGCGAGCGAGCGAGCCGCCCCCGGGTTTGTCTCGAGGGAGCAGTCGCGCCATGGAGATGACGCGCGGCCCGGCGATGCCCCCGCCCCCCGACCGGCCAAAACCGGGTGAGATAGTTGGTCGAGGCGATGAAGACTTCGTGGACATCGCAGAGCCACCAGTGGCGCCAGAAGAAGTCAATTTTGAGATGTCTCATGCCGAGCTTCTACAACGGGGCGCAGTCTCCGCCCAATATATCCCGACCCCCCCCCCCAAAAGAACCTGCTCTGCGAGTCGCGCAGATTGGCCTGGGCCTTTTGGTCATTTCGCCGCAAGAGGCAGAGTGCGGGTTTAAGGTTTCCAGAGCATGCGCTGGCCCTCTTTTGCGTCGGACACCTCGCCGCCATGGATCACCGATCTGCGGCTGATGAGCTGTCGCGGGGGCTCCGCGGAGAGGCTGCGCGCGGCGTCTCGCGGCTGGTTGGCGAATTTCATCGCGGCGCAGGGCGCCCGCGAGAAGTCGACGGGGCACGTCTGCGCATTTCTCGGCGAGACTGAAGGCCCCGGGGGGGGGGGCACATAGCGCACCGCGGGTGGCGCGCGCGAAATTGCGATTATGATTGCGCGAGATGGCGCCATTCCGGGGACAGAGAGATTCACGGCAGTAGCCAAACGAGCAAGCGGCGCAGCACATCTGGGCACCCGTGATTATCAATATTACGTGTGCGATCTTCTTCCGTCTGTCACAATGCACGACGTGGCGAAAATGGGAAATCCAAGTGGCAGGCCAGGTTGGACCCCCTTTCCCCACAGCACTTTCTTTTCGGATCTTTTCTTCGCCACAGGCCCCCACCTGGATCGCGTTGCAAGGTGACCGAACCAGGCGTTTCCACGGTTCCAGGTATCTATCTGGGATGTGTGCGCAAAGCGAGGGGGTTCGTTGGGCCAGACAGCTATGTTGCTGCATTGGCGTCGATCGAAGGTCTGGGCGCGGTGACTGGGCGCCGGCGCGACGGTGCTCGACGCGCCGTTGAAACGTCGGAACAAGTCTATAGAGACACGCGTGGCCCCGCGGCAGTGAGTCAAGAACTCGAATTCCCAATGAAAGACGCCTATGAGAAGGCCCCCGCTCGCGTTGCATTGGCGACGGCGCCGCCCAAGGACACGAGTGGTAGTGCATCCAGCGGAGCACGACCTGTCATCAACAGCCCTGCTGCCTGCGACGAAGCGGATGGCGACGCCGAGTTGTTTGGCCACCCCACCCCGCCGCCGCCGCCGTCGTTGCTCGATGAGGGGCGAGGCTTAAGGCGATGACGCGCCAGAGAGCCCCTCGGACGACGCAAACCCAGGCGGCCGCGGCCGCGCGGGGGGGCCCGCGGCGGTGGATGGGTTTGCTCGTCAACGAGGGGACGAGGCAGGCAGGGGGCAATTCGGGCTGCGCTCTGTACAGTGCAAGCTGGGTAGACAGTCGCACTCCTCACAGACGTCGAGGTTCCGGGGTGGTCCCAAGACCTGCCTTGAAAACGTTTGAGGTTTGGGTGGTCTTCGCAGTCCGGTGAGGGCCACCCAGGAATTAACTGCACTCGAGTACCGGGGATAAGAACATTGGTCGCGGATTTCCAAGGATCCACCATTTATCGGGAAGCGCATGTCGCGTGCCGTACGAATGGTTTCATACGGCGGCCTTGAATATGGACCTGTCGCCCTAATGCGACTGGACGACGCTCACGATTGGATCCGATGCATGAGGAAGATCCCTGGACCCATTAATCTTGGGACGCATCCCAGTAGATGGTATCATATGACGAAAGGGCCCAACGGAGAACGAAGCAAGGCATATGATAGATTCTAGACATATAAGTTCGGATTCCTCCCAATTGAAGACGGAGGTCCGCGCGTCGAACATGAGAGACACTGCAATCAGAGCAGCAAAGGTCAAGCGTTGCGCAGGCCAAGCCCGAATCCGATGAGGATATCGCACGGCGGTAACAAACGTGGCACGGGGGAGTGATCTCACGGGACGGGGTCAACCCAGGCTCAGCTGATCGGACAGGCATAGAACTACACTTTGGGCGAGTGGATTAGCTTCTTGCGCGGATCCCGAAATTCCGAATTTACTTTTGCGACGTCGTCTTACGTATTGGTTCGCCCGCCATTCGAGGGTGCCGATCGCGCCTGTTGGATTTGCCTGGGCCTCGGCGTCTTTTGCCATTGTCAGTCTGGAACCAAGGGTTGCGCCTCGCGAGTGGATTGGAGGATGGGCGTAAGCTGAGTTTTTCAGCCGCGGGGGGGCGCGGGCGTTTGCCGCCGCACAGGGGCCAGGGGCAACTAGGAAACGCCCAGGGAAATGGAGGGCGGCAGGTCGAGGAAAAACGGGGGAGGGGGAGGACAAAGCAGCGGGCGGGAATGGTGAACATAGTGACCAGGCGAGATACTTTGATATGGGGAGCGATGCGGGCGGAGGCCGCAGTTGGAATTCCTTATGATAGCCCCGGGACGTTCAGACACCTCCGTCCGGAGGCCAGCAGGGGGGTTCAGCGGCCATTGCCTTCCTGACTCTGCGGGCGGGGCGCGACGACGTACCCGACGTGTGCCCCGCCCCTTTCGCTAGGTGCCGGTCTGTGCGTGCTCGCCCCGCGCGAGACATCCAGCGCGTTCAGAACTGCACTTAGCCGGGCACTAGGTGCAGTTCTGTACGCGCTGGTTTCGCCGGAGACATCCCCACAAAACGGAGCACTTATAGAACTACACCTAGCCGGCGGGGCGGGGTGCATGTCGGGCGCTGCCACTCGCGCCCCCGACGTGTACCGCGCCCCGGCCGCTAAGTGCCGGAAGCATCGGCTGCCCGCGCTGCCCATCGTCGAGGCCCCGCCCCCTGGGCCGCTCCCCACCGACATCCCGCATCCCCTGGCTCAGCGAAGCCAGCCGTATGCCTGGGGGCCTCGACGTCGCGCAGCCCGCTTCCCTCCCCCGCCTGTGCCCCAGCAGCAACTTCGCGATCCGATCCCCCGCGCTTTCAATTCTTCTTCGCGCCGGATGCCCCGTCCGAGCGCGAGCGCTTTTTCGTGCTAAGATTTTTCTTTCGGCTGCCGCCAAGCCTCGCCGCGCAACGTGGCGATCGTTTCCACGCTTGGCATGCAACGTCGTCGGCGCGACCATCGCCTTCCATCGTAGGTCGCGAAGCGGCGTCCGTCCACCCAGACCGACCGACGCGCCAAATCGAATTATGATTGCCACCCCTGGTCCCCGCAACAAGGTGCAGTTTTGCTGTGTGTAGTTGTAGATGTGTTCGAGCTGAGGCAGACTCGCCCGCGAGCATCACCTCCGAATCAGGCGCGCCTGGCCACGAGCCGAGAGGCATTCGCTCAACGGCGCGGCGCGCCCAGAATGCCACTGCAGCGGCCAAATCTCGATCATCTGAGACACCCAGGAAACGAGAGGATGGATCTTCAGTTTCGCTGCAACCCGTTCACTGATGCGAGCCAGGTCTTTGATTTGGATCGTTGGGGGCCGACTCTGGCCAGCTGACGCTGACTTCTGTCGACGCCCCATAGCCCGCTCGGTCGCGAAATCGGAGGCGGCCGTGCAACCGCGCGCCCAGGAGGCGCTATGAGCGGAGCGGGGGCGAATTTGATCCGACGACGCGGGGGGCGAAAGCTAAGTTCAGGAATCTCATGGCATCGTAAGAACCTAAAGGCGGACCTGTGCACTTTGGCAGGTTCTTCGCTAATTTCACGGCGAAGAATTTCGAATTGCCAGAGGGACACAAGGGTCGACCATGCCAAGGACGAGATGTCTTCACAGTACCAGGCGCGCGATCAAGGCCACAGTGGGTGCAAGTAAGGTGGTTGACGCACATGGGTTGTTTAAAAGGTCATGAAGTACAACAGTCCGATGCCTAACAGGCATGCACCCAATCCAAGGGGGGCGGGGCTTGCACTTGGAGTTGGCTACCAGGGGAAGAATGGCCAGACTCATGGTCTCACATGAAGCGCGCTGTTTGCGCGTCGATTCTCTCCCTACGTTGACGTCCTGATTCTGGAGGGCATGGGTGACCGCATCGGGAGAAACATATCATTTCACATCTGTTTTGACAGATGCAGCCCATGGCGCAGCTGTCGCTATCACTCCAAGCCGGAGCTTTTCCTGGTAATATTTGCTGGCGACTTCAAAATGTCTGGCACGTCGAACAACGTGGAAGCGAGTCTGAGAATGATGCCGGATCCCTCAGATGGGTACCCAGATGGGGATAGAGGTGTAACCTCCCGCAACGGTTGCGCGGTATTCGGGATGTGAGCATCGGCATTACCGGAAGACGATCGAAGGGCATGGGGATTTGGCCTCGACCGTTGATCCGCCACCGCCGAAACAGAAGAAGACGTCAGCGAGCGATCCGGGGGCGTGCCAAGCGGGAAAGACAATGATAAAGAGGGCTTTTCTACGCAGTGGTAAAAGCCAGTCAGAACCGTGCATGCCGAGACCAGCCGAGGCAGTTCAGGTCATCGAATTTGCAATTGCAGGCGTCTTTGAGTCCAGCATTCTGTTGCACGCGCAGCTCATGGACACAGACCCTGCAACTTGCCCGCCTGCAGGTGCATCGTGTTGGCCAGGGTTGATCGATTTCGAGGGTGGCCCATGCAGGCGCTGCGGATTCATCGCGCAGCAACCCGGGCCTTCAGGGATGTTGCACCCCGTCGCTGCGAAAGTATTAATGAGGATCCTGCCTGGGACTCGCATGGTCAAGTGCGACTGTCTGGGAGCTGGCTGCCAAACTGCCAGTTGCACGACGAAGTGGGCCGAGCGGCAAGACGTGGATCTCCTGAGACTAATAGGTTACACCAAGACGATTATTCAATATCGGATGGTTTCATGGCATGGCGATAATATGGAAGCTGCACAGATCCGACGCTACTCAGATGCAGACCTGGCAAGCGACATCCGCACTCGAAGGAGTGCCATCGCCAGCGGCCCAATCATTCGGGGACCGCGCGCGAGAGCTGATCCGAGCTAGGCCTCTAGACGAACATAGCACCCTGGAAGCCGAGATAGCCGCAGCAGGATTGGCACTGCGTGCGGATATTCTGGCATCGCTCCCCTATGGAAAACGCGATTTCAGAGAACTCCCGACTTTCTGTCCCTGGAAATAACCAGGCGGCGCGCAAAGTCATCGAAGCGGGGGGGTGGCACAAGCCAGTGCGCATGCCCCGTGCGCATAGGATCGCAGCCGCCGCCGTTTCGGAGCAGTTCAGCCGCGGCGCCGTGGAATTTCAACGCGGCAGAACTCGCAGCGAGGCCGCCGACATGGGGCCAAACGGTTCACTGATCTATCTGCGCGGATCAAAGTTCTGCGCCTCGTTTGTATCGCGCCCCCAAGGTTTTGGGATATCAAATGCTGCCAATATTGTATCGCATCGGTGTTCGCAAACGGACTTCCCCTGGATCCACGGGGGGGGGGGGGGGGGCGTCGAGCCGGCTGTCGGTCCTCAGGCGGCCGCGCATGCGAGGGCGCAGTAACCCTGCAAAGAAGCCCGCGAGCTTCTAGCGCATCGGCGAGGGCGTACCAGTCATGGGCAAGTTAGTTATTTCCAGCATGGGGCCGATGGAGCTCTGCATTCCGCGGCCCAGCTACGGACGCAGACAAGACCGACGTTGCGACCGGCGGCTCAGCTGCCAGCGCGCTGCGCCAACAAGATGATTCTAGCAAAAGCTCCACTGCGCAAATCTCCAGGCCGGGCAACCTCAATAGGTTTTAATGCGCCAATAGCAAGGCCATGCGCTATACTGAAAAGTAAGGCGCGACTACAGACACAGGGAGAGGCAAGCCTCTCAGTGACACCAAAACGTTCCAAGGACAGCGCATCTAGCCTTGTGCCTCAATCTCGCGCGATGGGGGGCCACTCTTGGCAATGCGTAGACGAGCCCGTTTATGTTCGAAAGGAGACCGCGGTTCATTGTGGCGTCTGCGGGGGGTTCGAAACATATTCAGACGAGTGTCGTCGAGTTTCAGAGGAACTGGAATCGCGGCACTGGACATGGGCAGGAACAGCACGCATCGAGTGGCCAACCGCTTGCCAGTACTAGAGGGGCCCGCGCGCGGTGAATTTCATTTCGTGCTAACCCATGTCAGACAATCAGGCCGCACGGGTGCGCGCGTGGACAAGAAGCCTTGGACAATAGCATCAACATCGATGGAATGCAGGAATGGGTGACATCGATGCATCGACGGAACGCTTGCACATGTTGAGGCACGAGGGGACTTGCAAAATAGTGGAGGAACCTATTCATGCGCTTACCAAGCATATTCCTGTTGGCTTAGCGCGTACCTCTCACGCGCGCAGTCGCACATCCACCTGCAACCCGGATGCACGCGCCGGCGCTGCCGTTTTGGCCCCAAGGCCCGCGGTCATTGCGACCGCCGGCCCGCAAATTGGCCCGCCCTCGGTCGGCCACGACTCCCCCGCTCGTGTTGTCCTGCTGGTTCACCCGTCATTTGCGTTGTATCAACTTGCGCCCTGTGCGAGAGAAGGGCAGCGATTCGCAAACAAGCCAACGCAGAACAGCACAATACGCTGGAATGCAAAGCAGTGCAGAGTGACGCAGAGCAGCACGACGCAACGCAATGCAAACAAACGCATGCAGCGACAAACAATGCTCGGCAGGGTAAACCCAAGCGAGCGCGGAAGAGCGAAACGGCACGGCAGCTGGGCAAAGAGGGCGGCAGCGGGCGCCCACGGGATAAGGGCGGCCACGCGGGGGTTGGGGGCGCAAACGGAACGGCAACGAGGTGGCATCGGGGCGGTCACGTGGCGCCCACGAACCAAACATTTTGAAAACACGCCCAGCTCTTCACAGACGAAGTCAGCACCCCTTGAGGTAAGCATTGCTGGGGGAATGGAGGGGGGAATGACCAAGGCAGGCCCGTATTCAGCCTGTATCGCAACCCATTGGCAGAGCGGGGCCAACGTTGATCCGGATGGCGCGCCCTGGGTAATCTTTGGCACAGCCGAGACAGGGCGGGTTTATCAGCGATGCGGGCTGGCGGGCCGTGTGTCGGAGGGCATCATTTATGCAAGTGCACCGATCCTGGCCAGGCGGATCTTGGGGCCAGGATCGGTGTGTACGCCTTCCTGCCCAAGCCAGGAGGGCGTTTACACCGATCTTGGACCCACAGATGAGGTTGATTCGGATATGTGTGGGTGTATCGTTGGTTTCCCCCTCTTCACAACATGTGGCGCGATTGGCGGCGCAAATTGCACAGAGCGGGGCAAATCATGATTCGGATGGCATGCCGTGTGATTTGCCTGGCGCATCCGAGGCAGGGCAGGGCAGGCCGTTGTTTCGGTCGGCTTGCCGTGCTCCATGTGTGGCAGAACTTGTAAGCATGGCGCAACGTTGGCAAAGTGGGGGCAGTCCGTCTGCGACGGGGCAGGGGGTCCAACTGGTGATAACGTCGGATGCATGCAGCGCGCAACGTAGAGCGCAATGTGTGGCGGAACCTTGCCAGAAACGGCCACTCGCGATGTCGTCGCGTGCGTGGCACGCGCAATTCATTGGGCACTTTTTGGCGGAACCTGTGGGAGAGGGGACTATTGCGTGACTGCGCAGGTCCATGCATGCTTTCTTTATCGGGTCGGGTAAGCCTTGCTATTATGTCCGATGTTTGCCGCCGCAGTTGTCTGAGCAGGGTGGCGTGCGCAGCATATGTTACAAGCTATGCAGGTGGAACAAAGCCGTGATTCGTTTGGGTTTTGCATCGCAGCCTACGTCTCATTTAGGACAGGACAGGCCAATACGTGAGTCCGCTGGGCGTGCGAATGCTAACCTATGGAGCAATACATCGTGCAATCTGGACTGAGTGGACCAAGACATGACTAGGCCTGGTAGGTTGCATCGCCACATTTGGGGCAATGTATGGCGGTTCCGCGTGCTGTGTCGTGTGCAGCGCCGCGCGGTACCGTGTCCTGTCGTGCCATGCCGTGCCGTGCAGTTTTTTGTTGCACATGTTGTTCAGGGTCTTTCGGCGGGGCGATGTGGAAGAATTCTTTACGCTTCGCGTATCCCCACCAGCCCATCTCACAGCAGCAACTCTTGCGAAGCATGCCGACAGTCGTGTTTTTCAGGCGTGTGTCCGCTTGGCCCCGCATATCTCCCCTGTTCCTCCTTCCTCCCGCCTCCTTGTACATCCTCCTTGTGGGGGGAGCGGGAGAAGGACGAGGCGGAGGAGGAGGGAGAGAAAGCGCTCCTCGTGGTTTGAGTCGTTTGGGGTTTCTCGTCCTGGTGTGAGTCGTTCGGGCCCTTCTTCCTGGTGTGAGTCGTTCGGGCTCTTCGTGGTGTGAGTCGTTCGGGCTCTTCGTCCTGGTGTGAGTCGTTCGGGCTTCTCGTGGTGTGAGTTGTTCGGGCCCCTCGTCCTGGTGTGAGTCGTTCGGGCCCCTCCTCCTGGTGTGACTCGTTCCGGCTCCTCGTGGTGTGAGTCGTTCGGGGCCCGCGTCGTGGTGTGAGTCGTTCGGGCTCCTCGTGTTGTGAGTCGTTCGGGGTCCTGTGAGTCGTTCGGGCCCTCCTCCTGGTGTGAGTCGTTCGGGCTCCTCGTGGTGTGAGTCGTTCGGGGCCCTCGTCCTGGTGTGAGTCGTTCGGGCTCGTGGTGTGAGTCGTTCGGGCTCCTCGTGGTGTGAGTCGTTCGGGCGCCTCGTCCTGGTGTGAGTCGTTCGGGCCCCTCCTTGTGGTGTGAGTCGTTCGGGCTCTTCGTGGTGTGAGTCGTTCGGGCCCCTCGTCCTGGTGTGAGTCGTTCGGGCTCCTCGTGGGGCCTCTTGGGGGCCTCTTGGAGCCTCTTGGGGCCTCTTGGGGGCCTCTTGGGGGCCTCTTGGGGCCTGGGGGCCTCTTGGGGGCCTCTTGGGGGCCTCTTGGGGCCTCTTGGGGGCCTCTTGGGGCCTCTTGGGGGCCTCTTGGAGGCCTCTTGGGGGCCTCTTGGGGGCCTCTTGGGGCCATCTTGGGGCCTCTTGCGACCTCCTCAGAAGCGCAAATGAGCGCTGCCCCCTGAGAAGGACAACATGAGCCCAAAACCTTCGTAAAATCAATGATTTTGCTATGAAGGACTATGAGCGCTGCCCCCTCAGAAGCCCAAAATGGGCCCAAAACCCTAGTAAAATCAATGATGTTTGCTTCAAAGACGGTCTGAGGTGCCAAACGGTCCCCCCCCCCCTGGGGGCCAGAATCCTCGTGAGGGTCGTCGTTTTTTGGCCCTCCCAGACGTCGAAAAAGACCTCCTTGAGTACACTCGGCCCGCCCTCTCCAGGCCCAGGGGGAGGGGGTAGGGGGAGGGGTAAACCCCTCCCCGAAGGGGAAGAAGGGGGGTTGGGGGGTTGAGGACAGAGAAAGCTCGCTAAACCACTCACGCCCAAGGCGATGTGGAAGAATTTGAGCACGTTGCACCTATGAGAGGCTATTTTCACCTTGTTGCGCGTTGATTCGATGAGAAGCGGTATGTCACAGATCCCACCGCTCCAATTTACGTACGGAGGTAATGGGTGTGGGCAGAGTTTGAGAGCACCCATCGGGAAAACGTGCACGTGCGATCGCTCGGTTTGCGAAAGGTGAGTCCCATCATTTCCTTTCATGCTCAGTCGAATTGTGTGCATGTATGCACGTAGCCACGCATGTGCTTGCCCAGCGTGTGTGAGAGAGAGGGGGACATATAACAAGTGTTATAGTTATGTCCACATGCACATATATATATATATATATATATAAAAATACATTCATAAATACATACATATATACATTTATAAATATATACATATGTGTAGCATGTGTACTCAACAACCTGTGTGTACGTCTCGGGCGGTGCACACTGCTAGACCCGCCGTCCTCTCCTAAGGACAAGTTTCACGAGCAGGTGAGCGCGAAGCTGATCTTGGACCGGCTGTTGCAGACGAGCGACCCGCGCCACGTGTGCACATTGGGGAGCCATGCCGCCCTCATGGGACGATTGATCTACAGTCAACCATGATAGTAAGGATGGGCAACCTTCCCAAGGGTACCCTTGCGTCCTCGCCTCCTCGGTCCATCCTTCGCCGCTTTCGCTTGCCGCGCCCCGCTCCAAAAGCTTCGAAATGGGCGCCCAAGGCCCTTGCATCCTTTTCGCGCATCCTTACTATACTGGTTGACTGCATCTCATCTTGTGCTCCAGCTGCGCACTCGCTATGCTACGCTGGCTCCCGGCTTGCCTTTTTGTTCGCTCGGCCTGGCCGGGCGCAGGCGCATTCTGTTTGGCATGAGCGGGTGTCAGAGATTCCATGGAGGGAGGGGGAGGCGCCACGTAAACGGAGACTTGCACGCATAGAAATGTTCGGGATAGTGTTATAGGGACGGAGGGAGGGAGGGAGGGAGAGGAATGTAGGGAGAGCGTAGCGGAAAGGAGAAGTACGAAGGGGTGCAGCAAGGTGGGTGCCGTCGTCCATCGGCGGCAGCATAGCGAGCAGGGGAGGGGAAGGAATGCGAGAAGTAAAGGGAGAATGCACAGCCAGGGGGAAGGGCAAGAGGAAGAATGAAGAGCCATTCGAGTGGTCTGGCGGCGAAGCAGATACTTTGACCAGTGGCTAGAGGCCGCATGTGAATGATGAGGGGGGCGGCTGGGGACACAGGATGCACATGTAATCGACCACATAGCTGCAGTTCCAAGGAGCACGTCGGAGCCCCAAACCCTGGCGGCGCGCCCAAGGAAGGGGTGGGGGGGGGCGCGAGAGGGGCGGCCTCCGGAGAAGTCGGGGCGGGGGTCTCCGAAGGCGGGCGGGGGGGGCGCATCGAAAAGGAGAGGAGGCCAAAGTCTTTCAAGGACAAATGAGTTTTGCTTCTCGGAGCTCTCTTGGGCGGCTTCTTGGTGGCCTCTCGGGGCGTCTTGGCGGCCTCATGGGCCGTCTTGGGGCCATTCGTGACTTCTTGGAACGGTCATTGGCCGTCTCGGGGCCATCCTGGACCGTCTTGGGGGCCTCCAGGGGCCCTCTTGGTCCGTCCGGAGGCCTGCTTTGGCCCGGAAAAGTTGTGCGGCAAGATGCGAGGACCCCCGGGGGGCACACAACAAGCCTTTGTAGAGTTCGCGACTCCGGGTCGATGCCTTTGAAGACTCCTCAGGACTGAAGACTGAGGCTCCAGGGAGCAGGCAAAGGACCTGAGGACACGCTCACTCCGTGCCAAGAGGCACGGTGGGGGGCCATGTTAGTGCGTTGCAGTTCCCTGGTCATCGTGCGATTGCCAGCCGCTCCGCAGTACGGCATGACATGTGAACGCCACGAGCCTTGTCGACGGGGCAAATCGGCAGCGCGTGTGTGTGTCAAGCTCTGTCTGCAGCGGTTCCCTCCTTCTGTGCGTCATGATTTCGCACGCGCGGGAGGAGATGTGTGATCGTGGCCAAAAAAATATTGGATGCTTCTTTTGTGAGGCTTCTTGGTTTCTTGAGGCGGTCTTGGACCGTCGTGGGTCATCGGGGATGATTGCGGCCATCCAGGGGCTGGTTTGGGCAGTCATGGGATGTGCTGTCGATTTCTTCACCGTGCGGCGTCGTTACCGTTGCTGGCGCATCATAATCTAGAGCCCACTTGGGGCATCTTGGAGGCCTGCTGGGGGTTCATGCAGGGCATGTCAGAGCGTGTCGGGTATATGTTCCTACGTTGGTATTGGGGTTGTCTGGTCGCATTGCGAAACCGTCTCGTAGCTATCTTGGCGGCGAGTTTGGCTCGTCTCTCAGCGGGGCGAGCTCTCAGTGGGACGAGCGGCTAGAACGTGGGTCGCCCAAAGAAAATCACATAAACCATACCAGACAACCGACAGGCGATCCAGCACGCCCCCAATTTGCCGAGGGGACGGTGGCGAATTGTTGTTGATGAAGCCACCGCTGTTGTTGATGTTGTTGTTGCCCTGCTCACCCAGGGTCCCAGCGAGGGGGGCACGACGGTGAGACAGGCGTCTCGTGCCCCATCGCCAGCTCCCTTCGATTAGCATGCAACTCCTGGGAGGTTCAATTCAGCATCGGCGTTGGTATATCAGTGGGCGGTAGCCAATCCCCACACAATCCCAATGAATTCCGCTTAATCTTGGCCAATCTAGTTGATCTGGCTGAATCCTGGGTTTAACTTGAGCTAGTCCCGTACATTGGTTATGTAATCAGGCGATTAGCTCATGTTAGCCAGAGTGGGCCCCAAAGAGTGTGCCTCTAGCAATATATGTAGTGCTATCTATGTGGAGCATTATGTGTGGTGTCATCTGCGTGGGGCCAAATATGTGCTGCAGTCTGCGTGGTGCAATTCATGCTGTGCAAGCAGTGTGGTGCAATCAATGCTGTATACGCGAACGTACTCATCGATGTGATGTGAGCTATGCGTTGCAAGCTACGTGATGCAAACTGTGTGGTAAGAGGTAAGAGCTAGCGCAATCATCGAGGAAAGTCGGAAGATTATCCGAAATGGTTGACGCTGTGTAAGCTTACATGTCGCTTCCGCAATGACAGCGCAGGGCAATGTTGAAGACCGCGTAGCAACGCGAAGCAAGGCACAACGATGCAGATCAACGCAACACGAATCAATGCAACGCACAGCAATGCAATGCAACACAAGGCCTGGTGATGCATTGTGTTGCCTTGGAATGCACAGCAAGCTGCGCAACATAATGCAACGCACCGCAACGCGATGGCGACGGCGAAGCAGCGGCGACGGGCGACGTGGTTGCGGCGGGGCTGCGACCGCGGGCGCGGAGCCGCCAGACCGACACACAAGCCCAGGCGACGGGCGGCGACGAGGCGACGACGGGGCGGGACGGCCGCTCGGAGCCGTTCGACCGGCGTACAGGCCCAGTTCTTCAGACCAGAAGCAGGACCCCCTAAGTGCAAACACTGTTTGGGGTATGACCCTTCAGGAGCTGCCTCCTGACCTCGAGCACCCCATTGCCAGGATCACCGCCTCGGACCTCTACCCGCCGAAGGACTATAGCTACGTGGTGGGTATGAACGACTCCCGCGGCCGCGTCGGCGTCTACTCGTGTGCCAGGCGCCTCGCGGCGAGCGGGCGAAATTGCGCGGCGGCGATCGATTCGCGCAGGGCACCCCTGCTTATCCTCGATCGACGATCGATGTTTGAGGAGGAGGATTGAGAATAGAGCATCCTTGACTTCGATCGAGATCGACCAGGTGGATCGAGGATCGAAGATCGATCCTCCCCCTCAACCCTCGAGTGTCGAGGGGCGCGGGGGGGGGAGGCTGGCGCTCGACGGCGAACCCGCCGGGGCCCAGCAACCATGCCGCCAGATCTGAGAGGCCCACGCCTGGAAGCTGCGGCGACGCCGCGCGGCGGACCTCCCACGGCCCCCCGCCGTCCGCTCGCGGCCCTCGCCGCTCGCGGCCCGCGCCGCTCGCGGCCCGCGCCGCTGGGGCGCGGAGCCGAGCTGCGCACCGCGCTGCAGCGGGAGGTGCGGACCTCCCTCGGCCTCGAGCGCGCCGAGGGGGCCGCAGCAGGGCTGGCCGCCGCGCTCGCAAGCTGGGCGGCCGCGGGGGCGGGGGGCGCGGTGGTGCACGGCTACTGGTTCGTTGCGTCCTCGGCGGTGCCTGGGGGAGTCGTGGGCCGAGGCTCTGTCTCTCTGCCAGGCTCCACCGTGACGGGCCCCGGCCCCCGACCGCGGTCCCCAGCCCCACCCCGGGCTCGAGCCGTGCCCACGCGGCAGCGCGCACCCCTGTTCGCAGTCCTTCGGAGCACCCGCCCATGTCTCTGACCACCAGACGGCCAGCAGTTGAGACAACGGGCGTTGGCTCTCCAGGGGCCCCTCTCGCGGCAACGGCTGGACACATCTTGGAATACTTGTACGTTTGGACCCCGTGAGGGGTCCGGGCACCGATTTTGAGCTGCCGTTGTCTCCACTCCCCCTGCTCCGAGGCCAAACCCCAAGTTATGCCCCTTGAGCCTGACCCTTGAAGCGTACCCGCACGTTGGCGCGCATCCATGCTCGCGGTCTGCCTTGAATCGCGCTGGTGCCCACGCCACTGGCTTCAAGTTTCCTCCCCAGGGGACCTTAACCCCAGGACCCAGTCCCCGTCCATGACGTCAGCCCCCTCACCGTGATTAGTGTAGGGTTCAGAATTATAAAGCGGGTGCCCCCCCCTGTCCTCCTTCCCGTGGGGGGGAGTAGCGCCCCCAGCGCAGAGAATGTGTTAGTCTTCGCCCCACCCCCCTCCCCCCTGACCTCTCTCGATGGGCACGTCCCGAGCGGAAAAGCACAGCGGAAAGGCCAACATTTTGAATCCTGCTTTAAAAAAATACGTGGAGGTGAGGGAGGAGGGATAAGGAGGGGGGGAAGGAGGGGAGGCAGGGAGGGGGACCTCCGACGTCGTGTTTCTTCTAGCCCGTCGGCGCCCTGGGCTCCCGACACCTTCCACCGGACGGGTTGTGAGTTTCAGCTGGTTTCGCGATGGCCCCAGGGCCTGGACACGGCCCCCAGAGTCCCAGATGCCGAAGCAGGAGGAACGACGGCGGATGCCGATGGCGATGCCGGATGCCGATGCCGACGCCGGATGCCGGATGCCGATGCCAATGCCGGATGCCTGAGGCCGATGCCGCGAAGGGCACGACGCCAGATGCCGATGCCGACGCCGACGCCGCTGCCTCTGCCGACGCCGATGCCAGCGCCGCCGCCGCCTCCCCAGAGCATCCGTATTTTCTTCGATATGAAATGTTATATGTTATAGCATTCAGTATAACATTCAAATCGTTTGAGGCCATGTCGCACACGTACCTTTATTTCCAGTTAAAATGTGATGTTTGTGTATCTAGTTGTATGGATATATATATATATATATATATATATATATACATTGCAGTGTTCCACACGAGTTTGTATTGCAGCTCACTTGTAAAGCCGTCCACCGTATGTGGCTACCTCTGCTCAAGCCTTTTTCGTACGCGAGCCCTCGCCGGCCCCGCGACGATCAGGACTGGTGCATGGTCGTCGGCCAGGTCGCCCAGGCAGCGATCCTTGGGGCGGCGAACATCGGCGGGGCCTGGCTGGGCCGCTGCCCCGCTTGCCCGCCGCAGCCGGGGTGCCCGGCGCCTGCGCTGAGCTGCCCACCGGTCTCGCTCACTTGCCCGGCGCCGCCGGCGCTGACCTGCCCGCAGGTGACCTGCGCCGCTCCCGCGTGCCCGCCGTGCGAGGCGCCGGCGCGCGAGGAGGTGACGCCTTGCCCCTCGCCGGCCCGCGAGGACGCGGGCGCCGACGGCCGCGTGTACGCCTGCCTGCCGCTGTGGGCCGTGGTGCTGATCGCGGCGGTGGCCTGGGGCTGCGGAGCCGGCTCGGTCGCCTGCCTGGCACAAGGGTGCGCTCGTCGAGGACAGCATGCTGGCCGTGGTGTCATCGTCCGACCTGGTGCCGGGGGACGTGATTCTAGTCCGCTACGCCGCGGACGATCTCTGGCATGAGCGTGTGCTGTGCTGGGCGCTGCCCGCCGACAAGAGCGGTGCCGTGCACTGGGTGGTGGCAACGCCCGATGGGGACATGTATGTGGAGACAATCGAGGGGGGCAGTGCCGACGACAGCCCGGTGGAATGGATCCGCCCGGCGGCCGACGGACGCCTCCCTGCTGGTTTCCAGGACGCCGTGTACTCTTTCCAGCGTGGCGGGATCGACGGGGCCCTCCGTGAGAAGTTCGTGACGAAGGGTGCCACCATGGCGTTGAAGGACGCCAAGGAGCACGGCGAGGCCCCTGTATCCATGACCGTGGCTCGGGCGCCGGGCGGACGGAGGGTCCCGGTCGAGGACGTCGTAGGCGCGGGGTTCGTGCAGCCGGCGCTCCGAGACGGTGCCCCTGACACTGCAGAGTCGGGTGGAGGCGTGGTGGCAGGGACTGCTACGCCTGGGACTGGCGTGTGGCGCGTGGTGGAAGAGGGCAACTCGTTTGGCTACGACGTGGGGCGTGAGGTGAAGCCCGTGACGGTCTACATCGGCTGCAAGGGCGTCTACTCGCCCGACGGCAAGGACGCGGTGTTCGTGGAGTTCAGTGACGAGGACGAGGCTGACTTCGTCAAGAGAGTTGCACCGCGTCCTCGGCCCAAGGAGGCCCCAGCGCAGGACGCGCGCACGCTGGCCATCAAGTTCAACCCGCAAGGCCGAATGCGTGACTGGCGTGATGTGGTCGACAGCTGCCAACAGGAAGACTTCGAGGACTTCCTTGTGAGCGGCCCTCGCAGCATGAGCTGGTGCCTGCACTTCTTACGGCGGCGCCACACCCCTCTGGACCATCACCAGATGTTCCGCAGTACGTGCTCTCTGAAGCCTGAGCAGTGGGGCGTGGCCGAGCATGAGACTTTGTTGCGCGTCATCGAGCTCGCGGGGCAATGCGACTTATTGGACGTGACGAAGCTAGCGTGCATGGAGGCAGCTGCACGCAGGGTGCAGACCATCGAGTGGGCCTACCACGATAAGATCAGGGAGACCGACGCGGGTTCCACCTCGAGGCTGTCCATCGAGGAGGCCACGGCCTTCTCGGGCCTCAGCCGCGCGGGGGACCTCATGATGGTGGTGCCCGCTCTCTTTGAGCACGTGAAGTTGCAAGTAGAGAAGGACGCGGCCATCGCGAAGAACATCAGGAAGGCCAAGGAGGAGAGGGAGCTGAGGAGGAAGGACAACAAGGGCAACAACAAGGACAAGGAGAAGGGGTGAGAGCCCCCGGGGAGGAGGGGAGCCAGCATTGCCCTCCTGCCCCGACGCTGCCTCCTGGCCTGCATCGTGCTGTACCTGCTGAAGGCTTAATTCGTAGTCACCCTCCTGGGCTTGGGCCTCCCGGTTCAGATAAGCCAGTTCGGCCGCTGCGATCGGACGGCCCTCGTCATCGGGGCATTTTTCCCCTTCCTTATCTCGCCCAGGGCACTGCTGACTTGGGCGCTTCGTTCTGCTCAGCGGCTACTGGCAACGACCGACCCCAGGCTCCCTGTCGGAGCGCGAGGCGTCGCATCCCGAGGCGCCAGGCCGTCGCCAGCTTAGCCAGCCAGGCGATCTACACCCTCAACGACTTGGCAGGCGGCGAGCGGGGGTCTTCCGTCTCGCAGCCTGGCGAGGGGCGGGCCCCGCACGTGGTAGTGCAGCGACGTGTGTATGCGGCCGCCGCGGCGATGGGCCCGCCGCCTGCTCTCTCGCCCTCGGGGGCCCTGCAGGAGCTCCGGGGGTGCACGGTGTACGAGGACATCCAGTCCACCGTGGTGCCCTTCGACGACATGAAGGCCTCCCTGCCGATGCGCGGTAATCGCCCCGCCCCCTTGGCAGATCTTTTTGGGGTTGGTGGTCAAGCTGAAGTCGACGGGTTTCTTGACTCTCATCTTCTCGAACCAGAAGCAGCCTCCTCCGACCTCAAGGGGGCCCCTCGGGAGACCTACATGGACGAGGTGCTTCGGAACTCTCCGCATGAATACCGACGGCTGGTCAAGAGGCTCGAGAGGGCTGGGATGATCGACTACACCATCCAGCCGCAGCAGTTTGGTCGCTCTTCTTCGTGAGGAAGAAAAACGGGAGCCAGCGGCTGGTCGTCGACTGCCGCCGCTCCAACTGCTGGTTCTCGGCTGCCGACCCCGTCGAGCTCAGCGCGGGAGCTGGCCTCGGGAACCTAGAGGTGCCGGACGGGGCGCGGCTGTACGTCGGCCACGTGGACATCAAGGATGCCTTCTACCACTTCGAGCTGCCGGAGCGCGTGCGCAACCTGTTCGCGCTGCCGGCGGCGCCGGCCTGGATGGCTGGCCTTGCCGAGGTGGGCGGCGTGAGAGTGAGCCCGGGCACCCTTGTATATCCGCGGCTCCGAGTGCTCCCCATGGGTTGGTCACGCGCACTGTGGGTTTGTCAGACCTTGCATCGCCGCATCATCCAGGACGTTCCGGGCCTCGAACCGACCTCGTTTCTACACGACCGAGGGCCAGCGCCTGCGACCACCTCCGCGTGCCACACCGTCTACGTTGACAATTTTTTGGCGCTGGGCACCTGCCGATCGACAGTCGAGCGGCTGGTGCGTCAGGTCGATGAAGCTCTGCAGTCCTGGGGCCTTCCGACGCGCGAGGTTGCCACGAGCTCTCTGGAGGAGGAGGTCCTTGGGTGGGAAATCAACGGAAGACTGGGCTTCATTCGACCGCGGCCTGAGCGTGCGTGGCGCATGCGTCTTGCGCTGGGCGGCTTGCTAGAATCGAGGAAGGTGTCCGCCCGCGACATCGAGAAAGTTGTGGGGCACTGCACCTTCCTAGCCCTCCTCAGTCGGACGTCGCTCTCCATCTTCCGGTTCGTCTACACCTTCATCGCTCGTCATCGTGACCTCGGTACCGTGCCGCTCTGGGACTCTGTTCGCTGGGAGCCGAGGCCTTCAGGAACGTCATTCCCTTGATTCGTTGTGATTTTGGGGCTCCGTGGAGTTCGAAGGTTATGGCATCGGACGCTTCTTTCTGGGGCTACGGCGTCGTCTCACGGGACCTCCCTCCGGACACAGTTCAACAACTAGGGCGTGTCAGTGAAGGGTGGCGGTTCTCGGGTAAGGCTCAGGTCAGATCTCGCGGCCTGACGGGGAGCTCGACATCGGCGACTGGGTGAAGAAGGCGGAGGAGGACAGTCAGGAGGGAGGGCGCCCTTTCGGATCTGCCGGAGGTCTTGAAGGAGAGGGGGTGGGCGGTGCTGATGAGCAAGAAATGGGAGGCCCCCATCTCCAACATCGTTCAGGGAGAGGCTCGGGGCCTCACTGCTGCAGTAAAACATGTGCCGATCTATGAAGAATTTCGGGCGTCGCCACCTTCTCATGTTGGATTCCCTCACGTGCGTGCTGGCTCTGTGCAAAGGACGGTCATCCGCCGTCGGGTTCTGCGCCGCTCTCCGATCCGTGGCCGCCCATGGCCTTGCCACGGGCGCGGTCTTCTCGGGCCGCTGGTTCCCCAGCGAGTGGAACCATGCTGACGGGCCATCGCGGGGCCTCGGCCACTCTGGGTACGGAGGCGCCGCTGCTGACAAGGTCGACGCCCGGAGCGACCACTGCGCCGCGGGTGACAGCTGCGGCGCCGCGCGGGGGCCCGTGGTCGCCCGCGCTCACCTACCCAGTGCAGGCCTGCCCAGTGCTGGGTCGGCGACGGCCGAGGGCGTCCTCGCCGCCGAGCGCGGCAACGGCAGGCTCTTGGCCGGGCCCGCCGCCTTGGCGCCCGTCGGGCCCTGCGAGGACATGCCCGCGGCTGCTGCGCAGCACGGCCACCCAGCGGAAGGCGGCGCGGCGAGCGCTGCGGCTGCCGGTGGCAGGCCGACAGCGTTATCTGCAGGCTCGGTCCGTCCGGACCGATGCAGTGCGCCGACGCTACTCGGAGTTCCTAGACGAGCTGGACCAGTGGCTCGGGCTCAGCGGCCCAAGTCGCAGGCCGTGCCCGAGCGGCCCCCTGGGTGCTGGGACCGTGGGCCAGTTCGACCAGGACGTAAGCGACTGGATGAACGAGCAGTACATGGAGGGCTACGACCACTGGCGCGGGTCGAACCTGATGGCGGCGATCGCCTGGGCGGACCCTCGCCTGGGCCGCGTGGGGGGGCACGGGCTTCCCCTCTCGCGGCAGGCGCTGAAGGGCTGGCGAAACCTGACGCCGGCCGCCAGCCGCCTGCCGCTGCCGGCCGAGGTGGTGTTTGCCATCGCGATGGAGCTGCTGGTGATGGACTGCTGGGACATGGCCTTGTGCACCATGCTGTCCCTCGTGTTCCTGATGAGGCCCGGCGACTGGAGGACGGTGCGCGTCGAGCACCTGGCGCCGCCTGCTGCGGGTGGCAGTCGCGGGCTCGCCCGCTGGAGCCTGGTGCTGCACCCTGTGGAGGACGAGGGCAGCCTGCCAAGCAAGACGGGGGAGTTCGACGAGTCGCTGCTGCTGGACCTGGACGAGGACCAGTGGCTAGCGCCGCTTTGCCAGCGTCTCGTGCTCGGCCGCGACCCGCAGGAGCCCCTGTTCGCTTTCAGCCAGGCCGAGTTCACGCGGTGCTTCAAGATGGCCGGCGCAAAGTTGCTGCTGCAGCGCCCTCCGCCGCCGTGCATCCTGCGGCACTCGGGCGCCAGCCGCGACTTCGCCGAGCAGCGCAGGACGCTGGTCGGGGTGAAGCGCCGGGGGAGGTGGCGCACAGACGCGAGCGTCAGGCGCTACGAGAAAGGGGGCAGGCTGGGCAGCGAGTTCGCCAAGCTGCCGCTCTGCCTCCAGGGCCATGCACGCTGGTGCCTCAGGTACCTCCCCGCGGCGCTCTCCGGATCGCTGCGGCCGCGCAGGTTCCGCGCCCTCTGAGGATGCGGATCTTCCTGGAGGCGTTCGCAGGCACTGCTCGGCTTGGCCGAGCGATGGCGGCGCAGGGTTTTCACGTGCTTGCCTGGGATGTGAAGTATGGCGACCAGTACGATCTCACCTCCCCTTCGAAGCGCTCACTGATTCGCGGGTGGATTCTTGGTCGTGCGATATTACCTGTCTGCAGCTGACCAGGCCAAAGCCGATCTGGGAAACACCCTCATGTCCTTCACCGTGTCGTGTTTGCATGTCTGTCGGAGGATGAGGATTTCGGGCACAATGGAGAACCCCGCCACCAGTAGGATTTGGCTTGCGCCTGCCGTCGTCTCCCTCGCTCGTAACTCCTCCTCTCAGGTTGTTTCAACCGACTTTTGCCAATTCGGGACGCCCTGGCGTAAAAGGGCCAAGTTTTTGGGCGTCCTGATTGATTTGGCCTTGATTGAAAGACTGTGTAAAAGAAGGAATAATTTGTGCTCGGCCTCTCATAGGCCTCACCAGAACTTCCAGGGTAAAAACTCGGAGGGTCGGTTTTGGACAGAGGTGGCTGAACCATACCCTCCTCGGCTCTGTCGGGCGTTAGCGCTGGCCTTCTCTGATGCTCGCGTCGCGCTCAAGGCGCAAGGTATGGCCAGTCACCTCTGGTAGGTTAGTAGGTTTGAATCGTTTTCATGCGGCCCTCCGGGCCAGTGGACAAGTGAAGTTGGTTCTCTTTTCTGTCAGTGCGGATCTGGTGGCCGGCGCCCGCTCTCATATATATTTGAATGTCGGCGCTTGCTGTCTCTCAGGTCCTGGCGGAAGTTGAGCCTCTCAGATAAAAAATGATCCCTGGTCTCGGGGGGGTGGAATACATTGCAGTGTTCCACACGAGTTTGTATTGCAGCTCACTTGTAAAGCCGTCCACCGTATGTGGCTACCTCTGCTCAAGCCTCCCACCCGCGTACCACCCTGCTCTCACAGTGATGCTCCCTAATGATCTGGTGGCCCGCGCCCGCTGTCATACATATTTGAATGTCGGCGCTTGCTGTCTCTCAGGCCCTGGCGGAAGTTGAGCCTCTCAGATAAAAAATTGTCCCTGGTCTCGGGGGGGTGGAATATATATATATATATATATATATATATATATATATATACATGTGTGTGTATGTATAGGTCAAGTACGCGTAACGCCTTAACACTACATTGCAGTAACATATCGTTAGTGGTAATAATACCAAGACGCCTCAACGTTGTTTCCAAGAGGCCCCCGAAAAACTTGCCACGCGATCCCACCGGACTCTAGAGGCCTCTGACCCACGAACCAGTCACGATGGCGAGATTTGCTGAAGGCAATGGGATAATCCAAGACGCCTCACATTTATTTCCAAGACGCCCCCGAAAAACCTGCCACGCGATCCCAACGGACTCTAGAGGCCTCTGACCCAAGAACCAGGCATGGTGGCTGGATTTGCCGAAGGCAATGGGATCCGCCGCCCCCTGTCGATTCATCGCAGGGGTGCCTGGCGTGCTGAACCTCCCTGGTTGTGGTTTTTTCCAAAAGAATTCCCCCTGGGGCTCCAGCACGTCCCGCCGGCCACGCGGAAACTGCATCAGTCAATGCCTGAAACGGCCGTTTCGCTGGGGATACCTTCAAACAGTCGCGAAGATGGCCCAAGACCAAGTCCGTCCAAGATGGTCCAAGACGGCCTCCAAGACGGCCCAAGAGAGTCCATGACGGCCCAAGAAGGCCCAAGAAGGCCCAAGAGGCCCCCCAGAGGCCTCCCAGACGGCCCAAGGGGTCTCCAAGAGGTCCTCCAGGAGGGCTCGGAGAGGCCAACATCACTGATTTTCATTAAGTTTTTGAAGGATTTTGGAATTTGCTTCTTCTCGGCATTCCGACGGCTCAAGACGGCCTCAGAGGCCCCAAAGAGGCCCCCAAGAGGGCCCTATGACGGCCCAAAGGGCCTCCAAGATGGCCCCAAAAGGGCCCCAAGAGGGCCCAAAAGGCCTCCAACACGCCCAAGATGGCCTCCAAGACGGCCCCGAAACGCCCCAAGAGGGTTCCCCGTTGGCCCAGGAAGGCCCCCAAGACGGCTCCCGACGGCGTCAGACGTGCCAGGAACCCACCAAGATGGCAGAAGTTGGCCCGAAGCTGGCCCAAGACGGCCCAAGAGGCCTCCAAGAGGGCCTCCAGGAAGGCCAGAAGAGGCCAAAAAACAATGATTATCCTAAGGTTTTCGACGGATTTTGACATTTCCTTCTTTTCGGCCTTCCGACGGCCCGAGACGGCCCAACAGCCCCCACAGATCGCCGAAGGGTCGCCCAAGAGGCTTCCAAAACGGCCAAGATGACCTTCAAGATGCCCACGTGATTCCCGAAGGGTTTCCAAACCGATTCGGGGAACACATGGTCCGATGGCTTGGCAGGTCTGGCCCCAACGTTCGGCCACATCGGCGCTTCCAAAAAGGCAGGGGGCGGCGGTGATTCGCCGTAGGCGTCTTCGATATTAGCCAGGCGCCGACTCCAGCGTCGACCAAGCCGACCCTAGCCCCCACCAGCGGCAGCGGTGAAGGAAGAACGTGGGGAGGGGCGGTGAGAGGGAGAGGAGGGGGGGGGCAGGCACGGGGGTCGGCAATCGCAGCGGGAGGAACGCTAGCCGAGCTCTCGGCGAGACGCTGCTGCGGAGCGCCCTCTCGAATCTCTCGGCAAAGCGTGTTTGCGCGGGAAGCCAGGCCCCCAAAACATCCCTACGGCCTGGCCCCGACAAATTCCCTAAAGCCAGGCCCTTAAAACATGGCCCGTCCTCCTCCTCCTCCTCCTCCTTCTCCTCCTCCTCCGCGCCCTCCCCCCCTCCTATCCTTCCCTTCCCCCTTCCCTCGACCCTGGAGGGGTGGAGGGGTGCAGAGGGCGAGGGGAGCTATTTTGCACAGCTGCGCTAACAGTTCAAGCCAGCATAGTGGCCCTGTACTTGCGGACTGCTTCTGCCGCAATCGTGCGGCAGTGGAGCGAGCTCGCAATTTCTACCGCATCCCCGATGTCGAAGTCATCTCCATAATTCCAGCCTTCCGTTGGATTCCCTCTTTCATCTGTCCGGGTCGCCATCACATGTAAAAACAAAGGATGCTTGGGGATGAGATTCCAAGGCTTTGTATCGGAGTTTGGTATCGCTGCCTCTCTCCAGAGCTCCGCATTGAGGAGAACGTGTTTAGTTGTTCGATTCCGAGTGTGAAAACACGACCTGTCGTGATTCTACTTTGGAAGCGCGTCGTATATATGTGCCAACGTATCTGCGCAACTGTGCCAAGCTGATCGTGGTCGGAAGTGCAATCATAAAACATGTTGCAACATATGCCGCGTGACCTGCAGAAGATGTCTGCCTTCTGTAGCTCTAGTCCGCATCTTGTGGCCCCTTTTTTCCCGCTTGAACATAGTCAAGGTCATCGCGTGCACGGAACCTCAATCCAAAGGCTTTTCGGGCTCACGCGTATTTGATACCTAATAATGTCCATAGTTTGTTTGCAAGACCTCGTACCAGGAGACACCGTGCTGCCTAAACCACGATATATCGCAAACAATTGCCCAACAACTTTTGCAGTATTCCCAGGCGCGCACCATGCATTAGGTCAATGAGTATGTATTTTAGTTTCGCCCCAGGGAAGCGGACTATCTCACTCTTAAACCCTCGCTGCCACAAACAATTCGTAGCGTAATCGGCGTCACTGTACTCCAGGCCCCTCCATGGAGCGTTAACGTCAGCCCTGCGGAAATCAACATCTGGCTTGTTATTTGTTGTGCACCGCCAGCACACGTGCCCGTGCGAACCGTTTCCTCCCCACCTTGAGAGGCCGAACGCTTGTTTGTATCAAGCCCAATCTCCCGTTATCTGGATGCAGACAGCTTTGGAATTGAGGCATCCTCCAGCCCGCGACTGTCGACCCCTATCGCCAGGCAGCGTGCTCTTGCCGAATGCCACACCGTCGTGGCGTTCCAGGGGAAAGAGCCTTCCGTAGCCATTTTGGCTCAAGTTCGAAACCTTGCCGCGAGTCTTCGAGCTTGTCCGCAGCCGTGCGGCAGGCTCGGACGGTTCTGGCGCGTGTGCTGCCCACCGGGCCGCACGGGCGCGCCATGGGATATCTCGTCTGTCTCGTCTGTCGCGATGCTGGCAAGACTTCGTGGATCCCCGACACCAACCCCCGCCAGAAATGTAAGTTCTGCAGTACTCCTTTTCCTGGCCGCTCCAAAGGACAGGCCCCAGGAAAGCATGGTCGCAAAGGCGACAAGGACGGCAAAGGCAGGAGCAAAGGCAGTGGCAGTGAGCGTGTCTTGTCTCCTCCCCGTGCTCGTTTCCACGATCGTCATGTTGATGACGGTAATGCCACTCCCCCAGTTCGGTCTTTGGATGAGCGTCTTCAGGCTCCATTGGATGAGGAAGTGCAGGATAGATTCGGGTATGACTCTGGCGACGATGGTCTTGGCAGCGATCGTGGTTTTTGGGCTGATTACGTCGGCGACGACGTTGATGGCGGCTGTGTCGACACCAATGGCAATGAGCTCTCGGTTACGCAGATTGATCAGATTATCAAGGCCCTTTTGGGCCAGCTGGATTCCCTTCGCCTGCTTCCGCCCACCAGGTATGTTCGTGATCAGGTCTCGGGTCTCCAGGATGAGGCGCAGCATCTCCGCGCACAGAAGTCCGACTTGCTTGCCGTTCCCCAGAAGCGTGCGTTCTATAAGCAGCGCCATCACTGGGCCAGTAAGAAGTTTGACAAGATCTCTAGCCAGATCCGCGAGTTCGATCGTAAGATCCTGGACCTTCAGAGCGAAAGGGACGCCCTCTGCTCTCGTCAGGAGCGGGTCGCCCAGGATATGGCTATGTGGCAGTCTAAGTTGCAGGATCTCCCGTCGAGCGAGCCAGTCCCTGAGGGCTTCACGCCTCCAGATCTATCAGCCGTGGCGGACGTTTTCGCAGCTTCCCAGGCAGTGCAGAGAGAAGAAGCTTGCCCAGGCGTTGCGGGACCTCCAGGGTATCGTTATGTCTGGCTATGCTCCTGTTGGTGTTGCCAGTGAACCCCGGTCCCAGTCTGAGGGGCCCAGGATGTCTGTCGACCAGCAAGGTTCCCCAACACGTGTTGCCAGGGCTCCTCCCCGTTCCTCTTCCTCACTGCCGCCTGCGCCGAAACGTCCTGCTCATGCCCCTGATGCTGCAGTTGATCAGTCGGGACAGTCAGGAAGGTTTTCGCCGTCGGCTGCCGCCACCTCTGGCCCCGCCGACACCCCAGCAGTGGTGGAGGGCTCCAATCCCAAGGGCCCGTCTGACCTTTAACGCATCGGAGACCCCGCCCGACAAGTCAGCCTTCGGACAGAAGCCGCGTCGGGACTGGGTCATCGTGACTGTGAACGTTACCTCCTGGTCTAATGCCGATATTTTCCTGGAGGCTTATTCTGATCGGTTTGATGCTGTTGGTTTTCAAGAACTCTGTCGTACAGAAGAGGCTATCGAGTTCGCAGTCAACCGTGCTCACAAGCATGGGTTCCATGCGCACCTCCACCCCTCAGTTAGTATTCAGAAAGGCGGATTGAGTTCAGGAGTGGGCCTTGTCTCGCAGTATGCCAGGTCTTTCTCTGAACTTGTATTGGATCCGATTGTTGTCATGCCCCCTCCAGAGAGATTTATCCTGAAGCTATGGCATGGGGTCGTGGATTCAGGTATCCCTTGGGCCAATGTCTATTTGCATACGGGGGAAGGCGCCGAGGATCGCAATGCCCAGCTACTGATGCAGGTGGCAGCAGTCATGAAGACCATATCCACCCCCTTTGTCATATCAGGGGACTGGAACATGTCCCCCAAGGACTTGCAGAATACGGACTTCTTAACGCTCATAGGTGGGGTCATTGTTGCGCCAGATCGCCATACCTATGAGTCTGCGGGTGCCCAGTCGTTGATTGACTACTTTGTGGTTCACCCCTTGCTCTCGGCAGCAGTTAAGTGTGAGGTCTGGGAGACCCCCCTGATCCCCAAGCACCAGCCTGTCGCTCTTACCCTTCGTGGAAATCTCCACTCTGATTTGGTATCGGTTTTTCGGCGCCCGCCACATATCCCTGTTATCCGTCCAGTGGGGTGTTCAAACTGCCCGCCTTCCTGGGATGCCTTTCCTGATCCTGACGCAGTCAACTCTGTGGAAGATTTGGAACGCCTTACCTCTTCTTGGCTGAAGACGTCTGCCCAGGAGTTGCTTGCCCTTTTCCAGTTGCCAGATCCGCAGGATTACACCAAGTGGGGTGAGCCTCCCTCGACCATCCAGATTTCGGTTTCCAGACTGTTTCCTGGAGGTGTGCTTTCGTCATACGAAGGAAGGCTCTGGAGGTATCTCTCTAACCGTCTTGGTACTCTTCTATATCTTGCTGACAAGCAGCTGCGGCCCGCATATCGGAGAGCCTGCCAAGCCCTGCGCCGATATCGTCCTTCGCAGCGTGATGGTGGTCCCCCCCCCCGATTGGTCGTGGTGGAGGTATTATGCCAACAGGCTTGATACCCTAGATCTTGGTTCCATAGATTGGCTGCGGGGCGTCTTGGCTGAGTCCGCATCTGCTCTGGAACGTGCAGCATCGGCGCAGAGGTACCAATCCTGGACATCATGGGCCATTCGATCTGTCCAGGAAGGGGGTTCTGCTGCGCACCGATTCGTCAAGGGATCTATGGATTGGGCTTCCTTTGACAAGACCACCCCGAACCCAGGCGCCCCAGTCGGTACGCCGCAGCATCATCTTAAGGCGCGAGAAGTAGCTTGGCATGCTATCTGGGAGCCCATGCAGGAGCAACCTGACGATCCTTGCCGAGCCCTGGATTTCCCGCCGTTGCCGCCCGACTGCCTTGCATCCCTGCCTCACCCGTCCCTGGACAAGTGCAGACAGATGTGTCGCAGGTACAAAGCTCGTACGTCGGTGGGATTGGAACTCTATGCATCCACGTCACCATGCGCAGCTCTCCGACTCGTCTCTCCTTGCCCTGTTTGGTATCTGGCGTGCTGTATTGCGATCGGGTAGATTTCCTCCCATTCTCGCTGTTTCCATCATGAAGTTGATCCCGAAGGCGGATGGTGGCGAGCGCACGGTTGCCGTGTTCACGACGTGTGTGCGCACGTTCTCTCGGTTCTCCAGGCGCGCGTATGGTGCTATGTGGGCGCGATTGCATCCTCGTCCGTACGTGTATGGTGTGCGCGGCCATTCCTGCCAAGCATGTGCGTGGCGCATGGGCGTGCTCACGGAGTTAGCATCTGCCAAAGGTTTGTCTGTGTTTGCACTCTTGCTTGACATCCAGAAGGCATTTGAACAGGTTCGCCACAAACTTCCCATAAGACGTGCTACTGAGTTTGGGTTTCATCCAGCACTCTTGAGGGTTTTCCTGTCTCTGTATCGTTCCCCACGTGTTGTCACGTTGCGGCGAATTGTTGGGGAGTGGGTCAGAGCTAGCAAGACTATTGTAGCAGGTTGCTCTTTTGCCGACCTGTTTATGCGTATTTTATTGATGCCCGAGTTGGATTCGTTTCGTCAGTCGTATCCAAATATGCACCTTGGCCTCGTCGCCGACGACGTCCAAGTCCTGGGGATAGGCTCGGAGAGGGAGTTGCTCAAAATCGGCCCCGATGCGTCGCACCTTTTGATGAGCAAGCTTACTTTCTCTTTATGTTTACCGCTCTCCGAGAAGAAAATCGTGCTCTTGGCTACTGACCCCCAGTTGGCTCAGAGCATTGCAGCTGAAACTCCACGTCTCGCTGGTGCAGTCAAGTTCTCGTGTCGAAACCTCGGGATTGACTATCAGTTACGTCAGGGGCGTCGTTCTCGTCCTGTTCTTACTGGCCGATTGAAAAAGGCCAGGTTTAAGGCCCGACGCCTATTGACGATAAAGAAGGCTGGTGCAAAGGTTGCAGGTATTGTAAACACTAACTTGCGGCCCACTGTCATGTACGGCATCGACGTCGTCGGTTTATCTACTCACCAGATTCGTCAGGTCCGTGCTATATACCACGCTGGTCTCGGCACAGGTAAGCGTAGGTCTGTCACGATGGATTTGGCGTTGCATGGGTTTACCGATCCTGCTATCGATGCACATGCTGGGTTTATTCGTCTCTGGACTGTCTCTAGATGGGACTCTCTTCTTCCTGTCGGATAGACCAAGTTTTCCAGTTTGCCTACGCCAAGGTGACGCCAGATACCCCGTGGACTGAATTGCAGGGCCCAGGACAGATTTTGGTTGCCACTACGCGTAGAATTGGGTGGTCTGCGGATTCGCCCACAATATGGCGAACTTCTCTTGGAACCAACGTTGATATTTCGTCTACTTCCCCTCGTGAAGTGGTGGCGCTAGTGATTCGCGACGCGTCTGTCTGGTCCTGGAAACAGGCCTCTGAGCGTCACCCATCCTTCGGTCACCTGTCTGGACCCCCCTTTCTTCCCCCTCTTCTTTCCCTTTTGTCTCAGAAGACTGAAGGATGGGGTGTCCTCCGGCAACGTGCTTTGAGGACTTTTATATCTGGGGGCATATACTTTAAACCTGTGTGCCCCATTTGCCAGGTCGCCCCCTCTGACCCCGTGTTTCACACCCTGTGTGAGTGTGATGGGCTCGTGGAGTTTCGTCGTTGGTTCGGCCCGACTCCAGCCCTCACCCGTTGCATAGAGCAGTGCCGCGAGAACCTTGTCTGGACCACTGCCTTGGTTCCCGACCCGCGCTATTGCTCCCTGCTTGCACCACCATTTCCAGACCCTGTCTGGGAAGGAGCCACAGCCGGCCCCTTCTTCCCGTCGCCTGCGTATGGAGACGGCTCGGGAAAGCATGGTCCCTCGCCGCTCACTCTCCGTTGTGGATGGGGTGTATGCTCATTTGCCCCGCGTAGTCGCAATGTTTTCGGTGAGGCCATCGCCAATGATCGGCTTCGGCTTAATGCTGGTGCATATGGCGCATATCCCTTTCTCACCCAGGATGTATCAGGGGCTGAGCTTTATGCCTTTTTATGTTACCTAACCCATGCTGCCCCCTCTGACTGCTATGAGTTTGTCACTGATGCCCAGTACGTCGTGGACGGTTGGGCATTGGGGTATGAAGCTACCACGCACGGATGGGCCACTCACGCATCCTTGTGGGTCCGTGTCCACCGTGCGGCTTCAGATATCGGGTATCACTTAATTAAGGTCACCAAGGTTCGTGGCCATTCTACTTCTGCGGGTAATAAGCAAGCGGACAGACTTGCTAACCTAGGTGCTGACCTACACACACTTGACACGGTCCTGCACGACCGTGTCAAGCGCTCTGGCTTGCTTGTGCGCAATCTTGGTGTGTATATCGGGCATTGTATAGCATGGATTTTCAAGAACGCGCCCAAAAAGGTTTGGGTGGCGGATCATGACGAGTCCCCCGCCCCCACGGCCCCATCCCTAGTCCTCTCTGGTGCCTCCTTTGGGGCCTTGCATGAGCACTTCTGGGACCCCTCGGCGGGTCGGTTTCGATGCTTGAATTGTTGGGCTAGTTCATTTTCCAAGAGCTATTTATTGCGTTCACAGTGCTCTTCTCCCACTGGCGGTGGGCACGTGCTCAGGCGGCTAAATAATATCATATTTTGTCGACGATGCGGCCGCTACCCGTGCACGAAAGCAGTTGGTTTAACTAAATCATGCACTGGGCCCCCTCGGGCCTCTGGCACCATCTCACGGCTTCGACGCATGTGTGATGGTCGTGACCCCCGCACTGATCAACCAGTCGGTGAGGTCACTGCGGTTGACAATGTCAACGTATATCTGCCCTTCCTGCCCCTCACGATGTCTTTAATGTTCAGGCATTGTTTGACCCTGCATGGCTTATAGAGGCCCCGTAGATTTCTCGGGTATACTTCGGGGGCGGGGTGGATGTAACGGTTTTGGCGTGTGTGCTGCCCACCGAGCCGCACGGGCGCGCCTAGGGATATCTGGTCTGTCTCGTCTGTCTGATGTTGGCAGGACTACTCGGATCCCCGACACCAGCCGCCAGAAGTGTTGTTCTGCAGTACTCCTTTTCCTGGCCGCTACAGAGGACAGCTTCCAGGAAGTAGGGTAGGCTGGGGATAAGTGGGTGCAGAGGCGCTGAGAAGCAGGCACCCGTTCCGCCTGCGCCCACTTATCCCGTCTGTATTTTTGTCATTCCTCCCCTGGCCAGGCTCGCAAAGAGAAGACTCTTGCCTGCCCGCCGCGCGGGGATAGCTGTGCGCGCCTCTCTGTCTGTGCTTTTTCTCTACAGTCGGACAGTCGGACAGTCGAATGTCTGATGGTTACGCGCCAGGGACTAGTAGGCTGAGGGTGAGTGGGTACAGAGGCGCTGAGAAGCAGGCACCCGTTCCGCCTGCGCCCACTCACCCTCCTTCTGCGCTGCCTTTGTCCTCCCCCCTGCCCAGGCTCGCAAAGAGAAGCAAAGAAATGTTTCTTCGCTTCCTGCTGCGGGGGGCGGCGTGCTTTCTGCCTCTTTAGCCTTGCTCTCTGTAGTGTCCTGTGCCGATTCGTCAGGGTTCTAGGCTAGGATAAGGATGAGTGGGTACAGAGGCGCTGAGAAGCAGGCACCCGCACCGCCTGCGCCCACTCATCTTTTTTGTGTTCTTTTTGTCCCTCCCCAGCCCAGGCTCGCGAAGAGGGGAAAGGCTCCCCCCGCCGCCGTGCTGACTCTGTCTTGGTTTTAACTTTGCTGCTGGCCAGAGGTTGAGGCTGGAAGCCCAGGAGCCAGAACGCGGGCTTCAAAGTGTCTCACCAGTCTTGCCAGCATCGCTTGTCTGTTCGGGCCCTCGATTTTCTCGTTGTCCCTGTTTGCTCGGTTCGGTCCTTCGCTCGGCTTTGTCGGGTCCTGGTCCGTCCCTCGTTTCTTTCGGCCCCTCTTCGGGCCCCTCGCTCGTCGTTTCGGCGCCACGGGCAGGAGTGTTCGGCAGGCGATCACCACCGCGCAAATCAAACATCAAGGGGAAAGAGCCTCGTTCGAGGCACTCGAGCCTCCACCCCATCACTCGCCACGCCGCCTCGAACGTGCAGCGGTCGGAACAGCCGCACTGGCAGACGTACCTGTGAGATGTTGAACATGCATCCGCAGGCCCCGCCTCTCCCCCGATCTTGGATTCTGGAATCAGGTTTGTTTCTTTAGGGGGAAGTTGTATTGGTGTCTGGAATATGTATTGGTGTCTGTCATCTGGAATGCTTTCTGGAATGTGTAGTGTTTTCTGTAATCAATATTGGCTTATGAGATCTTTGATGTTTCCCATATTCTATAGTGTTTTCTGGAATGCGTACTGGTTTCTGTAATGTGTAAGTTTTCTTGAATGCGTAATGTTCTGGAACATTTGGTTTTGCCTGGAATCTGTATTGTTTTCTGGAACTTGCCCCTGCCCTTGGAATTTACGCTGTCGCCCGCCAGGAGCAGCTATATATTTTTTTATTTATATATATACATATACATACATATATATAGATCCGATTAGATTCGACCCCCCGCGCGCCGTTTCGGGAAACAGCACCACCAATGCCTCTCGTGCCGCATCTCGCTGCCAGAGAGAACCTGCCACGTCAGAAGGTATATGCTGTCGTGATGGGCGTGCGGGGCGCTATCCCCCCACAGGCCCTGACTTGCGAATCTCTCCGAGGACGTGTCGCGCGGTGGATTCAGGGACTCACCCCAGTCCTTCCAGGCAACACTCAAAGGTTGTAGTTTTGGGGCGGACGTGCACCAGTCGTCGACCTCATGCGGTTCGATGAGATGGTGAAGCATTTCGTGAGGAAGCATAACGTTGGTTAGCATTGTGCGTTTCTCACCCTTGACTGGATCCCAAGAAGGAATATACACTTGATGTACTTCAGCGACAGTGTCCTTGTCTATGCCCCCCATGAACCCCCTGTAAGCGTGTCCACCCCAACTGACCTCCCCCCCACTTCTTGATCGTATCTGGGGCCTCGCGGGGCGGATCTCCATGCACGCCCTGTGAAAACTCGACTACTTCAGAAGCGCTGAGTGCTCTAAACTTTCGTTTCAGGAAGCCCTCCGTCAACGATGTAGAGCAGCATCTCTTCGTCCCGTGAGAACCGCAAGAATTAACGCGGTCTTGGCCAGCATCCGATGTCGGGGCGATCTTTCTTTAAGCTCACGTCGCGACGACGGCGGCGACGACGACGACGACCAAGGGGGCATTGGGGGTGTCAGTTTTCCTTCCCGTTGGGATGTGTATATTGGTGTCGCCCCGGCATCGGTCCGCAATCGCAGTTAGATGTGCAACACCTTCGGTCCTGGCATGCATGCGCTGGGGAGGAAGACAGAAGTTGCTGGCGAATGCCGCCGCCAACCATGCGGCAAGGCAAGGTACCGAAACAAAGCTTTCAGTTTTGGGCCAGAAGCATCTCATGTTAACGGGTAGGGGAGAAACGTGGAGCAGAGATGGAGAGGGGAGTGGAATGGAGAGGGGGAGTTGATGGGGAGGGGGGCAGAGAGGGGAGGAGATGGGGAGTGAACAACATGCCAGGAAGGAGGCGGCGTTAAATTGCATGGCTCGATCCCGTGGCCGTGTACAGAAGACCCATGACCCCGAACCTCACGAATTCACATATTGCCGAATGACTTGCAAGGACGGTTGACACCCGTAGAACCACGAAGTCCATCGCAACCGAGAAACCATATTATTTTCTACAAGGTCAGGCAACGCACGGTATGGTTTTTTTTGAACATGGGCCCTAGGTCAATCCCCGTGGCATGCGATCTTGATTGCCAGCTACCCCGAAGCAAACTCGCTCACACTGCAATCCGTGCACTACTGTTCATGGCGCTTGCGCGCTCGTAGCTTCCTGGCTACACATTAGCTCATCTTCCTCACGTCGTCCAGCTGATGGCGCTTGAACGCGTTGAAGGCCGCTGCCTGATTGTCGAGGGTCGCCTGGAACTCCATGGCAGCATCGGTGTAGTACTTCGGGTCCACCTCTTGCGACGCCTTCTTGGTCTTCGCGGTGGCGTACGCCCCCTGGATGAAGTCCTGCAGCTGCTGGCGGTGGGTCTCGCCCGTGGCGTTCAGGAGCTCGCCCATCGAGTCTGGAAGCTCTTTCCTCTTGAGTTTGACCACCAGCATCGGAATGTCCGAGAGAGCTTCGTTCACGGAGCGTGCCCAGGATTCCGTTATGGATATCACATCGTCGAGGCTCTTCTTGGCGGCCTTCAGGGTTTTCTGGGCCCTCGCGTTCTCAGGGTCTTTCCCCATTTCATCGTGCAGCTTCCTCTGTTTGGCCAACTCCTTCTTCTTCTTATTATTAGTCTTCTTATTCTTATTATCATTATTCTTATTTTTCGTCTTCTTCTTCTTCTCGCGCGCCTCCTTGTCCTTCTCAGACAGACGCGCCAGCTGCTGGCCTCTGTAAAGGAGGCGCTGGCGTCGGGATTCGCGGCGTGGATGCTCCTGCCTTTGAGGCGCTGGGGCACCGAATGCTGTTCCTCAATGCCAGTGACAGCAGTTGTTTATTATTATTATTATGATTATTAGTATTATTTTTTAGTATTATTATTAGTATTAGTATTATTATTAGTATTATTATTATTATCATTATTAGTATTATTATTATTATTATTATTATTATTATTATTTGCCTACGGTGCAAACGCTACTCTCGTGGTGGCCAGGTCCGTGAGCTACGCTAGCAGCGTGCTCCTCCCCAAGGTCGGGGCTCAGGGGCGCAGGTACGCCTGGCGATTGATTTCTGCAGGGTCCCACCCCAAGAGGGCCCCGCACCAAGAGGTCTCCGTGGGGCCCTGGTGTAGGGAGGATGAGGAGGTCTACACTCCCTCTGTCGATCCCCCCCTCTCGGCCTCGGAGGGGGGGGATACTCGTGAGCAGCGCAGGGCGGCGGTGACCCAGCGTCTGCTCGCTGCAGCGAGCGCGAGCGCAGCCCGCTCGCGTCCAGATTGATCGCCGAGGCTCGCTGGTCGTCTCTCTTAATGTCTCTGTTTACGCCCCTGGGGCGCGGCCGTGGGGCGACGTCCCCCCTGCGGTGACAGCAGTTCTGGGGGCCGCCCAGGTCTCGTGAGCACGTTGGGCACGGGGGGGGGGTTCTCCCTGATCGCCGCTTTGGGCGTGCCGCTGTGCAGACCTACGCGCGAATGGACTCGCGAGGCAGGATCGATCTGGGGTTTTGCTGCGATCAGCCCGGCGGCGTGAGTGACGTTGCTTGTCTTAGAACTCGGGCCTTTGAGTTCCGTCGAGATGGCGCCGCCAGCCGTTCTTTTTACTGCCACTCGCTGTCCTCGCTCCTGTCGCACGGCTGTGGGGTGATGTTCCCTACGGTGACCGCTGCTCAGGGGCCGAGCTGTGTCTTGTTGCGCGCTGGGCACGGGGGTGGCTCTTCCTTGACAGTGGCCCTGTCGTGCTGAGACCTCGGCCTGACCGAGGCGTGAGATGGCGCACGTGGCGGGTTCGATCTGGGGTTTTGCTGTGTCCTGGTCGGCGGTGCTGGTTACGCTGCCAGCCCTGGAATTCGGGCCGTGGAATTCCGCCGGGCAGGCGCCGCTGGCCGTTCTTTTCGTTGCTTGTGCCGCCCTCGCCCCCCTGTCGCACGGCCGTGGGGTGAGTATTCCCTTGCGGTGACCGTTGCTCAGGGGGCCGCCTCCAGCGCCGTGGAGTTAGCGTTTGGACACGGGGGAGACTCTCGTCCTCCCCGACCGTCGCCCTCCGTGTTGCGGGTAATTGGCCTCTGGATTGGCGTGAGATGGACTCGCGCGGCAGGCTCGATCTGGGGCTTTGCTGCACTGTGCCCGGCGATGCTGGTTGCGCTGCCAGCCCTGGAACTCGGGCCTTGGAGTTTCGGCGAGCAGGTGCCGCTGACCGTCCTTTTCACTGCCTCGTGCCGTCCTCGCCCTCCTGGTGCACGGCCGTGGGGTGATGTCTCCCCTGCGGTGACAGTTGCTCAGGGGGGCCGCCTTCTTTTTCTTTCTCACTGCGTGTCTGGGCACGGGAAGGATTCTCTTCCGGCTGTCGCCCTGGCGAGAGGGCCAGGGGCAGTGGCGCGTGCAGCCGTCGTTACCCAGCCGCTCGCGCCATTGGCGTGTGGTCGGTGGCCCTCGTGCCCTGTCGGCGGACTGCCAGACAGCGTGCCATGTTTCAACGGCGGCCTAGTCTTGTCCAGTTGACTGAGGCCTTGTTGTGTGCGTCTGAGCCGAGGGTCGATCCGTGCGGGGAGGGGGCCGTAGTGGGCGCTCCGAAAAAGGAACTCGCAAAGCCCCCTCCCTAAAGCGGCTCTCGCCGAGGCGAGGTCGCCCATGTTTGCCTCTTGGCGCTCGCCCTGCCTCGAGGTAACGCGTGGGCTGCAACGTGCGCTGATCAAACACCTATTATCCTTCTCAGACTCCTGTGGCGCGGCACCTGATGAGGCGGCCCCGAGTCCATGATGCGCTGGTTGGCAGAGTTGCCCATGGCGTCCCGAAGTTTCTTGTAGTCATCGCTCTCCATCCTGGCCGTTGCCGCCACGCTCGTCTTGTTGGTGCTGAAGTCGATCAAGCGTGTGATTTCCTCTGGGTACTTGTATTGTTTGATCCCTTCGTTGGCCATCAGCGGGACCTCGCGGGGGCGATCCTCGAGCCATTTGACCAGGATGGCGGCGTGAGTGGCGCCGTTCAGGTATGACGGGCCTGCAAGCTGCTGCTCCGTCAACCATCTAACAGTCTTGGCATTATGGTCATTGCTGTCGGTTGACGTCTCTGACGTGCAACTGCAGGTGCCCCCGCACTTGGGGTCGATGATGAACTTCAAGAACCACTGGCGCTTGCTGTCCCAACTGGAGTTACCTTTCGAGCCGTAGCGAGCGTGCACCGCGGGGCACATCATCTTGAGGGTGTACCCCATGGCGCCAAACAGTTTCTTGATGGTATCCTCGGAGAGCATCGTCTTCAACTTGTCGGCGGGGGGAGAGTTGATGTCGGTGAGGCGTGCGAGGCCTGCAGTCTTGAGCTCCTCCCTCGCGTGCTTGACAGCTCTGGGCTCCTTCAGGCCTTTCAGGGCCTGCAGGTCATGTTTCCCTTTCCCTGGCAGCTCTTCTTGAGGCGGACCAGCCGCGACCAGCGAGTCTGGCGGAACAGGGGGCGACGCTTTGACTGCAGTCTGGATATTCCCAAGCAGTTTGGGCACGATTTTACTCTCGCTCTCATCGTGGCCCTGGGGTGTCCCGACTGGCTCAGCCATCTCACCCGTCTCAGAATTCTCGCCCTCCGACGACACCTCATCCGTGGCTTTGCCGTTAGGTTTGGCCTTGGCTTTGGTTTGGCTTTGGTTTTGGTCTTGTCTTTTGCCTTTGCCTTGACGTGAGTTTTGTGGAGAGGGCATTCGTCGCGGCTTGGCTCGGCGGCCTTGGGCGCCTTGGTAACGGGCGTGTCGTCGGCCCCATGCTTCGCAGCAGCAGACCTTTTCATGCGACGAGAAGAGCAGCCAGTAGACTCGCCCGTGAGAGAAGATGCCTTCGTGCCGGGGTTCCCCTCGCTCGAAGAAGAACCATCCAGCTTAGACATATATGACATTCAAGCGACCGCAAGTACAGAAACAATATCCGAATGCGCTCACAGTTGTTTGTAGCCAGAAGAGCTAAGGAACGGAGAACGTGTGTATGTCTGCAATGTGTTATGCGTTATGTAACGTCTTCTGCATTATGTAATGTTGTTGCTCGTTGAAAGTATAAATGAACATTGCGTTTTTTAATTGTGATTTCTTTGTTACTTTGAACATTACACAATCCTGAAACATTTCAGAACCCAAAACTATTCACAGCAAATCGCAGCTGGCCGACGCTTCGACGGAACAGGCGGGGACGGGCCGGGGGTCGGAATCTCCTCGTCCCCCCCCTCTGGAAGTGTCGGGACTGCTCGACGGGTGAAAATTGCGGCCCTAGTCTCAAGCGCAGCCGAGGCCTTCTTCCGGCACCAACTCCCCCGCCTCGTTTCCCATTCCGGCGATCCTTTCTCGGCGGCGGTGGTTTGCTAGTGTGTGATGTTTGCTTCTGCTGCTTCTTCGCTGGCGTGTGGGGATCGGGAATGTAAACGGGGCACAAGGGCATCAGGCATTCAAGTGAGTGCAGGCCGGGGAGAGGGAGGAGATAGGAAAGAAATATCCCGAATGTGCGGGGACACACGGGCTTCGGGAACTCAGGGGGGGAAATGGCGGGAGGAGAGAGAAGGGAGGAGAGAGGAGAGCGGTCTCGGTATTTTAAAGGGGGTAAAGGTGCATCGGGGACTTAAGGGGGCACAGAGAAGAGCGAAGAGAGAGGAGAGAGAGATCGGGAATTTGAAGGGGCACAGGGCGGGAGGAGAGAGGAGAGAGGAAAGAGGAGAGGAGAGAGGTATCGGGAATGTATAGCCGCCCTTGGCACGAAATGCAAATCAGACGAACGGGGGGCGTCCTGTAGAATCAGAGTCTCACGGCAAACTCGCATAACTCGAGGCCTCTTCTTCTTCTTCCTCCTCCTCCCTCATCCTCCCAGCCCCTAAAACCCCAGCCTCTAAAACGTCCCTAAAGCACTGGCCCTAAAACATTTCTAAAGCACGGCCTTTAAAACATCCCCAAAGCACGCCCCTTAAAACATGGCCCGTCCTCCTCCTCCTCCCTCATCCTCCTCCTCCCCCTCCTGGGGCCCATGCTTCCGACGGTTCGAACCTATCGAATAGCCCGTCTTTGAAGCTTTCGACCCCCTGCCACTCTGCGGCTGACCTAGGGCCTCCTTTTTTTCTCGTCCTCGCCCTTCTCCTGGGCGACAGGGTCTGTCAACCGCCAGCCATCAGTGAAACGCGCGGCAAAGGTCGCACTTTGAAACCGCCGCCAGCAACAGAAAGCAGCCAAAGCCATACGGAGGTGGACGGGGACCTCGGGGGGGCCAGGGCCGTTACAAGCAGACCCCCCCCCCTGTGGGTGTAACGCCCCCTGCCGCGCTCGGGAAACGGCAAAAGCGTTACAGGCAGACCCACCATTCCGGGCGTAATGCCCCGGCGGGGGGCCCCGAAGCCAGGATCACAGCCGATCCAAATTCGAAATTGCTCTCGGCAAGGCGCAGCCAATGCAGCGCCCAGGAAGCTCTCGGGGAGGCGCGGCCGATGTTTCAGGCAGCACGCTGCAAGTTCAATGTTATCTTCGCTCCCAGCCTCTCGAGGTGGGGAGGAGGAGGATGAGGAGGAGGAGTTGGAGGCGGAGGAGGAGGAGGAGGGGAAGGATGATGAGGAGTTTTTTTCCCGATGCAGGATCGGAGCACTGGCGCCATCGCGGCAACAGTACCATGAAGTGCGCGAGTGCATCGACACAGCTCGCACTCGCAAGAAAAACACTAGTTGTGCTCTCTGGGGCCGCTATCTCCGATTGATCCAATGTTCCTTGGATGCCCTGTACTTGACCCTAATCTCTTCGATTTTGTCAGGCTGATCCTTCAATCTGCCCGACAGCTGTGTGACGTAGGGGCTAACCTCCCTTCGCACATGCTCGATGACTATGTTCGGAGTGTCTGTTTCCTTTGGGCTGACCTGCAGCACCTGCGCCTTGTCCGTGTATTTCCCCATGACAAGTAATGTAATTGCACCGTGATGTTTTGGAGTTGTTCTGAGGGTGATCGGCGGGAAGTACTCGGCAGGCTCCGCCTCGGGCGGCTCCGCCGCGGGCTCGGGCCGAGGGCCATCTTGGCTTGGTATCGCGATCGGACTTGGAAGTTCCTCATCGTCTGAAAGGGCTACTGGAACTGCGGCTGTTTTATTTCCGACGTAGCGGGCTGGCTTCTTGGTCACGCCAGCCTTCGCCTCGACCGTGGGCTTCGCCGCGGACTTCGCCTCGGCCTGCTCGTCTGGGTCGCCCACAGGGGCGGCCGCTGACGCCGCCTCGGCCGCGGCCTTCTTCCCCGCGGCCTTGGGAGCAGCCTTGGGCGGTATTGGCAGCAACGGCCTGGGCGCACCGTGGGTTGTACAAATGCCTTTGGGTGGATGGGGTTCGTCAGAGAAATGGGGCGAGGCAAATATTCGCAGCTGCTGGAGGAACAGCAGTGGCACGATATAACCCCATCATTCCCTCTTCTCTCTGAAGAGCCCTCTCCCCCCAAAAGGCATTCAACTGCCCGTTCGCTACGCCCCAGCCTGTGCTCGTCAACCTCAAACTCGTCGCGAATGTTCCCGTTCGGCACAAGGATCTGAAACTGCGACCCGTCGCTCCAGTAGGCGATCGCGAAGCCATCGTCGCCAGGTTTGACCCCACTTGACTTAACGAGCAAACCGTTGCACATACGCTTGTGCACGATCTTATCAATAGTCTCGTAATTGACCACTATCCCATCGTCCGACGACACATCTTGAACTGAATCGCTATCACATGCTTCGGCTTCGGCATGCTCAGACCGGAACGCTGGGAAAGGGTTCGGGGGCCGCTGTTTCTTTTTGATTGGGTGCCCATCCTTTTGTTGGTCGTGGGTCATGGCTCCGCGCACGGTCTTCTCCATATCGTCTTGGGCTGGTAGCCTCCCCTCGGGTCAAGTTGGATCAGGCCCGCACGGGACGGCACAGTCCATGTTAGAAACGGAACATGCACGACTTTTTTGAAATCTGCCGAGGGGTACAAATCTTTCTCGAAAGAGTATGTGCAGAGAGAGAGAGAGGGCCACATATTTTGCCAGCTCCCGAGGTGTATCCTCTGGGTGTCGCCAACATGCAATGCGTTTCCGTTGACCCATGTCGTTGCCGAGAACGGTTTGACGCCTAAATGGCCGCGGGACGGGGAAGGGCAGCAAGCATACAAATACAACCCACATAGTAATGATGCAGGTTATGAGGATGCAGGACCTTTGGACACCCCGTTTAAAGTTTCTCCTCCTCTTTCTCCTCTTCAGGACGAGGCGGAGGAGGAGGGGGATGAGGAAGAGGAACTAGGAACTCGTCCCTTCGCCACTCAAGCGATCAAAGTGCCAAGAATTGCAACTAGAGAAACTCGCCAGATTGCAACTCAATCGATCAAAGTGCCAAGCATTGCAGCTAGAGAGTTTGCGAAGACGCATCGGAAGAAGCTTTGCCGTCGGCCACCTCAACCTCGTCCCGAAAATGTGGAAAAGGGGTTGGGCGCGGGTGCGGAGCGGGGGCTGGCGGGGCTGGGCATCTCAGACTCTGAAGGCGTGGCGGCGCTCGTAGGGGTGGTGTCCTTCGTAGCTGCATGCTCATCGAGATGAACGCGGTGGTGGAGCGCCAGTCGAAATTCTTCTGCTTGCATGCGCTGGGCTATCTGGTAGTCGGTGGCGAACTTCTCGGACCCATCCTCGGACTTCTCCTTCTCGGTCGTCTGGAGCCAATCGCCGTCGGCGCTGTCGCTCAAGTCGATCAGCTCCTGCTCAGGCTGCGCCGACGGTTGAAGGGACGCTGCGAGCTCTGCTGCGTCGCCCCTCTCACGAGCTCCGTCTGAACTCGACTGACCGCTGTCGGCTGGAGGCTCATCAGAAGGGCTGTCGGCCAGTAGGGCAATCGCAAGGTCTGCTTCGTCGATGCTGCTTGAGTCCATCTCACTCGGCCTACTCGCTTCTCGATCGTACTTCGGATTGTGCCGTCTCCGGCGCTTGGTGCGCCGCTGGTTCGGGCTGGCCGGTTCCGCGTCTTCGCGCGGCGGTGCGTCTTTGTCGAGATCCAAGCATGACCCGACAAGAGCACACCAGAAAACCCCAAGCAATAAAATTCTACATAATCATACATATTATATCCTGAATGACAAAGATTGGAATGCCAGAAACAGCCCGGCAGACTCAACATATTCTTAAACATTTCAGAATGCAGCAAACAACCTAAAACACCCTCACCGAATCTTTGCCGAAAACATTCCAGAATACTGAAAAAACCTGTAATGCTACCGAACTATCGGCCTGAAATACCCTGGCCGAATCTTTACAGAAACATTCCAGAATACGGAGAAAAAAAGTAGTGTTACCGAGCTATCGTCAACGAGTTTGGATTTCGGTTCTCTCCTCGAGTGGCGCCGCGCCCGTTCGGAAGGCTCCCATCCGCTTGGAACCACATTTGAGCCACAGCGAGCCTCGGCGAAAAAGAGTGTACAGGTGATTTTCCAGACGACGACGACGACGACGACGACGACGACGACGGCGACTGATCACTCATCCTCCACCTCGTTCTCCCATCTTCCTCGTCCCTGCAATCCTCATCCCTCTCCCCTCTCCCTGTTCACCCTTCCGTTCCTCTTCCTTCACCCTTCTTTTCCTATTCGCTATTCCGTTCCTCACCCTCATCCCTCTTCCCCTTTTCCTGTTCACCCTTCCTTCCAATCTTCTTCCCTCTTCCTCCCTTCCCTATCCCTCCAGTCCTCCCCCTCTTCCACCCCGAAGCAAGCAAGCACGGGTGGGCGGGCGGCGCACCAGCGGGGCGGCGGGCGCGGGTGGTCGGACGTCCCGCCCCGCTCTCTCGCGACAGAGGCGACCGACTGACGGACGACCCGAGCTTCCGGACGGCCCAGGCAGGCTGCCAGAGACCCCAAGATGGAAGGGCCCTGGGACACACACACACACACACACACACACGAGTGCGCACAAATAGCAGGATTCCCCATAGGATTCCCGTATGTTCTGGGCTTTTGTTTTTTCTGTGCTTTTGTTTTCCCCACGACGACCAGTGAGGGAGAGAAGGAAACAGGGACGGAGGGAGGCAGACGGGGTGCCGCACGGACGCGCTATGACGCGCGCCCCCCAGTCGACTACGTGCATTCCAATTGTGGCCCCATATACACGTATCACATAGATGTATGCATACATATGTGTATATATACATATATATATATATACATCCATCCATCCATCCATCCATCCATCCATCCATCCATCCATCCATCCATACGTACATACATACATATGTGTGTACGTATGCATGCATAAATATGTATATGTATGCTATGATCGTTTTTATAGTTTTTATGAATATAGGTGGGAACCGCCGGCGACGCACCAATGCGCAATCTTACACACATGTATAAATATATTTATATATATGTATAAGTTCCAGTAAGTTTGAGAAGCTGCTAATTTTAGTAGATTGGAAGGTCATACATACATACATACATACATACATACATACATACTTACTTACATACATACATACATACATACATACATACATACCTACCTACCTACATACATACATACATACATGCATAGGTGTGTACGTATGCATGCATACATATGTATAAGTATGATATGCTCTATATATGTGTATATGAATATAGGTGGGAACCACCGGCGACGCACCAGTGCGCAAAATTAAATAACAAATATATACGTTCTAGTAATGTTAAGAAAAGGCTAACTTTTAGTAGATTGGAAGGTCTGGGTCAGCGGCCCGAGGGCCCGCACGCGGCGGGCCCGCAGGGGGAGCGGGGGCCCGCAGGGAGCGGGCCGCAGTGCGCTTGCGCAGTGCGCCTGTTCAGCGGCTGCGCAGCGCGCGTGCGCAGTGCGCCTGCGCAGTGCGTTTGTTCAATGCGTCTGCGCAGCGCGCTTGCGCAGTGCGCTTGCGCAGCGCGCTTGTGTGATTCGTGTGTTTAAGGCGCATGTGCAGTTCGCCTGCGCAGTGCGTTTGCCCAGCGCGCTCGCTCAGTGCGTTTGCTTGTGCGCGTGCGCAGTGCGTTTGCGCAGTGCGCAAGAATTGCGTATCTCAGTGTTTCGCGCGTTAACGCATACCCGACATTATACATCCCTTTAGCGCCTACTGAATCTCGCTCGTAAGCTGATTTATTTTGCGTTGTTTGCCGCTGTGTTTCTTTGGAGTAAGTGTTGCTGTTTTTCGCCTAGAGAGGTGCGAGGGTCGCCCGGAACAGCGGTGCGCCTCATGCTTGTTTACTCCTTCGCCCGAGCGAGGTTTTGAATTCTTGATCCTACATTACCCTTGGCCCAGCACCCGCCCACGCGCCCGCATGCGGAGGCCTCCCGAAGCCTACAGAGGCCTCGAGGGGTATCTAAGAGAGGAAATGGGGGCCTTGAGTGCCTCAGGCCTTTCCGATTCGAAAGTTTCGACCCTCCACCCCTGTTCAACCCCCTGTGATCCAGGCCTCTCATGCGGGGCCGGAGTAGACGGGGTCGGGTGATCGCGCCGCATCGCCGATGCATCGCCGATGCGGTTCGATGTGGAGGTCGATCTTCTCGACGCCGACTTCGCCGATGCATCCCCGATTTCGCCGATGCATCGGCGATATATCTGCGACGCGGCGCGATCCTCCGACCCCATGTTTCCCGGACCCCATGCGGGATATTTCCATCTGAGCCCGTTCGGCGCCCGGTCGGCCTTCGGGCGACCGTTCGAGAAGATCGAGACCATTTTGCGGCCAAGCGGGCTCGATCCAAACGACCCTGCGGGCTTGGGGTCACATCATCATATGGCCACGTCTGTACAAACATGCATGCCAAGTAGCTTCAGGACGGCAGCACAGCGCTTGCTAAGTATTGCAAGGCCTCGCCTGTTAGCGGTTGCAAAGCCAACCGTCGTGATTGACATCTATCCCCTGTACCTATACGACACCCAGATGCCTTGGCGTGGAATTCCACGGGGAGACTATTGGTGTGTCTTATCGGATGGAGGCCCCCGCTCGAACGGCAGTCCTCTTCGAGGTCCGACCACTCGTTTCCCTACCTCCAGCGCCTTCCTTGAACAATTTTCATACAACGAATGTTCGGATGTTTTCGGGGTGAGATGTTCGATCTGATTTCCCCCTCGCTTCAGCCCGATACCATGCAGAGTGGCAGGCAGCAGGGCAGTGTAGCATAGCATCACATGTGTATTTGGACGCTGTTCTGGTTCGCGACGGTTCAAGAGGCCTCTCGCACCAAACAGAAACATAACGACCCTCCCCTTTGGGCACGCAGGGCGGCAGCGATAGCTTGGAGGCGAGCGTGGAGACGTTAGCAGATAACCTGGACTTCGATTCGAAAGGTTTTGCTTCAGGCGCTGCGAACAATTTGCTTTGGGAGCGGTGCTACGGTTCCACGGACTCGGCAAGATGGGACCCCCCATGGGCGGCAAAAGGATCCAACAATAAATCTGGCACTGCGCTGCACGCTGGCCGGGCACCAGTGGTCAACGGCTCCCTCAAGAATCACAGCTTCAAGACAGAGGTTAGATTGCAACGCCGCCCTCTACCCGAAATTTAAGAGAGAGAAGTTCGCCAGTCTCGAGATCATGCAAGGCCTGTGGGGCCGAGCATGGGACGTAGTGGAGTATCTGGACATCGAGGAGATCGAGGACGAGAGAAGCTGGATGACCACACTGGAGGCCCTCCTGGATTGAGCGCGCAAGGACAACCAGGTAACGGAGCTGCCAACCGACTTGGAGAGATTTCGCTCGGGTGGGGCCCTGATCGACCACTTGACGGGGTTTTTCGCGGTGCAAAGGTATACCAGGACGCGCAGTATTGCAGTCCTGGGCCAAGCGCAGGGATGGTTTCTCCTTCGGCGGTTTGGGCTGGACAAGAAACCGAAGCTGTTCATCATGATTCAGACAGGGCGTAGCCACATCCACGACACGGTCGAGAACCAACTTTCTGGAGCTACAGCTTACCAGGTGGACGAGTAATACGGCAAGGACCACTACCAGGAGGAAGCATGCCATTGCGACGAGGATGAGTGTCCCAGCTACGACGACGGCGGTAGCGGCCAACGACTTGGGGCACGGAGGCGCGAGCGGTTTCGGCAGTGAGGCTTGTTTCTACAGCTGCGCTGCTTATATGCAGTCCGCAGATCAGGCGTCGTACATCATGGGAGAATATGATGACATCATGGCCGCCTACACCGACGCCCGGAGTAACATGAACGACGCGAGCGAGGTTTGCCAGGGGCGTCTATCCCATCATGGCCGCGGCGCAGCCGCCGATGGCGCCCGCCAGGAGCGCGTCCTCGATTGCCTCTCGAGGAGGCGGCGGCCGCGCGCGCAGAGGACCGAGAGGCAAGCCAGCCGAAGAAATCCCGACGAAGAGACGCGGCAGGACGACGGGCTATCAGAGACGGGATTCCCAGTGGGCGGCGCATCGAACAATAGTGAGGATACGACATGCCTGATATATGGAGAACAAGGACGCATCGCCCGCGAGTGCCCGCGCTAGGGCAAGGGGCGGGCCCGCGCGTCTGCGGGCGCGTCCGACGTCGGGATGATCGCCGACATGGAGCCCGACCTGAAATACAACGCAGATGGCCAGGACCCAGCGGAAGCCACCTTAGTTGGGTACGAGACGCTCAAGGCATCGTGCGTGTGGCTGGTCTCGAAGGGCTCCGCGCAGAAGATTGCAAGATTCTTCTCGTTGGCCCGAGATTTTTGCGCGCATGGCAACGACGCGACCGGCGAGGCGTTGGTGCGCGCAGTGGTCTTCCCATGTCTTGCAAGTCGTTTCGCGGAGATTCTGGCGCGCTTCGCGCCGGGTCGTGCGCCGCCCTTGTCCGCGAGTCCCATGGCGAGGCCCGTCCCATCTTGGAGGAGCTTGGAATGTTCGCGGACAGCAAAGTGGAAGACGCGCTAGGATGGCGGCGGCAACTGGCTGCCACTTCGCCGGGAATATCATAGAGAACGGTGCATTATCGACGTGCTGGAGACCTACGACTCATGCGTCAAAAACCGAGCAGATTAGCCCCTCCCCAGCAGGATATGTTGGACCATGTCCTCGCGCAGCACCCACTCAGCCCGCGCGCATGCCCGGGGGAAAGGCGCTGCCGCGCGATGAGTCTCTGGGCTGCGTCGGCAGCGCGGTCAAGATCAACGAGGCCGGGGACAGCGAGGACAGCATCAGTTTTGCCGCGGACCCCATCGCCGAGTAGCTTCGCCGGCGTAAGGACACGGCGCGCACGGCCCACATGGAGGCGAACGCCGATCTGGGCAAGTCGAGCGACGCAAAGCGTGGCGAGCGGAAAACTCGGGGCGGCCATTCGGATGCATGTGTAGAGCTACGACGACAAGGTTTTCAGGCCAGAAAGTTCGGACACCACGGCGGCTGGGACTTCGGCGACGCGCGTGCACTGCTGAAGCGCCCCTGGATGATTGTGCGGGAGGGGCCGGGCGGCGCTTCGATGAGCCCCGAGTGCAGGTCGTTGCCATGTGCGCAGGGGGCCAAGTGCAAGATGAAGGGTGGCCGCGCGTGTTTCACGACGCGCACCTGATGTGCATTAGGAAGATCTACCTCCCGCAGCGGGGCGCAGGTCGAGACGCGCGCGTGGAGCAACCCGCAGCGTCGAGCATCTGGAATGCGAGAGTTTTTCGCAGCTTTGCTGGGTACCGCGCAGTTTTCGTCCGGTGCGCTATCGGCTCGGAATTGCCGGGAGAAGGGTCCGCCCTCGAGAGGACTGGGGCTCGCGCCGCCAAGCGGAGTCTCGCCGAAGGTTCGTATCCTTACCAGCGCAGCAAGGATAACGACCGCGCGCAGTTCCTGGGCAGGATGCTTGGCGCCAACATGCACTGGGGAACGTCTGCGGAGAACGGCGGAATCCGTCTGGCGAAGATTCTGGACGACTTGTTGAGCAAGCCGATCGAGCAGGACACGACCCCTTGCGCGCTGGGGCTCGAGGGGGTCGAGGGCCCCGCGGGGCGCATCTACCGCGCCGCGGCGAACTTCGTCGACGAGAACGTGGGGGCATTTGCGCCGCGAGGCCCATGAAGAGCGAGTTGGTCTTGGTGCGACCAGATGCCCTGGACCCTCGGCGATGGCCCGTGCCACCCCAGCGCCGAGACGTTCGCGCGCGCGCGTTGACGGCGCCCGGCGTGCGCGAGGAGGTCATCCAGCTTACTGGGCGCCGCGCGTGCTCTATCTGCGCTGAGCGCCGCAAGGCGTTGCAACCGCTCGAGGCGGCCCCCGCGCGCAGGGGGGCCATCAACCAGGCCCCCTACTTCAACTTCTTCGAGTGCAAGCTGCGACCAGGGTCGGTAGATCGCGCGCTGGGTCAGCCAGCATAACGTCGAGATGCGAGCGGCGCCCCGGGGGGCCAGCCGCGCGCTCGAACCCATCGAGCGAGCGCATCACGCACTCCGAGAGCCGCTCGAGTTCTGGTTCGAGGAGACCGACCTCGAGCGCAACATCGAGAACCTGAAGGCGACGCCGGGCCACGCGCCAACCAGGTCGCGCGGGCGATGCGCCGCGAGGGCTCTAGCTCGGCGCAGTGGGTCTCGGGCGACAGCCCTGAGCTCGACGACCCCCTTTTCCGCCGGCGCACTGCGCGCGCCCGCCTCGGGGGCCCGTCTCAAGGGCGAGGGCTTCCAGCGAGTGCTGCGACGCCGAGCGGCAGCAGCGACCGCATTTACCGCGGCGGACTCGACGGGGCGCGCGCGCGCGGGATTTTCCTGCGCAAGAGGGGAAACGCCCGCGACTCTGTCAGCGCGGGCGAGCGGCGCTACCGCCGTCGCGACCGCGGCGCCAGCCGACTCCAGAAGTCCCGCTGGAAGGGGCCCAGCCACAATGGCTCTGCGCGAGGGCGGCGATAACGGCCAGCCAGCCCAAGGTGCACTGGATCACGAATAGCGAATGTTTGTCGCGACGCAGCCCCGACCAGAGCCGACCCGGCGCGGAGACCACGCGACGCGCCCGGGCTGCGCTCCATGGCTTGCGGCGCAGAGGCATCGCGAAGTTCGTCGACGTCAGCCAAACGCCCTGGCCGATTGAGGACGACGTCTCTCGGCCCATGGACGCATCCGAGGAGCTCGCTTCAGGCCCCTGGGGGCGCTGGCGGGTCAGCTCCGACGCCCGAGCAGGCCATGGCGGAGCATCCTCGACAGGCGTCAAGCACCCAGAGCTTGGGGCCGCAAGCCGAGCCAAGGTCACCGATTCGACCGACGTCAGATCCACCGGCAGCACCGGCACAGGCAGTTGCGATTCCCGCGGACGACGACGCCGACGCCGACCTGGAGCAGGAGCTGACAGCACCGGCACCGACACCAGCGGCAGGCAGCGCCCCAGCCACGGACGGCGCAGCGCCGTTCCGCATGGCTCGACGCATCCTTGATGCAGCCTTGATGCCAGCGTTCGCTGCTCAGCGTGAGCACAGGGCTGGACCCTGCGCCCCGCTGGAGGTGATGTGCCACCGGAGAGAAGGGCTTACTTATACGGCGAGGCCGCGGAGCATTTCTTGGACCACCAAGTGCGTCGCGCGGCCAGGGGGCCCCCATCAAGTTTTCGAGGGTGTGATTCTCATTGAAATGGTCCAGGAGCGCCCGCGGCAGTGCCGGGGCCCAGGCGCGACTTGTCATCCAAGTTTCTCGCGGCCCAGATGCGACGGGAAGGGGGCTGGCCAAGTCCCCGCTGCAGTGGCGCGACTGAGCCAGATCTTCATTGCGATGCCCAGCCGCATCTACGATTGGAACATGTTCGCAGTCGACGCTAGCGCCGTGTTCTTCGGGGGCAAGCTCTCGGGCCGTGGCATTTCAATAGTTCCAGTGGCGGAGGCGCGCAGGATGCTCGGCTGCGCGCCAGGTGCGAGGGCGAAGCTGCGCGGCGGCGCGCGCGGCTTGAGCGGCGCCCCGAGGCTGCTCTGACGGGGGGAGGCAGACCACCGCGTGATTGATTGCGGCTTCGTGATTCGCGCTTTGGGTCCCTGCTTGTTCCTCAGCTGCCGCGCCCACTGGGGCGCCCAGGAGAACGCTCTCGCAGGAGCGATCGGGGTACGCGTTGACGGCGCGCTCGTTGGGGGCAGCAGCGAGCAGGGCGAGGCGTGCTTCGAGGCAGGGGTCCAAGAGCTCAAGTGGGCGTTCTATCTCAGGGCATTGAATGATTCGGACAGTGAGTGCTTAATTTTATCTATCTACCTCTGGCGTTCTATCTCAGGGCGCTGAATGATTCTATCTCAGGCGCTGAATCTTGCAGGCGAATCGTCAATGGGTGCTTGTAGCAACCAGCTGAGTCGAAGTCCCTATTGAGATCTGCAGATGGGTTGCGAGGTCATCGACCATCTCACGCCCATCGCAGTCACCGAGGCTAGGACGAATGGCCACGCGTTGGCCCTCACCGAGGGCGAGCGCCGACAGTTACGGGGACTGATGGGTAGTCTAGCGTTGCCCAGCAACCAGGCGGCGTGGCGCCCCGCCATCAGCGCGGCGCCAGCCTAGGCCAGGACCTGTCGGAAGCCCACAAGACGCTGAGGTTTGCTTAGGAGGGCGACTTCCTGGCGAGTTCCGCGCGGCTCGACGCTTCTACGATCGTGATCAGCGTCCCTTCGGTGGCCACGCTGAAGCGGATGGCGAACGGCATCGCGTCCATCGGCATCGCGGCCGGATCACGTCATCCGAAGTGCCGCGGCTGGGCGCCGGCGATGGAGATTATCGCGGAGCGCCGCGACAGGGCGCAGACAACGCAGTGCGGCGGCAGGGCGCAGACCATGGATATCACGAGAGCGAGAGCGAGACGAAGGAGAGGCAGAAGAAGCAGAAGCGGACCATTTGGCAGGTTTTCGCGCCCTTCTGGCGCCGCGCTGGCCTTGCTGCAGGGGGGGGGCAGGCGGGGGGGGCCACGCTCGGGGGGGAGGAGGGGGGGGCCCGCTCGGGGGGAAGGAGGGGTTGCATCGCCGATGAACAAATAAACATGCATGTGTCGGAATCTTGGGCCGCTCACATTCCTTTGATAGGCGCCGGGGACCCCCGGCGGCGCGTCTGGCGCCCCCCCCTATCGCCGATCCGACACATCCGCGTGGAAAGTCAAGGAGTTATGTGCATTCCGTGATTTATTCCTCTTGCTAGGAGGTGGTGCGCCCAGGGGGGGGGGCGCGTCGATCCCCACTCGACGAATCATCGCCAATGGGGGCCCGATAGCTTATGCCGCCCTGGACGGCGCAATTTCGCCGTCGGTGGCCGATGGCCGATGCTGGGCGCGTCGTACCGCCGATTCCATGTTGATGTCCCTCCCCATCGAGCCGGCCGCCACCATCACTTGGCCCCTCGGGGGGAGGGCGCGGCCACCCCCGCGATGCCCATCGGGGGGGGGCGCATTTGCGGCTCGGTATGATCGAACTCGGCGTGGAAAGAGTCATCCGAAAAATGCATGCCATTGGTATCGGTAAACTAGGTACATCCCAGTAGTCATGGAAGTTTCGAAGAAACTTGCGTAGTTCCGCAGTGATGTTTGGGAACTGCGCTGCAACAGCGTGGTGGCGCCCTGAAAGAAACAGGGGCCCAGCGCAGGTCCAAGACTTACGGATCTCCGACAGCTTCTGGATATGACTGTTCTTCTCGGGTGGGTTATTCCATGTCGACGACCCCCTGGGGGAGTTAGAGTTTGCGACGATCGTGGAAATTATCTCGTGGTCTTCGGTCCTACCCGCCACCGTGCTTGGGTTGTGTGTCGGAGGCGTGTTGGATGAAAACAGGGATCTCTTTGGCTGCTTCCCTGCGGCCTCTTGGAGGGATCTTGGGTGCATTTGGGTTTTTCCCGGAAAGGGCTGAGGCCCAGGGTTCTCTTTTAAATTTTTACTTGGTTTACCCCCGGTTTTGACTTGAAGGGGGCCAGCGGGATTATTTGCGATAAATGCCGAGGTCGAAGAGATCCGGCGGAATTATGTTTGAGGATGTCTCGAGCGAAACGTTTGCTGTTCAGAATTTGTTGAGGATGTCTCGAGCGAGACGCTTGTTCTGTATTATAGATTATCCTCTCCTGGGACCAGAATTCAGAGGATCTCTCAGGTGAAGTGCTTGTTTTCACGTGCCCAGGTCTTGAGGATGTCTCGAGCGAGACTCTTGGTTTCACGCATCCAGGTTGCCCAGACAGATCTCTAGCATGAGGATTTGTTGAGGATGTCTCGAAGCAGAGGCTTGTTTTCACGTGTCCAGGTCGCCCAGGCGGATGTCTAGCATGAGGATGTGTCGAGGGAGTCGACCGAGACGCTTGTTTGCACGTGTCCAGGCTGCCCAGGCGGATGTCTAGCATGAGGATTTGCTGAGAACGTCTCGAGCGAAACGCGTGTTTTCACGTGTCCAGGTCGCCCAGGGACAGCACAGCCTTCGGCACGGTAAATCAATATCGTTACCTTTAGCATTGCAGCCTGGCATGTTGCCTGGCACGTTCCGCGGAGCGTCGCGTGGCGAGTCCCTTGGCGCGTCCCGCGGTGCACGTCCATTGGCACGTTCCGTAGCGCGTCCCCGTGGCACGTCCCGCGGTGCGTGCCCATGGCACGTCCCCTGGCACGTCGCCTGGCGCGTCCCTTGGGACGTTCCGCGGCGCGTCCTCCTGGCATGTCCCCCTGTCGATTAGTTCTGGGGCAGCTACCATCTGGTCAGGCAGCTCGAGCTTAAGATCCAGATCAGTTCAGTCAGGACTCGGATGCCAGGGAGGGCTCGATCCACAACGCTATATAGAGCATCATCGCGGCATGGCACATCGCAGTTCAGCACGGCGTAGCACAGCACAGCCTTCGGCACAGTATTTCAGGATCGATCCATTCAGCATTGCATTTGCCCGTCGCCCAATCACGTGCGATGGCCCACCGAAGTCCTGCAGTACGACGCGGGCGGTGTTGTGAGGGCTGGCGCAGGCTGCGCACCACATCGGCGGGACTGCGCGCGGCGAGCACACGCCTCCTCCTCCTCCTCCGCCTCCTCCGCCTCCTCCTCCTCCTCCTTCTGGCCCCCGCTCGGTGTTGTGAGGGCTGGCGCAGGCTGCGTACCAGATGGGCCAGCGGGCCCTCCGAGGATCACCGGAGGAGGAGAGAGGGGGCCCTCCTGGCCACGGCGAGCCGGGGCCACGAGCGGGTCCTCCGGCCTGGAGCTCGGGAGCGGCCCGTCCACCCGAGCCTCCGGTGGCCGCTCGCCGCCACCGTGCCGACGGCAGCCCGCCGAGCCCGAGGCGGCGAGGAAGTGTTCTGCCTCTTTGGCTATGTTGGGGCCAAGTTGGGGCTGTCTTGGGCCGTCTGGGGGGCCTGGGGCCTTTTCGCGGGGCCCTCTTTGGGGCCTCATCGGCAGTTTTCTGACGATCGAGCGGCCAAGACGATAACGGCGAGTGTGCTACAAATGTACGTTTCACGGAAGGACTAGAACGATGTTTGCCTCTTGGGGCCTTCTGGGCGGTCCTGTTGGAACATTTTGGGGCCGTCTTGAGGGCCTGGAGGGTCGTTATGAAGTCACTTGGGGTCGTCGTGGGACTGATCTGGGCCGTCTCGACGCTGTATTCGGCAGTCTTGGCGCTCTGTCTGGGCCCTCCTGACGCTTTCCGGAGGTTCTAGAGGCCCCAACCAAACATAATTTTGGACACCACGGGAGGGGGAAAGGGGGAATGGGGGGGCAGCCACATGTCTCACACACGCCTTTTCACCAACAGCAAGCGGGGGTCGGCGGATGCCTCGAAAGGGCGGGGACGAACATCGACAGCTCTTTGCCCATTCTGGAGCAGGAATATCGATGTCGCAGGCCTGCCGCGGGTCCGGCTTCCTCTTGAAACAGAAGGACAGCCGCCTGCCCAACAGCGGCGCTGCCGGATTTGGTCAACGTTTGCTGTTGGGCATTGTGCCTATTGTTGTCCGTATCCATTTCGGGCGTGCCAGGCGTCAGCGGTCCCATCGGAGGGGTCGCCCCTCGGCGCTCGCCGCTGTGGTCGTCCCTAGAGGTGCCCAGAGACGGAGGGGGGCTCCCGCCCGAGGCGGGGGTTTACAATCAAGACGCTAGAGTAAGGACAGGTTTGGGCTCTGCCAGGAGTCTGTTTTTCTGGTCGCTCACTATGTCTAGAGCGGGGAACGACTTTGTGGTGCGGCTCGCCGTGGCCAGAGGAGCCCGCACTTGTTCGGGGATTCGGGGACTTCGTAAGGGAGAGGATGCGATAGAATCGGGCCCTGGTGGGCGGGGGGAGGGGTGGCAAATATTCCCATATCCATCGCCTGCCGAGGTCCTCGAAGATCGATCCCGCAGGCGAGGGCCATGGACGGATCCCAGACTCGCACCTCGCACCCCCGGTGAAGGGCCCGAGACGTCAGGAAGGTGCGATCCTCGTCCTCCTGGTCGTCACCGCTGCCTGCTCCCCCCAGGGATCCCCTCCTGCGCCCGTTCGGCGTCCGAGCCCGCTCGGCCGCCGAGCGGGCAGCCGAACGGGCCGGGCCCCGACAGGACCAAGGGAATCGAGAGCACGCTCGGCCGCCTGGTTGGCCCGATCTGGACGCCAGGCGGGCTCGGAGTGGGACCCCCCGCGGAGGGGCCCGGGCGCCGCGCCCTCCACGGGCGTCCGACGTCGCAGTTTTCGCACAGCGCGGGCCCCCAGAGGTCAGGACCCCTCCCCCAGGACCAATTCCTCATCCCGAGCCGTTTTTTGACGGTACCGAGGTCCGGTGAGGGCCCGCGGAGGTTGAAAACTGGCAAACATGGAGTTTCGTGATTTTGTCAGGAGAAGGCGTTTTATCTGTGAGGGTTTCGCCCCCTGCCGCCGGACCCCTCTCCCGGAAAATTGGCTATGCAAAAGCTATGTGGTGAGGCCTGGGCGCCGTCGTGAAGCAGCATCGTAATTTCGAACGGGGGCCACAGGAGATATGAACGCGCCAAAATCAATCAAACCCTAAGGAACGTTGAAGATGTTGGTCTCTTGGGCCCCTCTTGCGGGTGCTCTTGGAGAGCTCTTGGGGGTTTCTTGGGAGCCTCTTGGGCGTTTTGGGGCCATCTTGGGCGCCTTGGAGCACTCTTGGGCCGTCTCGGAGGCCTCTTGTACCGATTTTGGGGTTGTTTATAAAGGACTGTGACCCCGAAAGCGCGAATATTGCGTACGTTGCGAGCGTTACAAGGGTTTAGAAAGAGAGAGAGAGAGAGAGAGAAAAAAAAAAAAGAGAGAGAGAGAGAGAGAGGAAAAAAAAAGGAAGAGAGAGAGGGAGTGCTTTCTCGGAGACGCGAATATGGTGTAAGTATTCACGCTTCGCGCATCCCCACCAGCCCATTCAGAGACCCTGACATTGAGAGCTGACAGGAAAAGGGAAGAAGAGATGCATCTAGTGAAACAAAGCGATCAACCAGGGTGAAAAGAGAGATCTCTAGGACTCTTCTGATAGGTCGTGGAGTTCTCTGCAAGCTCTTTTTGGGGGTCTCGGGGCGCTCTTGGGGCCATCGTGGGGCCCTCTTGGAGCTCTCTTGGGGCTCTCTTGGGGCGCTCTTGGGGGCTTCTTGGGGCCCTGGAGGGGCTCTTTGGGCTGTCGTGGAGGGTGTCGGTGAACAGAGGGGCGTGCTCACGTTTAGTCCCTCATTCTGGGCCGTCAAACTAGCGTCTTGGGACGCTCTTGGCCCCCGCTTGGGGCGCTGTTGGGCGGTCTTGGGGCCGTCTTGGGAGCATATTTGGCCCCTCTTGGTGCTCTCTTCGGCCATCTTGGGGCCACCTTGACGCCTCAAAAAATAATCGGAAGCGAAACATGGTCCCTCGGTGTTTGAAGATTTTGGCTTGTCGGGGAGGTCCTGAGGGGTCTTTGAGGGCGCCTGGAACCGTCTTGTGGCCCTCTTGCGGCGTCTTGGAGGCATGGTGTGATGGAGTTCCACTTTTCAGGGGTTAGGTTTAGCATGTACATCTTTCTTTAGAGAGCAGGAGACAGAATGACAGACATTCATGGTCTGTTGCCGGGTTTGGCTCAAGGCAAAAAGGCATCCGCTCATCCTGCTGCTGCCACAGTTGGTAGCGGAGCGGGGCTGGCCATGGCCGCGGTGGGCGGTACGGCGCGCTGCTAGGCGACACTGGCAGCAGCGTGCGTGCGGCTCCATCGGCCGGGCCGGTCTCGCTCGTCGAGACGTGCAGTGTGGGATCCACGGCAGGTGCCGGCATGCCGGCAGACGAGACATACGCGACGCGGACCATAGACGGCTCAGCAGGCCAAGGGGACGGACCAGCTGGGCGTGCAGAAGGTCAGCAGGCGGCAGCTTCGCCCTCGGGGGAGACACTACCAGCGCAGCTCTCTGCCCAGGTGCAGGACTTGGTGCGCAAGTGTCTCAGCGAGCTAGTGCCAGACACTAGCAAGGGCGGCTGCGCAGCTGGCCAGGACACAGCGTCGCGGCCCAGTGGTGGCGAGACACGGCGTCCCGAGGACGTCGACCCGTGGGAGGAGAAGGACCCCTGGAGCCAGAAGCGCAACGGCGGAGAGTCGTGGCGCGACCAGAGCGACAAGGGCGGCTGGAACGACAACCAGTGGCAGAGTTGTTCCAGGTGGCAGCAGGATAGTTGGCACTCCTCCGACGAATGGCAGATGGGATCCTGGTCGGGGCCGAACACTCGCGGGGACTTCACTGGTCCACCGGCATGGCCGGGTTGGACACACTACCGCCAGTGGAAGAAGGCCGTGCAGAGATGGAATCGGAGTACCGACGTTCCACTCTGGCGACGATCAGAGAAGTTCTTGGCCCTGTTCGACTGGGCCATGCAGTCCAAGTTCGACGACGTGCCCGAGAGTCAGCTGACCAACAACCAGTGGCTCGACACCCTCCTGAAGAGGATGGACCTCATGAGTGGAGAACGTGAGGGAGATGAACTCCGGAGGGTGGGTCGTCGGGCGCTGTACGAAGGCACGCGCGACCACGCGGAGTCGCTAACGCAGTGCGTGGCCAGGCGTGACCTCCAGTTCCAAGAGGCCGAAGGCAACGACCTGTGGCTCTCGGAGAAGCTCAAGGGCCTGATGCTAGAAGAAGGCGCAGGTCTCTCGGCACAGGGTCAACAGAACATGAGAACCCTGACCCAGGGCAGCCTGGACTACAAGCAGGTGGCCTGGGCGCTGCGCCAGATGGACTTCGGCGGCTCCGAGCGGCTGATGACTGGTAGGGCAGCGTCTCATCCCGTCATGGCCGCAGAAGCCGGCCAGGCGGGAGAAGCCTCAGGCTCCCTCTTCCCCCTGCCCCCTCCGGTCCCGGGCACCGAGCCGTACCATGGTGACCAGCAGGACGAGGCAGAGGACTTCGAGGACGGCTCTGAGGACGAAGACGATCCCGAGCTGAGCGAGGATGAGGTACTGGCCATCCTGGCGGAGATGGAGGATCTGGAGCTGGACGAAGACGAGGCCGAGGAGGTTTTCGGTCAGCTCGAGCAGAAGAAGAGGACGTGGAAGGAGAACAAGGACCTGAAGCGAGCGGCCAAGAGGGACCGCGAGTACTTCAGGTCCACAGGTCGCGTGGCCGGAGGTGAAGGTCACGACGGCCGTCGAGGCGGACGTCTGGGCGCGCGGCCAGCCAAGGGTCGCGGCCGAGGGGGCGGTGATCGTCGGAGACCTGAGCGTCACCAGAGGATGACGCGCGAGCAGTTGATGAAGGTGACGCACTGCAAGAGATGTCTCCAGAAGGGACACTGGTCCAGAGAGTGCCCGAACCCCCTGGCCTCGGACGACAAGCGCAGGGCTTCGGACAAGAAGAAGAACCTAGCGGGCTACATGTTCACGGGCTGCACGACGGCTGGACCGTGCCTTCCAGTGGTGACCAGCGACCAGCTGGAGACACTGAAGGAGATTCAGGAAGAGGTGAACGCCGTGTTCCTGACGACGGCGGCCAACCAGGGCCTGGTCGACCCCGGCGCCGGCAGCGACATCGTGGGCCGCATCTCGCTCAACCGGGAGTCGCAGGAGCTGGCACGTCTGGGGCTGCGATACGTTCAGGTGCCCGAGTCCGTGAAGCCGTTGCGCAGTGCTCACGGGGTAGGAGGCCCGGCCAAAGTAATCGCCACGGTGCTGTTTCCTCTGTGCTTGGGTGGCGTGCTGGGCATCATAGAGACGACGGTCCTAGACGAGGATGTGCCCCACATTCTGAGCGTGAATCTGCTAGACTTCCTGAAGTGCGTGGTCGACCTGCCCAGGAATATCTTGGCATCAGGCACGCTGGAGGAAGACATTCCCATGACCAAGCTCAGCACGGGGCACCGCATGGCAGACATCATCGGGCCAGTTGCCGGAAGAGGCAGGGCGCCTCGCGAGGCGGTGAGCAAGTATCCTTTCTTGACGGCAGCATCGTTTTTGCTTGACGGGGACCGGGCTCCGGAGATGAGCTCGGACGGGACTGTGACTCAGTACATCATCCCTCTCCTCGTGGTCCTCCTCCTTCTCATCAGGCGTCGAGGGTCTCGAAGGGCCCCAAGGCACAGCTTGATCAAGGTCAAGAAGGGCCTCCCGGTGGGCCCGACGGACAACGCGATGGGAGTCAAGGGGAACGACGACAGGCTCGGCCTCCAGGAGGGCCAAGTAGATAAGGAGCTGTCGGGCCTCGCGGGCCTGACCGGGAACATGATCAAGGGGGTCTACCAGCCAAGGGCTCAGCTAGCGTCTCAGAGACTCGTCGGGGGCTTAGGATCAACCGGGAGCGCTAAGGACGTGCACGGGACCACCAGCGACCACAACGGGACGGTCTCAGAGATTCGGAGCTGCCTGCATGTGTCTCGGTACGTAGCGCTTTTCGGCTCGAGCTCTGAGGTCAGCTTTCGAGATTTCCCGAGCAGCGGACTTCTTTCAGCATCCAACCTCAGCGAGGCAGCCGATGGCGATCCGTGCGCTGTCGTTCGCCATGATGACCAGTGCCGTGCTGGCGGGCAAGAAGGAACCCGGGGCGAAGGCAGCCACCGAGGAGTTCCTGGCGAGGCGCGATGCGGCACTGGCCAGTGCCGAGGGCGAGACGAGCGACGACGTCAGCTCCATCGAGACGGTGCTGCCTGGACAGGGCAGCAGCCAGCCTGGGGCCTCGCCGTCGGACGACGCGATGATTCAGGAACCAGGGCCGCTTCCACCTCTGGGGGCTCAGCCGATGCCGTGGGCTGCAGCGGGCACCGCGGCACCCGTGCCCCCAGCACCTCTCGGGCCTCCGCCTGCAGAGCTGGTCGGAGCACCACACCAGCATGCAGCTGCCCAGGGAACAGCAGGCCAGACGATGCAGCCTCCTCCACCAGCGGGGCCGCCTCCCAACTGGCAGGCCACACTGAGCCAGCAGGCAGGGCTGCTGATGAGTCAGCGGGCAGTGCTTACGGGCCCGGCGGCCACCAAGCCTCCGCCAGTCCAGGATGCGACACCACCGGGAGCAGGGGCGGCAGCGGCTGCACCTCCGCCCAAGTCTCCTCCCGCCTGTCGCCACCCGCGCTGTGCCATCCGATACTTCGGAAACCAACACGGGTCGGGATCACGATGCACTCACTGCAGCGAGCGTCTGACTTGGATCCCTCGTGCGGTTGGCGCTGGAGGTGCCGGGCAAGGCGGAGGACAGCAAACGGCCACAGAGGCCGCCCGTGCAGCCGCAGCAGCAGCACAGCAGGCGGTGGACATGATGCAGGAAAGTCCCCAGTTTCGGGCAGGCGGAGCAGCACTGTCGACGGTGAACAGCCTGAGCACCCTCCTCCAGGGCCTTCAGTGGCAGTTGGCGTCGGCCCCGGAGAGCGTGAGGGCGCTGGACCGCGTCCAGGAGGTCCTCGACAGGATGGTGCAGGTGGTGACCACCCAGCAGAACGCGCCATCATCTCAGGTCGAGGAGGGGCTCCAGCAGATCTACTTGAACGTGGTGGAGATCCGCAGGCTCATCGGGAGCTTCGAGGGCTTTGCCGAGACGCTGGACGGGATCCACAACGCTGTGGGAGGCATGGCCAACTCTGTCACGCACGTGGAGGCTGCCGTCTCCCAGCTCGGACAGATGATGGTCCAGATAGGCACGGCGGTGACGGGACTGGTCCACATAGCCAATGCTCAGCTACCAGACCAGGACATCGAGGGCCAATGGACATCAGGGACGGCTTCGGGCTCCGGTGGCCAGGGCCCAGACGGAGCGCAGGGCGGTCCCGACTCTACGATGACTACCACAACCACCGAGGAGCACTCGACCACGGCTCCAGCAGTCATGGGGACGACGTGGTGGAGCCTGGGACCCATCTCGGAGGAGACCGAGAATTGGGAGGTTCTCCCGAACGAGGCCGAGATCGGCCAGTGAGTCCAGCAAGCCAGGCCGACAGCACGAGGCGCGGCCCAGACCCCGAGGATTTTCATCTCGGAGCGCCCGGGCGCAGCGGTACGAGGGTACCCGGCCCGAGCCTGGTCGCTAGCTTTCAAGCATGCGAATGCATTTCTCCTGTTCTGCACGAGGCTGCCACTGAGGCAAGCGAGCAGAGCGATATCTATCCGTCCTCCTCCCTTCCCAATTCTCCAATGTTTCTCTATCCTGTGAGCACCGGGCCCAGGAGCGGCACGAAGCGAAAAGAAGAACCGATCAGGGCACCTCCTAGCCAAGAGAAACACAAGCAACTGCGGAGGTTCGAGGGCGGTTCTGGGACCCTCGAGGGCCCAGAGTTTGAGGGGGTCGAATGGCTCGACGGGGATGTCACGAACGACGATCGAGAGGCCTCATGCCCGAGCGAGGTCAGGGAAGCGTTGGAGGCCATGGCGACCTCGCGGAGCACGGGTCACGAGCAACCGAGTCGGAGGACCTCCCGGAAGGTCAAGCGGGGCACGAGCTTTCTCGAAGTCTTTTCCCTTCCCAGGATAGGTCCTAGAGTGCAGAAGCGAGGAGGAACTGTCGGCAAGGTTGTTAGCTGGGACCTGTCTACTGGCTGGAACTCAAGGAACGCTAAGGACCGCAGAAGGCTCTGGAGAAGTATACGTGAGGAGGAACCTCAGACCATCTGGGCCTGCCCTCCGCGTCGGGTCTTCTCTGCCATCAGTCGCTTGAGCGAGGCGGTCCGAGATCCCATCGCCTGGTCCAGGGCGGCACACGAGGGACTCGAGGACCTAATATTCTGTATGAAGATAGCTGATTATCAGATCAGCCACGGTCGGTTCTTTGCTTTCGAGCACCCTCTGTTCGCCATGTCCTGGGACACTCAGGTGGTTCGTGCGATCTCCGAGTTGCCCCAAGTGAGTCGCATTCGAGTGGACATGTGCACGTTCGGCCTCAACGTTACGGGGGAGGGTCCCAACAAAAAGCCGACAGGGATTCTGACGAATCATCCGCGGCTCCAGGAAGTCCTGGGGGGTTGTTGGTGCGACGGCAGTCACAAGCATGCGCTGCTGGAGGGAAAGTCCAGGACCTCCCGGGCTCAGGTTTACCCTCCCCGATTCGTCGAGGCTGTGGCGCGCGCGGTGACAGAACAATGGAGCGGGGCGAGTCAAGGTCGAAAGGTCGCTTGGTCAGAGCTCGACGAGAGTTCCTTCCCAGTCGGCAGTCTCGGCGAGGAAGACATCGATGATCAGGATGACAGTGGAGAAGACGAGCCAGAGACCAGGACCACTCCTACCGACCAGGCCAGGGAACCCGAGCCAGAGCCCAGCGAGCAGGAGAAGCGCCTTATCTTCCGATTGCATCACAACATGGGGCACCCCGACAATCGCAAGTTCATTTGGGTGTTGCGTGCGGGAGGCGTGAAGATACATCTGCTCCGCTGGATCCGTGACTCGTTCAAATGTTCAGAGTGTTCGGAGCGTTCCAGGACCACGAGTCACAGACGTGTGGCTCTACCTCGGACTTTCAGGTTCAACCATATCGTCGGTGTTGATCTCTTCTTCCTTCCCTTTCAGGATCAGACAGTGCCGTTTCTTAACATCGTCGATCACGGGTCAAATCTGCAGATCTGCGTGAGGATCGAGGAAGCTAAGGCGGCCTGTGTCTGGAGGGCTTTCGTGCAGGCCTGGGTTCGTCCATTCGGGGCTCCTCATTTTCTGTTGTCAGATGGTGGCTCAGAGTTTGAAGATCGCTTTGCCAGGGGGCTTGAGCAGTGGGGGGTGCTGCATCACATATGTGACGCCAACTCCCCTTGGCAAAACGGTCGAGTGGAGAGGCACGGAGGTTGGATTAAGGAGCGTATTAAGTCGGAGTTAGAAACAGGTTCCTCGATGCCCGCGGACCTTCCCGAGCTGGAAGAACTAGTGTACGAGTTGTGTGCCCATAAGAATCGGTTTTGGCATAAAGGGGGCTTCACCCCACTCCAGCTGGTCCTGGGGGAAAATCCGCGATTGCCCCACGAAATCCTGTCGGGCGACCATCTGGGCTTGCCCGGATGGCAGGACAGCTTGAGGCCTGCCGCCGAGCAAGACTCAGCTGGTGCGGAGTTTGCGCGTTCTCAGAAAGTCCGTGAGATAGCCCGCAGGCTGGCTCTGGAGACGACCTCTCGAGAGAAGATCCAGAGAGCGAGTAAGGCCCGAGCCGGACCGACAGTGACCTTCACGCCGGGCCAATGGGTCTTCGTTTGGCGTCGAATGACCAAATCGGGACCAAGGGCGGACACGCTCGGCCGGAGACGAGACGCGTGGACCGGGCCAGGCATTGTGGTGCTCTCAGAGCGTGGTACGGTTTGGGTGGCCGTGAGATCTCGCTTGTGGAAGTGTTCTCCAGAGCAGGTGCGACTGGCTTCCTCCGAAGAAGAGTTTGGGATTCAGTTGGGTCAAGACCCACAGTGGCACGACCTGCTTGGCCAGGCCAGGACCAGGAGAGCTGCCGCTGTCGACGTGCGGCGAGAGGGCCCCCCTCCGGACGATGCCTGGGACCAGGCCCTGTCGCCAGGATCCGACACGGCGCCTAGCGTCCCAGCGGGCCCTCGGGCTCAATTTGTTCCTGCCAGGGGTCCGGGGTTCGGGACCGATCGGGACCCCGAGCCCACGGGGCCTAGCTTAGGCCGGGGCGTTGTGGGTCACCCGGGGTCTCCGTCATCGTCCGGGGGTTCGGTGATCGCCGGAGCTGGGTCCGAGAGAACCCGACTCCCCTCCATATCCGAGGAAGCAGAAGTTCCTTCGAGGCAGGTCACTTCGGACAGTAGTCGTGTTGCTCTGTCGCCCCAGGTCGTCCCCTCTCCTCCTCCCGAGAGAGCGGCCGAGGCTCCAGCGCGAGGACTCGAGCCGACGGCGGCAGTGGCGAGCGGCAACGGAGCGGCCGATGTCTCTGTGGACCCTCCTGCTTCCCCTCTCTCTCCTCTTTCGCTCTCTCCCGCTCCCTTGGTTCCTGGGGACTCTCTCTCTCCCCCCCCTCCTCTCCTTCCTGCTGGGGGGCCAGAGCCAGGACCAGGCCGGGGCAGAGCAAGACTCACCCAGCCTTCAGACGTACCACCATGTATCCTGAGGCGCCGCGCCGAGGACACACGTGCTCTCAGCTGTCCTCCCGGCACGGGCGAGGCAAAGCGGGCTCGAATCGAGCCTCCCCCCGGACTTGCTCCTCCGAGCGAGGGAGCAGGCAGTGCAGGCGACTCAGGACTCTCTCCTCTTTCCGAGGGACCAGGACAGATTTCGGAGGCCGTTCTCCCTCCTTCCAGCGTTGCTGAGACATCTCCTCACTCACCTTACGATCCACCAGGGCCAGGTCAGAGGCCGGACCGAGAAGCTAGAGGTATCGTCGGTCGAAGGATCGAGGAGTTCGAGGATCGAGCTCGCAACCGCGACCGGTCCCCTCGGCGCGGAGCGCGTGTCTGACCGAGGTCCCGGGGTTTGAGCCGGGGTCGGGAGTGTTCGCTGCCAGCCGTGGCGGCGAGGTCTCACTCGGCAAGTTGACGGCGGCCGAGAGGGCCAAGTTCGAGGTGTCAGACGACACGGAGTGGGGAAATATGATGAAGTCAGGAGCTGTGGAGGTGATATCACCTGCTCGGGCGAAGGCGGTCAGGGAGATATGTCCCGAGCGGATCATCACCAGCCGCATGGTGAGACGGTGGAAGCCGGTGGAAGGCACCTTCTCTGAGCCTCAGGCTAAGTCCCGCTGGTGCGTGCACGGACACAAGGACCCGGACACAGGGTCACTCTTTGTCTACTCACCCACTCCTCAGACCACCTCCATCCACATGTTCCTTCAGGTCATGATGAACCTGTCCCTCTTAGGAGACATAGCCGACGTTAAGAACGCGTTTTGCCAATCCGATCCGATGCGTCGTTCTCAAGGAGACATTTACGTCGAGCCATGTGAGGGCATCAAGGTTGAACGCGGATCGCTACCCTGAGATCCAATCTCTTGAAAATCTCGAGAGTAGTGTTCTAAGATCATCTAGCACGATTATCGAGAGCTAGATATGCTATGACATGCTATACATATGTTATGACATGATTTGCGCTGTTAAGTATACCATGCAACTTTGTGTCCCTACATTCGTACATGCGCACGAACACCGCGCGCGTGAGCCCGAGCGGCAACGATATCTGGATATAAAATACCTCCCACCTTCCTCCCACTGCCTTCTTCTTCTCCTTCTCTCACACCTCTCTCCTTTTTTTTCCTTTCTCTTTCCCTGCCCCCTGCTTCTCGTTCCTCTCCCCTTTGGTCCTTTGTTTTTCTTAGCCCCTCCGTCTGTTTGGCCCCTGGGATATCCCTAAGATCACCACTATTTGCCGCCATCGACCGTGCTTCATTTGCGTTCGCTGTGTTTTTCCCGAGCTGTCAGGCTCGAGTTTCATGAAAGCTCGAGGGCCCCCCATTCCTCGCGGGGCCTGGCGCGCGCCCATTGGGCTCGCGCTGCTGGCGTCCAGGATGGCGCCGCCCGCGCGGAGAGCTGCAGCGCCGAGGGCGCCACGCTCGCGCACGCCTCACGCGAGGAGGCACCCGCCAGAGTCGTACAACAGCCCGCCGCCCACCGACTCGAGATTTTCGACCCCCAGTCCGCCGCAGACCCAGCTAGAGCTCAGCCCAGCGCCCCAGCGGACGCAGCCGAGCCCAGCAGCGCCCCAGCGGACGCAGCCGAGCCCAGCGCCCCAGCAGACGCAACGGAGCCCGCAGCAGCCGAGCCCAGCGCCCCAGCAGACGCAGCAGAGCCCAGCGCCCCAGCAGACGCAGCAGAGCCCGACGCATCCCAGCCCCGACCCCGACAAGTATCCAGACGCCTTGCCGCCGCCGTCCACGGACAGCCTGATGAGGATGGAGCGCAGAGCTTCGGAGGCGTGCAGCCCCGAGACGGTGAAGTCCGACGACGACGACGACACGCTGCACCAGATGATGATGAGGAGGATGGCCCCGAAGCTCGACGAAGACGAGCACATGCAGATCGCAGCCGGGCGATCGATGCAGGACCTCAAGCGCGGCAAGATCGACGACGACGACGACAGGTCCCTGCAGGAGGCGGTGGCGCGCTCAAAGGTGGTCAAGACGAAGCACGACCTCGACATGGAGATGGCGATCGAGCGGTCCAAGGTCGACACGGCGTTCGAGGAGGGCGACCCGACCGCCGCCCCATCGGAGACCAGGGTTAAACGGATGCACCAACACACAGAGGAGAAGGAGGAGGAGGAGGGGGAGCAGGGTGGAGGGAGGGGGGGGGACCAGGAGGAGGAGGAGGAGGAGGAGGAGGAGGAGGAGGAGGAGGAGGAGGAGAGGGAGGAGGAGGAGGAGGAGGAGGAGGAGGAGAAGAAGGAGGAGTAGGAGGAGGAGGAGGAGGAGAGGAGGAAACTTTCTGCGCCTCTGACAGGGCATCATCCGCGATGACACGATCGGCCTCTTGGAGCCCGCGGCCCTGGTGGCGCACGAGGACGCGCTATCCTTTCTCGTTCTTTCTCTGTCTCTTGCACTTGTTCAGTCTCCCTCCCCATCGCCCTTTCAAGCATTCGTTCTCCCATCATGCCTCACTCGCATCTCTCAGCTCCAATCCGCATGCGCATTCCCCCCTTCCTCATCCTCAGGACGAGGGCGAGGACGAGACGAGCGATGACGACTTCGACCCGAACGTCGAGCCGAAGCCGAGAATCGTCAGCGCACCGTTCATGTTCCAGTGGACTCGGTACCATTCAAAACTTCGAAGGAGAAACGTTATCAAGTTCCTGCTGTCCTGGAGGGAATGGCACTGCAGAAAGGTGAAGACTGAACCAGCGGGATATTCACTCCAGGACATCAGCATCGACAGTGGCAGCAGATCGACGACGATGGGATCCCCACAGCGATCGGCGATGGCGACAGCTTCGACGACGACGACGACAGCGACTATACGATCGAACAGGCGGTCGCGAGCGACCCGTAAAACAACGATGACGAAACGACGGGCGACGATTTCGAATCGACGCGATTCCCGATTCGAGACGATGGTGGTGGCGACATTGTCTCGACCCTTCTTTTCTCGCAGCGCGCTGCGAGGACGCTCCTCCTGCACATGCTGCCGCTGGCGAGCCCGCAGAGACGGCGACCCTCCAGGACGCAGCCGCTCGCGAGTCTGCGGCGGGGCGCGCAGGCAGGGTCGCAGCGAGCGGGGGGCGACGAGAGAAACGGGGGAATCAGATACGAACGAGGACGAGGACAGGGGGAGGAGGAACCAGGAGAGTAACCAGGAGAGGAAGGAGGATCCTCGAGGGCACGGAGGAAGGAGGAGAGGGAGGAGGGGGAGGAGCTAGGAGGAGGAGGAGCAGGAGGAGGAAGAGGAGGAAGGAGGAGGAGGAGGAGGAGGAGGAGGAGGAGGAGAGGAAGAACGGAGGTCGGCCCCGCGCCGCGAGGACAAGTCCTCGGGGCAGGCGGCGGCGGCTCCGACAACAACGCAGAACACAGAGGATCGCCGCGCGCGCCGCTGCGCAGGTAAGAGGTGCAAGCGGGGGGGGGGACAGATTTCGAGGAGGGGTGAGTGAGGGATGGGGGGGATGTCGAGGATGGTTCGCATGCGAAGGCGAGGGGGGAAGCAGGGGAGGCAAAGGTAACAGGGCCATGCCCACCTTCCCTCCCTTTCCCTTCCTTTCCCGCCCTCCTCCTCCTCATCGCCCTCTCGCCGTTCCTCCTCCTCATCCTTATCCTCTTCATCGTCTTCCCCCCTCCCCTCCTCCTCGCCGTGCCCCTCGCGCCTCCATCGAGAGGGGAGGAGAGAGAGAGAGAGAGAGAGAGAGAGAGAGAGAGAGAGAGAGAGAGAGAGAGAGAGAGAGAGAGAGAGAGAGAGAGAGAGAGAGAGAGAGAGAGAGAGGAGAGAGAGAGAGAGAGAGAGGAGAGAGAGAGAGAGAGAGAGAGAGAGAGAGAGAGAGAGAGAGAGAGAGAGAGAGAGAGAGAGAGAGAGAGAGAGAGACGCGCCCTGCCCCGCCTAGGAGCATGCATCACAGCGCGTGGTGAAGGCTCGCCGCCGCAGACCTCGCTTTCTATGTTGCGCACCCCTCGCTCTCAACCCCTCATGCGTTTACTCCCTATGCGTTGAGCCCCGTGAGCTCTCCTTCCCATTGCCTCCCGTTTTGCATGCTGCTGTTGCTCGCTCGTGTGTTCTGCCCCCTCTCACTCGCGCTCTATCTCACTCTCTGTCACCCTCTCTCTCTCTCTCTCCCTCTGTCTCTCTCTGTCCGGGCCCCCTTCCTCTCTCTGGTTCTTTCGCTCCTCTCGGCGAGGGTTAGGGCGTCGAGGCATGTGGCGCCGACGTGGAGGGGGAGGACAAAGTGGGCGGAAGAAGGGTGAGGGAGGAGGGGGAGGAGAAGGAGGAGGAAGAGGAGGAGGAGAAGCGACGCCCTAGCCCCCTCTCCCCACCCCGCGAGCCAGGGCATCTTCGACACGCCCGAGAAGGACCTGCACCCCGACTCGAGGGCGGCCGTGCAGCTCATGAAGCAGATGCAGGCATGCGCCACCCTGCGCCAGGGAGGGTCGCACTTGCTGATGCTGGTGCTGCTGCTGCTGATCCTCCTCCTCTTACTTCTCAACCTCCTCCTCCTGCCCCCTGCCCCTCTTCTCCCCTCGAGGCTGCCTCCTCTCCGCCCTCCTCCTCTTCCCCCTCCTCCTCCTCCTCCTCCTCCTCCTCCCCCTCCTCCTCATCCTACTCCTCCTCGAGCCTCTTTCCACCTCCTTGCAATGCGTTACGCTCCTAATCATTGCAGCTGTCTTGCTCTCCCGATGCAGCGCAGACGGGGGCAGCAATGGGCGGCCGCGGGAAAGGGCGAGGCAGGGGGTGGGCTGGTGCGCCCAAAGGCCAGCCAGACGAGAAGATGTTGAAAGCTGTGTGGTTAGCCGAGATCACCCAGGCCGATCCCTCCACCCCCTCCCTCGCAATTTAAATCAAATTATGTGCGTCCTTTTCCAGGCCGAACAGCTCGACTACACCAGGAAAGACATGAAAGTCTCCAGGATCGACAAAGACAAGTTGCTAAAGCACAAGAGCCTGATTCTAGAAACTCGGAAGGTGTGCACTCGAGTGAATAAGTTGCTGGCGCAGGACACGCGCGGAAAACGCAACCACAACAATTGATGTGCCGAGTGTAATCTCACACGCGAGTTCACACGCGTGTGAAATCGCGTGTGAAATTGCACTCGCTCCCCCCCCCGTATATGGATCTGGCCCTTGGCGCACCAGCACAGGAGCTGCTGATAAAGGTATGCAGGGAAAGGGAATCGCAGTGGCATCTCGGTGACAGCGCCCACGACTGGGCGATGGATAATGCACAAAAGATAAGGAACCTTCTCCGTCACACACGGCAAGCCATATCCAAGACATCGGGCTTATTTCAAATTATCGGAGAGCATCTGGAAAGTTGATGTGACAGCAAATTGAAAACACATTCGTTTTCAATTGGGTGTTCTATCAACTTCCCCGATGCCCTCCTGGGATTTTAGTCTCCTCGAGGAAGATATCATGGGCCCTGGACGCTTTCGTACAAGAAGGGGAGCCGCACGAGGACGAAGGTGTAGAGAGCTCAAGTTCGGACGACGGCCCGCCCGCCGAAGAAAAATCGCCCGGCTGTCCAGGGACCAGCGGGCCTGCGAAGGTCGGCCGTACCAAAGCGTTCACCTCCACCCTCAACCCTCTCTCCCTCCTCCCTCAGCCCTCCTCCCTCCCTCCCTCATCCCGCCCTCAACTCCCCCTCCTCCGCCCTTCCTCTCCTTCTCCACCCTCTTCGCCCCATCCCTTTCCAACTCCATCTTCCGTCGGGCGCTGTCACCTGTAAAGGCTGCGGCGCCGCCGTGTGCGGCTCCGCGGGGCCGGGCTGAGGGGCTCACCGTGCTCGAAGTCGTTGGGGAGTTCAGCCTTGGGTACGCCCAGGACATGAAGGCCCTAGGGTTAAACGTGAAACATTAGCACGCGTAAGCCACGCGATTTCCATTTCCGCCACCCCAGGCAGCTTTCAGGTTCAAGACCGACTCGAGGCGCCCAGTCCCAGAGTTCGCCCGTGCGCGAGCGGAAGCTGGCAGCTCGAACTTGGTTGCGAAGTGGACGGATCCCGATCTGACCTGGGAGGTCCCTGGGACGATGGCCGAGGGGGAGGACGAGGAGCGCGGCGCGCAGAAGAAGGGCAACTGCACGCTGTATACGGGCTCCAGGGATGACTTGCAGGTCAGGGCTGTGGTCGTCCACCACAGGGTGAAGGGCACGTGGTTGCAGATATTGCACGGCCGCAAGCAGCTGCTCGAGATTCGCAACTACGAGGCGACGAAGGAGCAGGCTGCCAAAGACTTGGCCATCGAGCTGGCCATGGGCTACCAGAGGGGCGAGCTCGACAAGCCGGCGCTGGACGTGAAGAAGGCGGAGTTCTTGATGGTTCACGGCAACGAGGCTTGCCGCAGAAAGTCAGCAGTGAAGCGGCCTTCCGCTGCAGCGGGCGCGGCTCGCAAGAGGCCCGCCGCGGCGGAGGGCCTGGCTGGCCACGGGGGCGCCGACGCCGACGAGAAGGAGAACGGCGACGAGGAGGCCGAGGAGGCCGCGGGCGAGGAGGCCGAGGAGGCCGCGGCCGAGGAGGCCGCGGGCGAGGAGGCCGAGGACGACGAGGAGGACGAGGGCCACGAGGACGCCGAGAGCTTCTACGCCGAGGAGGATGAGGAGGCCCAATCGCCGCTTGAAGACGTTCCTGTCGAGGGTGCTGCAGAGCCAGCTCCGCGCGACGTCGAGCCCGCGAAGAAGCGTAAGGTGACGGCTTCGAAGGGTGCAGACGAGGCTCCAGAGGGCGGCAGCTCAGCACCTCCATCCTCGCCCAAGCCCAAGGCGGTCGCCACGGGGAAGGCGAAGAGCAGGGCCAAGGCCAAGACGGCTAAGCCCACGAAGCACATGGAGGAGGGCGAGGGCATGGCGATCATCGTTGAGGAGAAGCCCGAGCCCGAGATGACCATCGAGGAGAAGTTCAAGATGCCCGAGGACGCGCCAGCCCCGAGCAAGCAGGGCGGCAAGTCGACCAACCCGTTCCACTCCAACTCCATGGGCGACGAGCCGTTCTAGCAGCCAGACTGCTCGGATGGCTGCGCCTGTAGCCTCGAGAAGCATCGTCGCCCGTCATCATCCCATCATCGCATTATCGTCGGTTGGCTGACTCATCACTGCTTCTCCCCTCCTCCATCGCCATCACCAGCCCGATCGAGGAGCGCTGCCCCGAATCCCGAGGTCCTGGGAACGCGCCCGTCGGAACCAATCCCCTCGCCCTGGATGCCGTCCATGATTTGATCCGAACCCCGCTCGGGGGTGGAGAGCGCGTGGCCCGAATGAGCAGGGCAACGATGGGGCGAGGATCGAGGCATGAGGATGGGGAGGAGAGGGCGGCAAAGGATGAAGGCGAGGGCGAGGGCGAGTGGGGGGACGAGGAGGGTGCGAGTGGAGGCAGCGGGGCGGATGAGGATGAAGACGAGGGATGGAAGAGGAGGAGGACGGAAGAGAACAGCAGGAAGATTAAGAACGCAGCGATCTGGACAGCGCAGCATCAGTAGAGAGCGGCGGCGGCGCCCAGGCCCTGCTGCCCAACGCTGAGAACAACAAGGAGACGAACGAGATTGCGATCACTGATTTCCTCCTGAAGGTGTTCAGGTCGCCGCAGCTCTCTCAACTTGTGCAGGCCAGGCATAACTCTACAGCTGATCAGTTGATTGCCCAGCTCGAGGAAGATATAGATGCCGATGGTCATCTCACCAAACCTTCCAGATGGGGCCTCGGGATGAAAGACAAAGGAGAACCATCGGCTGACCCCAGCAAAAAAATCAACGGCAAAACTATTGATGAAGAATTGCAGTTCTGGCAAGATGTAGCAAATGGTCAATTTCATGTGCCCACCGACCCGCGTCAGAGCGCTGTGGCGGGTCGGTTGGATAGGGCTACTCGTTCCGATCCAGACCTCAAAGCCCGCTACGATTCGATCACTGGCGAGAAAGTTCAGTCGAGGAAGAACCAGTTCCGCAGGGTCTGGGCTGAGGGCGAGTACGATAAGGTCAAGGACGTTAGGGAGGGAAATAGAGGAGGAGGAAGGCGGCGGCGGAGGCGGTCGAGGTAGCACTCTTAAGCCCCCCCCGCCCCACCCCCTCTCGAGACGGGAGGGGGGCGCGAGGAGAGGGTGAGGGGCGGGGGGGTGGTATGAGGAGGAGGAGAGGTATACGGAGAATGAGGAGAGGAAGAGGAGTAGGAGGAAGAGGAGGAAGCAAGTAGAAGGGACGTGTAAACTGGTTGTCAGCACTGGCCGTTCCCAGAGGAGATAAAGAAGCGGTCCGCGCAGTACTCGACCACCGAGTATACTAATGGAACATACATGCCACTCGGGAGAGTGGCGTGGAAAGAGGGAGGGGGAAAGCTAGGCTTCATACAGGCGCAGCGGGCCCGATCAATTCTTGCACCACCCTCGGAAGCAACAAGAACCGCAGTCGAAATCGCCAGGGCCTCCGAGCTCGAAACCACGTGAGAAACCCGATCGGTGCCCACTGTTTTCCAGGGTGCGAGCGGAGAATGGGCCGAGCTGGCGAGGGGCGTTGGAAAGAGGTGGCCGCGAAGATAATCGTGGACAGCCAGCGAGAAGAACGATGTGGAGAGAGGAGAGAGGGGATGGACAGACAGCCCCGCCAGGCATCGAAGTATTTTGCAAAATGTATGCTTCTTGGACCTCCTTGGATATATTTTGACAGCATGACGGAGGCGCTGCGATGCCTATGCCTGACCCGCGCCGTGTTCTCAGCAGCCGAATCGAAACGAATATCGATCCTACGGCCGATCGATCCCACGACCGACGACGACAACTGAGTAGTATCACAATTTCCCCGAGGGCGGTGACATCCCGAGTAGTATCACACTTATCCCGACGATGGCGATTGGGGCAGTGGGCAGTGAACGACGGCGCGAGAGAGTCCTCTCGGGCTGAGGGCTACAACAAGCACTTCGTCGAGGCCTGGTCCACCTTCTCCGAGTGGTCGAACGACGAGCAGCGCTTGAGGGACAGCCGTCGGGGCAGGGCTCGCGGAGGAGGATGAGGAGGAGGAGGGGAGGAGGAGGAGGAAAGGGAAGGAGGAGGGCGGACCATACTAGTTTTCCGTTAGAGTAGGCGGAGGAGGGCGCCAGGTCGAGGAGGTGAGAGGAGGAGAAGTAGGGGGAGGCAAAAGGGATACGTAGGAGGCTGGCGAAGGAGGAGGGATCCATGATGGTAGTGTTGAAGATGATGATGTTGGTGATGATGATGATGATGATGATGATGTTGATGATGCTGATGGTGATGCTGCTGATGATGACGAATGCATTTCTAAGGACGCTACGGCGCCAGCTGCGGCGATCTCGCAGGCGCAGCAGGCTCTTCCAGCAGCAGCGCATGCGCTGCAGGGGCAGGCCCCTCCAGCTGGCGCAGGCGCGGCGGCTGGGGCCAGCCCAGAGGAGAAGGCGCCTCCAGAGAAGGCGCCGAGGCAGCCGAGGCAGCCCAGGTCTGCAGATCAGGTCCTGATGAAGTCAGCGAAGGAGAATTTTGACAAGCTGATGAAGCTTACGGGGAGGGCTGATACCACAGAGCAGATGGTGAAGGACAACCTCGACCACTGGGGATGGGCTGCTGAGGACGGCGACTTCAAGGAACTCCAGCAGCAGGTCAACGTGCTCAACGAGAAGAAGCTCAGCAAGACCCTGGCCCTCGCGACGCGCCTGCAGGACATCGCGAAAGTGAAGAAGGAGTTGGGGGCCACTGACTTCCAGGACTTGCTCGTCACGCTGTCTGGCTTGTCCTCGTCCCTGAAGTCAGTGGAGAGCCTCTTGGATGCGCTCGAGGACATGCACGCTCTGAAGACGAGGAGGCGCTTGGGCTTGTCGGGCGAGGCCAAGCCCAAGCCGAAGGGCAAGGGCAAGGCCAAGCCCAAGCCCAAGCAGTAGGGGAGCTCGCAGATCTCTGAGATCTAAACGAGTTATGGTGCATGTATTGGTTAGCCGGCCCCTGGGGTCCGAAAACCACCCATGTGAAAACTACGATTCCACATGCCCAATCACACCCGTGTGAAAATGAATTTCACATGGCTTTCGCCCGAGACATCCTCGTAAAATCGACAGGCGCGTTTATTTTCACACGCAAGTTCACACCCGGATGATTTGGCATGTGAAATCCAGATTGCGAGTTTTCACTTTCGGAACCGAGAAAACACAATGATATATCAGGATAAAGCTCTGGCCTACAGCTGCCAACTAGATCTTGAGATTGTCTGCGCTGGGGTATGCCTGTGAAGTTGCGTGTCTCTGGGGCTCGGCCACCTGATCGATCGAGAGTGTTGCATGAGAGAACATGCAACAGCGAGATTGCTGGGAGAGATGCAGCGAGATAGGGAGAAGAGAAGTAGAGGAGAGAGACAGTGACGAGACAGTGCACATGACGGGAACAGGTAAAGACTCGAGATACAGTGAGAGAGGGAGAGGTCGGGCTGCAAGAGCAAGGGCTGCAGGGATAACAAGAGCGAGAGAGAGAGAGAGCGAGAGAGAGAGAGAGAGAGAGGGGAAGACAGAGAGAGAGAGAGGGATAGCGAAGAGATAGGGGAGAAGTAATGCAATCATAAGGCCAGGGACAGAGCAGAATAGAGGGATCCACGAGAGAGAGATACATACAACAACAACGAACGCAGACAGAGCGTAACAGGACAGCAAGACAGTGAGAGCACACAGCAACACGTGTATGTTCTTGAAGAATGATCAAGGTGGCCATGAGACCGCAAGGTGAGACAGGTGCAAGTCCTCGTTTCTTTTTGTCTAGGAGGGGAACCATATCCTCTCCATCAGTGCGCGTGAGAGGGAACACATATGCCTCTCTCGTGGCGGCGTGCCCGCAAGGCCTGCTCTTTGACGGCGGTGGGGGCGCAACGGAGTTCAGGTGCAGCGTCTCACTTTCTGTTGGTGCGAAAACAACGGTGGACACACGGCGGTCCTCACAGATAGCGCCGCGCTCGTGTGTTCGAGGCTCGCGCCTAGCGCATTCGTGCTCCACTGTCGTCGCTGGGTCAGTGCGGCGGCACGTCGTTGACCCTAGATGGCCAATATCGGCATGGCGATGACGATGGGAAGGATGGGGAGGGGATTAGGGCAGTGACGGTGACGGCGCTGGCGAAATGACGGCGACAACGACGGCGGCGGCGACGGCAACGGCGGCGACGGGAACTGGGTCGAATACCTACATATAGGGCACAAAAGCCGAAGACGGACCATCCGCTTTGGCCGCCAGGGTCGGCGGAGTGGCGTCGGCCGATATCATGGCGCCTCCTCGTTGAGCACCTGGGCCGCTGGCTCGGCACGCGTCGTCGTCGACCATCGTCTTCGTGGATCTCAGTCGTCGATCGCTGTTGCCGTCGATCGAGGACGTCGTCTTCGTTCGCACTTCTTTGCTGGCCCTCGAAACCACAGCGCCACGCCTGTTCAGGCCCCCCCAACGATTGAGACTGCGACGGCGATGAGACATTATGCCCGATAGTTGCCATTCCGATCGAGACCACCCGCGATGGGTGTCAATGATGAGCAGGAGCAATGCAGGGTCGAATGGCTGAACGAAAAAATGGCCCACGCGGCAAACCGAATGTTCCCTTGGCAGTCGGAAGGAACGCCCAGCATTGTATGCATTCGTGCCTGCGGGCAAGCTGCAGAACTCGCATCGGCCGATACATCTATTACACGACGCCCCAATGCACGATCCTGAGGTGTCGGAGCAGGCATTGAAGGGGCACTGCGAGCAGCGCAAACTTGATGAGAAACAGGAGGAACACCACACCAAGGGATAACACACAACAGCGAGAAGGGGGGAGGCGGATGAGGCCAGCTAGGGAGTGATAGGCATGTCAGATCGGCGATGCATCGTGAGAAGGCAGCCAGCTCGGCGAGGCATCCTGGATAACCCCAACTCCCCACCCCCACCCTTTTCCTTGAGGGGGCCTCTCTTTCACCGAGCACCGCCGCGGGTTCGGGACTATTCTAGAGCTTCGCTCGAGACCCGTCCCCACCAAAGCACGCGTGCTGCGTGCGCTGCGTGGAACAGCTGCGGTGTGGCACGGCGCGCGCGCGCGCATCACGGTGCATGCATGCGACGCACATGTTGGCTCGACGGTGTGCCCTATTAAGAGCTGCCCTGCGCTGCAACGCGATGGCAACTGCTGCGTCGCCACCGCCCAGATGGGCCCCCCGCGCATCCGTGGAGCGGGAAGCTGGCGCTGATCTATTGAAATATTTCTTGGATCTCTATGCAAAGTGCCGCTTCACCGCAAAAGACTTGTGTTCGGTCTGTTGGTTTGCTGACCGAGCGGGGGTGCAAGGTGGTTCGTTCTCGACGTACGCTTATGACCCTAGTGCGCAGAATACGGGTAAATTCCAGGAACACCTAGATCGAGTGCTACCTGACCCAGGCCTGCTTCATTATGTAAAGGTTCCGATGAACAAAAAAATGCATGCGCATCGCGCAGTATATGATGTGCCTGTACGTGCGTTATGGGACTCGTTTGCTCAGGAGGTCGCCTCGGACACAACCGTCATGCGAACCCTTGGGACAGCTGCAGAAGATAGAACCGACGAGTGCATCCTAGACGTACCTGTATATAAAAATCATCCGCGTGTCCTGGAGGCACAGCAGCTTGGGTTAACGTTGCCAGTGCCAATAGCAGTTTACCTGGACGGAGTCCGATTTATCACTCAGGCTGCTGGCCGCTCCGAGTCGGTCTTGGGCGTATGGGCTTTCAACCTTATCACGCAACGCAGGCATTTTTTCACGGCGCTTAAAAGTGCCGACATGTGTTCTTGTGGGTGCAGGGGGTGGTGTAGTTTGTGGCCCATTCACAAAACGTTGCAGTGGCAACTGGAGTCCCTGGCGCACGGGATTCCACCGCCACGAACCCACACTGGCGACGCTTGGCCCGCGCACAGTCCAGTCAAGAACCAAGGCCCCTTAGGTTTCTCTTGTGTGCTGATTTACTTGAAGGGTGACTGGGCCGAGCAGTGCCATTCCCTCGGCCTCGGGAGCTGGGCAAAATCACACTCGCCATGCCAATTTTGCGTCCTCGGGAAAGCTGAGCTGTTTGACCATGATTGTGAGCTGGACGAAGATTTTGGTGAGTTGCCGTATCCATACAGGACCAAGGAAGATTACGCTCGAGACTGTCTTAGGTGTGAGGTCGTCGTGCAACTTCGAAATAATCTAGACCGTAAAGAGCTCTGCGATGCGCTGCGCTGGACCAGAGACAAAACTAGAATAGGCGGTCGTGTAGTATATAGAGACACTCGTGTAAACGGTGTGCTTGTTGTTCGTGGTGATAGGTTGGAGCCGTCAGATGAATTGTGGGGCGTCGCTGCGCTCGAGAATATTCCCGCCCCGACAGTTGTGCGCTTGTGGCGAGCAAGATATGATGGATCCAAATGCATGGACGCTGTTAACCATCGCTGCCCGTTGTTCTGCAACACGTTGCATTCAACACCAGTAGGCACGCTTGCAATAGATGCGCTCCACAGTGTTTACTATGGACCTGTTATGCGTTATATTTCATCTGCGTTATGGCGCGTTGTGCTGCGAAACCCGTGGAACATATGTGGCGACGTGGAAATAGTTGTTGTATCTAGCATGCCCTTCCTTTCGGCCGAGCTCGACAAATGGCAGGTGGACAAAGGCATCCCTATCAAAAACAGGTACCAAGGTTCGTTGACAGTTGGTGTGTTGGGCAAGCGACTTGGGTACACATTGCAGGAGCGCGTTTTGTCGTTGCATGTGCGCGCGTGTTGTGCGAGGGGGGGGGATCTAGGGGGAGCGAGAGGATGGAGGTCAGGTTAAAGAGGGGGAGGGGGGAACGAGACAGGAGAAGCACAGACGGCACTAAGATGGGAGGTGGGACGATCGTCGAACATGCTTCCAGGAGCGGCTCGAGGCCGGTAAGGATAGCCTCGGGGAAGCACGGGGGCAACGCGGGAGGATTGGAGGGCGACAGGCAGAGGAGATGAACACGAAGAGGAGGGGCATAGGAGGCGGCTAAGGACGGTAGGAGGAGAGCCAAGACAGGGAGGGGCATGCAGGCCAGGGTGCAAGTCGAAGCAGCGAGGCGTCGGGCGGCCTCGCCAGTCTGCGACGCTCGTGCTCGTGCTCGGCCCAGTCGTCAGTTGGCCCGCCGTCCCCGCGCGGAGGCATTTAAGATTGTACGAGTCCCACGTCTGCCTTCTGCGCCACTCGCGCGGGCGTGATTTTTTGCAGCTCGCAGTCTTCACGAGGGGGCCGCTCTCGCGAGAAATCGCTGCACGATGGGGTGCCCTTGGATTCCCCTTGTGAAAATTGCGAGCTGCTTCAGATCGCGCTCGCTCGTCGCCCCACACTCCCCCCCCATAACCGATCAGAACATCCGCTCCAGAACCCGCTACACCCTGGGAGCAACATGAGCTTGAAAGCTGGCGAGTGCGCGGTTATTCTGGAGTTCGCACATGATATGCTTGTCAAATTCGGTGGCCTCGAAGTACATGGGGGTCCAATGATAGGCGCGGGATGGCACTTGAAACGATTTGTCGATGAGATGCGCAGTCACAAGGCTACCGTTCCATATGATGGGTGCAGGCGTATGATATCACATCTGACGTCCTTCAACATGTGCTGCAGAGCTGCGGGGGTGAAGCCAACCCCCAAGAGTCATCAGATTGGGCATCTCGCATGCAGGACCAAGGGCGAAGCGGGAAACGTAAGGGGGGAAAGAGGATCCGCCGAAGGAATGGGGGTCAAGCGGATAGCGTTGGCGTCGGCCGTTCCGCATGACACGCGCAGGGCAGCACCTCCCCCCCCGCCCCCTGATAAGCATGCGAGCCCAGCCCCGCCACGGAGGGCCCAGGGAATTAAAGGGGAGAGCCACGCGGGAGGGGAGGGGCGAGGAGGGGAGGTGGAGGAGAGGGAAGGGAGGTGAGGGGTGGGAGAGGAGGGAGGGGAAGAGGTGAGAGTATAGGAAACGAGGGGGAAGGGGGGAGGAGGAGAGAAGGGGGGACGATGAGGAGGGCGAAAACCAAAACATGAGCTGGCGAGCTCATGGCGTTCGGGGGGGGGGCCCAGGCGACGGCGGCCAGGGGCCTCTGGGTGGCCCGAGAAAACAACGGCAAAACAGAGTGGGAAATCCTGGAGATACAGCAACCACGTTCACAATACGCTCCTTCGAGGAGCGCGGTGGCCGGCCTTGACCCCCCACCCCCCCTGGCGGTTGAAAACTGCGGCTGGTCGACGCAGACAGCGGAGACATTGACGCCCGCGTCCTTCCACCCTCCTCCGACTTCTCCTCTTCCCTTACGTTTCCCTCCCCCTCCCTCCCCCTCACCCCCCTACTTCCCACCCCCTCCTCCTCCCCCCCTCAGCCATCGCCCCCAAATCCTTGCCATCAGGATGCGGTTCCAAGGAGCGGCCAAATTGTACCACTGCTTTGCAGATGAATCTTTAAACGCGTCTCTTCGCGATGTGGCTCAGTTCTGCCATCGGCTTACCTTCAACCGCAGGGTGTTCAGCCTAATGGATCTCAAAGGCCGTTTTTCTGGTGTATTGGCAGCAGCGGGCCCGTGGCTTCCGCTGGTATCTGGCTGGTTCTGACGTCATGGGCATCTTGATTTTCGGCGGCCGCCGCTGGCAGGCCATCGTTGTGCACGGGGCCTCTGAAAGAGTTGGGGTTGAAACGAGACGGCGGCATCGTCGCCGTCGAGCCGACGTCGCCGTGGTCGTCGTCGTGGTCGCCTTGTCATCGTCGCGGCTGCACTTTCCCATCCGAGGGGCGCGCAGCTTTGGCTGCCGAGATTCTGGACCGAAATCCAGCGACTGTCGTCTTCGCCGAGAGGTCGATGCCGTCGGCTCTGAAGCATCAGCGCCGTTGTCGTTGACGTCGTCCTCGTCGTCGAAGCGTCATCGCCATTGTCGTTGCAAGTGTCGCGTCGTGGTCGTCGTCATCATCGCGTCGCCGCCATCGCCATCTCCGTCGTCGCCCTAATCTCCACAGTCGTCGTGGCCGCGTTCGTCGTCGGCGTCGCTGTCGTCGTCAATGCTGATCGCTCCGCTCCCGACGGCCCAGACCTCGACCATGTCTCTCACCTGCCACGCCCCAGCAAAGATGGCAAGGCAGAAGACGAGGAGGATGAGGAGGAGGCGGAAGGGGAGGGCGAAGAGCGAGGGCGAAAAGGAGGAGGAGGAGGCCGGCAAGGATGGTCACCAGGAGGAGGACGAGGTGACCGAGGCCGAATCAGAGGTGGAGGAGATCGATTGAGAGCTGGACCATCGAAAAACAAACGGCCTGTTGCCTGTTTTTTGTTCAAGTTTTTTTTTGTGCATTGCACTGCGGGCGTGTTTTGGATTTCGGTGCGATTAGAGCACATCTCATTGGGCTTCAAAACACCGACGGGTGTCGGAACGTTCAGATGGCACGGCGTAGTCGTCCTCCTCGTCGTCCTAGCTGTCGTTCGTCAGCAGTTGTCGTCGCCTGCAGTTGTTTCAAGCAGCCCTGTTGATCCCAACGTATGCGAACGGTGCGAAGATGAACGTGGGCCCCTGGAGGTGGGCCTCGAGATCCTTCAGTCGTTGCAAGCACTGCCTGGGGACGCAGCCAATCGGGGAGTCTCATCATCGCACTTCTGCTCATGGGTCGCGAGCTCGACCTTCCAAAATCGGCGGGGAACTTTCACCAAATCCTTCAATTTCCGCTGGGACCCTTTCGGTGCAAGAACTGATTGGGGAATTCACCCGAGCGGGCCAATAGAATGCTGCCACTTTCGTCAATATCGGGTTCCTCAGGCCTGAATGTGGAGGCCCAATCGGGTGCATTTTAAAATGGTATTTCAATAAATCACGCGGGTGATGATGATGATGATGATGATGATGACGATGATGATGATGATGATGATGACGATGATGATGATGATGATGACGATGATGATGATGATGATGATGATGATGATGATGGTTATGATGATGATGATGCCGATGACGATGATGATGTCGATGCTGCTGCTGATGATGATGCTGATGATGATGATGATGGCGGCCCCACCAGGGCCACGGCCCTGGCGGGCATGGCGCAAGCCTGGCGGGGGCACATCAACACGTTCATATCTGCGGAGGCCCCCGCCAGGACGATCGTGCAATTCCAGGCCCAGAGTTGAAAGTCGACCCCACTCATCCTGTTTGATTGCTCCCGCTCTGACTTCCCAGGTATTGCAATGTGGTGCAAGATCCACATATTATTCCTTGGAGTTGGTGCGCCGTTTGCCATCTAGGCGCGCCCCCATCGCATCACAGTGTTATATGTTATAACCAGAATAAGGACGAGGAGGAGGGGCGAATAGGCGGGCGAGGGGAAGGAAGGAGGACGGGAGGGAAGGAAGGAGAGTAAAGAGTGACCGAAGGACGGAGGGATGGAGGCAGGGAGGGGGCAAGGGAGAGAGAGGGCGAGGGAGGGGCAAGAAAGGAGGGAGTAGGAAGGGAGAAAAGGGCGAATTCCTGCGGAGGAAGGCTGAGGAGGAGGGGATGCACCGATTTCACACGCAATTTCACACGCGCGTGAAAGTGCGTGTGAATTCTCACCCCTCCACCGCGAAGGCTGTCGCGACAGCTTCGTCTGAGATGCATATAAGCTGCAGGGCTGGCCCTGCTAGTGCACGCGTCGTGCTCCCTCGCTGTCTCTCCGCCATCGTCGACTTCGTCGCCGTCGCCGTCGCCCACAAGCAACGTTTTTACACAGTTTGATTGCTGACGCCAACGCGTTATCCTCTAGACTCGTCTTCCGCTCGGATCCGCCCTTGCCTCGACAATCGAGGCCGCAAGTAATTAGCTGTGTCATCGACTCACCGCCTGGCCGCGCCAACGGGTGGACTTAACGGAGAGGGGTGACGATGGCGCGCCTCAGGATGAGGAGGAGGAAGAGGAGGAGGAGGAGGAGGAGGAGGAGGACGAGGAGGAGGAGGAGGAGGAGGAGGAGGAGGAGGAAGACTAGGGCGAGGAGAAACACGAAGAGGGAGAGGGGCAGGAGGAAGAGGAGGAGGAGGAGGAGGAGGGGCAGGAGTAGGAGGAGGAGGGCGATGACGAGGAGGATCAGGAAGAGGACAATGGAAAACGTGATCGAGGAGGACGAAGACAAGGGGGAGGAGGGGAAGCGGAGGAGGAGGAGGCCGACGAATTCAGAGGAGAGGCGTAGGATCAGAAGGGGAGCAAGAGATAAGTATACGAAAAGAGATTGGTGGGAGAGGCGGAGGAGACGAGGAGAAGGAGGACGACAAGGAACAGGAGGAGGGGGGGGAGGAGGAGGAGGGCAAGGAACCAACACGACTACAAACGAGGGCAACGTTCCCTCTATATTCTTTTTTCCGTTCTCCAGATCTTCCGACACCTCCTCATTCTCATGTTCCTTCTTTCCCATCTTCTCCCCAAGTTCCTCCTCCACCTCCTCTTCTCTTCGTCCTCGTCGTCGTCGTCGCCCTTCCCCTCCTCATTTTCCTGCTCGTCCTCCTCCTCCCTCTCCCTGGCCCGTCCCCTTGGCGCTGGCTGTGGCGGTGGGCGGGCGCTGCCCGAGCCATTCGGCCGCGGCGCCGCGGCCGCGAACGCGGGCCCCGCGCGCGCAGCCGCCAGAGCCGCAGAGAGCAGCAGAAGGCAGAAGACCGCCAAGGAAACCAAGGAGGAGGAGAGGAGAGGAGAGGCGAGGCGAGGAGAGGAGAGGCGAGGAGAGGAGAGGAGAGGAGAGGAGAGGAAAGGAGAGGAGAGAGAACGGAAAAGGAGGAGAAGGAAAAGGAAGGGAAGGGGGAGGAGGAGAGGGGAGGAGAAGAAAAGAGCGCAAGCAACCAAGAACATAAGTGTAAGGATATATGTAGGTACATATATATATATATATATATATATGTATATATATATATATATATATTATTTTTTTGGATTATATATGCATCTAGCTCAAGCCTTGGCGCATGTCAGTGCAAAACATACTCATGCTGCGCGCGTGATAATTATCTAGCCGTGAAAATCGAGAGCTCTAGATATATATGTTGTATACTCCGGAGATTCTCAAGAGTTTGGATCTCAGGGTAATTCTTCTTAAGGTCAATGTGTATGGCCTCGATGATGCACCACTCGCGTGGCGCAAGACGGTCGTCAGCTTCTTAAAGGATAAGGGTTTCTGTAGGAGTCTGCTAGAGCCGTGCTGGTGGACCCGGTACGATTCGAAAGGCAGAATCTTCAACATGATCCTTCTAGAGGTGGACGATTTTCTGATTGCCAGCGAATCACCAGAGTCACGGAAGTGGCTGAGGGAGACCCTCGAGAGTCGATTCCGGTTCGGGAAATACCGTGACTGTCATGCCGGTCCAGTCGAATACGCAGGCAGATCCGTTCGGGTGGGTCCCCAGCGCACCACTATCGATCAGGAAAAGTACATTCTCGAGGAGCTCCGCCCGATCGTGCTGGCCAGGGGAAGGTTGGGTCAAAAGAAAACGCCTCTTGACAAAGAAGAATTTAAGTCTCTTCGGTCGCTTATATATAAGTTGAACTGGGTCGGACGGGAGTCGCGACCCGAGGCCGCAGGTACGGCCAGCATTCTGGCCAGCAGGCTCAAGGAGCCTACCGTGGGGGATATTGCGTGTGCCAACAAAATGGTGCGCCACCTTAGGGCCACGGCCTCTAGGGGCCTGAGTATCTGGCGACTCGACCCGGAGCGCATGGCGTTTGTGTCGTTTTCTGATGCCGGAGGGGTTGGGGCCAGCGAGGGGCAGCTGGACGAGAGGGGACTTCCCCAAGACCCCACTCAGGGCGCGTGGATGGTGCATGCGACGGACAAGAGCGTGATAGATAATCGTGTCGTTCGGGCCTCGATCCTGGGGTGGAGGAGCTCGAAGCTCCGTCGGAAGGTGACGTCCACCCTTGCAGGCGAGACGCAAGCACTCTCCCAGGCCGTGGCTGAAGTTGAGTTTCTGCAAGTTTTATATAGAGACATCGTTTTTCGAGATGTCAACGTTTCAGATCTCTGCAGGGGTGCAGGACCGTTCGCTACTGTGCTGAGAAGCAACTGCCGGCTTGGCAGTCGCGTGGAGCAGGTCCATGTTGTAGATGCTAAAAGTATCTACGACACGATGCTCAAGGATGGGCATGCGAGTGCGCGTGATCGGCGCACGGCGCTGGACCTGGCAGTGGTGTGCGAGACGTTAGAGAATGCCCGCGGACACATCCGCTGGATACCACACGGCAGGATGCCGGTGGATGCCATGACTAAGGATGATATCACGAAGGGGAACGCAGCATTGGCCAGTCTGCTCACCCATGGCAAGCTTGTTCTGGTCGACGAGTCGGCAGAGCTAGACCGTCGAAAGCAAGATCCTGGGCACAAAGATAGGTCCCAGGCCGCCTCTCGGAGAACTCTTGCCCAGGACTCTGATCTGGTGTCATGGTCGGCTATTCGCGGTGTCGTCCCGGGTCCGGAGCTCGGCAACCTCTCTTCTCCTCTCTCTCCTTTCCTCGATCCTGTGCAGCAGGACGACTGACTTGTGTGTACAGTACTGTTAGGGGCTGCTAAACCCACTAGAAAGTCTGACCCATGTGATGGAGTTCCACTTTTCAGGGGTTAGGTTTAGCATGTACATCTTTCTTTAGAGAGCAGGAGACAAAATGACAGACATTCATGGTCTGTTGCCGGGTTTGGCTCAAGGCAAAAAGGCATCCGCTCATCCTGCTGCTGCCACAATGGTGGAGGCCATCTTTAGCGATCTTGCGCTATCTGGAGCCCTCTTGGAGGCCATCTTGCAGCATTGGATGCCGTCTTGCAGCCATCTTGAGCGAGAAAGGGCCCTCTGAGGACTCGCGACCCCCCCCGTCCCGACCCCTTGGAGGGGAGGGGGAGGGCACCACTCCCCGAAGGGAACAGGGGTTCTGGAAGAGGAAAGAAAGACATCGTCAGACCACCTACGCCCAGAGGGCTGGTGGGATTCTCCAGGATGTATGGTCTCGGGAGCGCGAACACAGCGTAATGTGCGAGGGTGTGGCCTCGGGGACGCGAAATATTATAATTTCAAGGAGTTATGGCCTCGGTGGCACGACAATCACTTAATTTACGAGGCATTATGGTTTCGGGGGCGCGAAGCTCATGTATTTTTTCCTGTCCCAGGATTCCTCGAAAATTGTTAGACCTCCCCCGGATGGTGGTAACCAGGGCTCTTTTCGGCTCCTCCCCCTCGCGCGGACTTCAATGGTTTACAGTAGGAAGCAAAACGTGGGACTATGATGCGAGAGACTTGAAACTGGGACTGGAGCATGGAGACGCAAGCCTAAGCCCCGGAGCCCTGTGGCCCCTCCAGGGGGCCGGCGGATTTTAGACTCAGGGGCTCAGGCAGATTGACCTGTATGGCACGTCGTCCCTCCCCCTCACCTTCTCAGGCCGCCCTGGGCCGAAAACGTCAGGATGCCTACATCGGAGGGCACCAACTATACACCAACACCGATCCTGGCCCAGGATCACCCTGGGCCCATGATCGGTGTATATGCCTTCTTGCCCAAGGCAGGAGGGCGTATACACCGATCCTGGGCCCAGGGCGAATCTGGCCAGGATCGGTGTTGGCGTATAGTTGGTGCCTTCCTACTACGGGACCTCGCCGCGCCGCCCCCATCCACGCAAGGCAGCTCGCCGGAGTCGAGAGACACAGCTGCCTCCACCGCGAGGAGGTCTTGGGTCGGGCGGCGGCGGGCCCCTCGTTCCGATCGGCGCCCGCGAGTTCTCCTCCTCCTCCTCCTCCTCCTCCTCCTCCTCCCCTCCTCCTCCTCCCCCCTTCCCCCCCTCCTCCTCCTCCTCCTCCTCCTCCTCCTCCTCCTCCTCCTCCTCCTCCTCCTCGTTCCTCCTGGGCCTCCGCCTCTCTGGCGGCCATGCGTGGCCTCGCGAGGTTCTTCCGCGAGGAGCGGCTGCAGCAGCTGCAGGCGAGGGGGGGGGCGCTGCGGGGGCTCGCCGTGGACCTCGGAGGAGGAACGTCGAAGATCGGACAGCTGCATGACCATACTGTCTCTTAGGTCGGCCGATCCAAGAACCCCGCGCGGAACTCACAGAAATCATGTCAATGCACGTCTTGCGCCACTGGAGTAGGTATCGTACCCCATCGTCTTAGCTGTTTGGGGCCTCACGGGAGGTCGTCGTCGCATCGGCTGGATTCGTATCGAAATCTTGGTCAAAACGCACCTCGGGAGAGGTCCGAGCAGTAGCAGTATCGGCATGCCTGGGTTTCCGCAGAGTCAGCGGCCCGTTTTGGGGGAGGGGCTGGGGTCCGGCGGACTTGGGACCAGGACGAACCGTTCCAGAGCGTTCCAGAGAGTCTCACAGCGCTCTCGATCGGCCGCGGCCCCCGATACATATTCAAGACCGCTGGGTACGAGAGGTCTCCGATGTGTCCCGATCCGATGTTGCCCTGGGCCTGGCTCCGTTGACATCGGGGGGGGGGAGGCAGAAGGGGCAGAGGGGTCGGCTGCTGCAGACTCTGTCCCGCCGACGTCAGGCAGTAGATATCGAGTGATCTCTGCGAGGAAGCTCTTGCGATTATCGTCGAAGACTGGCTTGTGTGTCTCTGGCATGTATAATTCGTCATGTAATGTTTCTACCAAGGTGCCACATCATAATGATCGTCATGCTGTCTATCATCTGCCATGCTAACTACGCATGCTGTCCACACCTGCTCATTTTACATGCTGTTGTCTTCTATAACTGATGCATGTTTGTCCAGTGGCGGCCGCGGCATGCGACATCTGTTCTGCCGTGGTTTGTCGAGGACACGAGTCGATGTACGATGGACCATCGGGGGCGTGGCATGGCGACAAGCGGGGCGGTCGACGGGGTCGGGAGTTCATTGTCAATACCTCAGAACCCACCTTGCCATGATGTCCGCGCATGTCCATGGGTCGGCGCTGGAGGCCCAGGCGCGGTTGATTGTTTGCCCTATTGTATGCCGAGATATATGTGAATATGCATATGTATTGTGCTGTGTATGCTCTCTCCTTGTCTCCCTTTCTCGCTCTCTCTCTCTCTCTCTCTCTATCTATAACCGCAGAGGGTCTTTAATGATGCACCCCCTAAGCTCTCTGCGGGGAATAGAAACTCGTCCCTCCTCCTCCTCCTCCTCCTCCTCCTCCTCCTTCCCCTCCCTCCTCCTTCCCATCCGTCCTCCTCCTCCTCCTCCTCCTCCTCCTCCTCCTCCTCCTCCTCCTCCATGTTCGTGGAAGCGTGTTCTGCAGAGCCTTTGGCCACAAGTTGTCCGACGTTGCCCCGATTGCACCTCCTGAGCCTGGCGGAGTTTGGGCTGACGCCGCAAGGCAAGGAGACGGAGGCAAAGGTGGCAAGACAGGCAAGGGGCGCAAGGGCAAAGGGGGCAAGGGCCCAGACGCTGCCGTCGGCGGTCAGGCCCTGCCCCTTACCCCAGGAGCCCAGTTCATGGTGGCCCAGTCGGAAGGCAGCGAAACGGACATCGGAGACCTGGAGCGGTTGGTGGCGATGCTGGAACGCGCGGGCGACGTGGCCAGCGCGGCGAAGCACAAGAGCACCCTCACTGAGAGGCGCCGCAAGGAGGCTGAGAAGGCGTACGTGGCCCCGCTGTCTCAGAGGGTCACCACGGCCCACAAGCAGGCGGCTGAGGTCAGTCAGAGGCTCGAGAAGGCGGTGGTTCACTTCGAGCGGCTGCAGGAGGGGCTCGAGCAGCAGCGCAGATGGTGCAGCAGCTCACTGCCGAGCTCGAGGAGCGCGAGAAGGAGCACTGCCGCCTGGTGGTGGAGCTCAAGGAGACGTACGTGCCACCGCAGCAAGCCCCGCCTCAGGCACTCAGCGTGGCTGGCATCTTGGACGGCACGATCGAGTCGATTCCGCTGTCCTTCGCTGGCCTGGGCTTCGACGATGCGGAGTATGATATGGAAGATTCGGACAAGCGAGAGTTGGAAGAACGAACCGCTCGCCTGCAGACCGAGCTGGCGGCGGCCGTCAAGGCGATGTTCGGCCAGGCGGCGGAGAAGGCCAAGGCCTTCAAGATCGAGCAGGAGAAGATGGCGGCCCGCCTGGCGGGCAAGCGCAGGCGGCAGGACTCTGCGGCCGCGGCTCCTGGCCCTGAGGTGGCGCCTGCTGCTGCTGCTGGACCGCCTTCCGAAGGCGATGGGGCAGCTGCCTCCGCGGGGGCCCCTCTGCCTGCGCCCGCGGCGCCAGCTGCGGGGGCGGGTGCTGGCGATGGGCTCAAGCAGCGAGCAGCCAGAATCTGTCGCCCGCCGCCCCCTCAGGCCACGAGTTCGGCCTGAGGGGGCCAGCTCCCTGATCAAGAGCGCCGTTGTTCAGCTGGGCCCAGCGGCGCGAAGCGGCCCGCCTGGGCCAGGCCCGGGCTCGGAGCCCACATGTTCTATGGCTTCGGCATCTCCCACTGGGGTTACGGCCACGAGAAGGGCGTCTTCGGCTGGGGCACAGGCCCCCTCAGGTGCCAGCCGTGACGCCGCAGCCGCGGAGGCTCCAGCATCCTGGGGACCCGCCGCCGCCGCGCCGCTGGTGCCAGAGGGGGCCCAGCCACATGAGGGACTCAGATCGGCACGGGCCCCTCTTTTGGCCAGCCTGAGCGCCGCCGCCGCAGAGGCTCCAGCATCCTGGGGACCTGCCGCCGCCGCGCCGCTGTGCCCAAGAGGGGGCCAGCCACATGGTCGACCCAGAGGCGCCCCTAGCGGGCAGGGTCGTCGCCACGCAGCCGGCCCCGATGGCGCGCATTGTCCTCCGCGGCCTTCGGCCACTGGGGAGTGCAGTACCGACCATCGGGGAAGAGCCTCGACACTGCAGAACGCGACGACGTGGCACGAGGCAGACCCGTTTTTCAACGTTGCCACCTACAATAGCAACGCCTGGGCAACGGCCCGCAAGTTCCTGGAATGGGCCAAAGAGGGGCTTCGGGCTACCACGTTCGACATCGGGCTGTTCCAGGAGACGAGGCTGACACAGGCCCAGCGGTGGGGCCACGTGCATGGGCGTACCAGGCTGGTTTCACTTTGACCTTTTCGTGTGCTGCCTCGACGGGCTTGGCCGACAACGCGACTTCGGGAGGAGTTGCAGTGCTGACCTCGGCCAGGTTTGGAGCGTCGGATGTGGTGCACGACCTTGCGTCGGAAAGGATGTGTGCCAGGAGACTGGTTCTCTCGGATCGGGTGCAGCTCATGGCGGTCTCGGTCTACGGCCACACGCAGATTGGCCTCTCGGGGGAGAACTTCACCTTTTTGGCTCAGCTCAGCGAGCTTGCCTCGTCGACACCCCTACCTGTGCTCATTGCTGGGGGCTGGAACATCGATGCGGAAGTTTTGCGGGAGCCCAGGTGTGCGAACACTTGGGAGTGACAATAGTTCGGCCGCCTGGGCCAACATGCCACGACAAATGCTACGATTTCTTTGTGATCAGCAGATGCCTGGAGTACCATGTCGATGAGGTTCGGGAGTGGCCCGACACGCCCACGGGACCCCACTCGTCGGTGCACCCCCGCCTGAAGGACCTTGCTGGGGCAGCGAAGGTGTGGACGCGGATTGTCCCGAAGGCCTTTCCCATGGCACGGGCGGACGACGAGAAGCGGATGTTCGTCACGCCTGAGGGAGGCCAGACATACGGCTTCGACTTGGACAGGCCTATGGAGGCCGCTGCCCAGTGGTTCGATGCGGCCGAGGCGGAGCTGGTCAAGCTGCATGGTCTTGGACAAGCACAGGGATTCGCAGGCAGGTCGTCGGGCTGCCAGATCCAGAAGGTCCCCTTGCAGGCGGCCTGGGGGCAGGACCTCAACCAGCGCTGCTCGGTCCACACGCAGAACTGGCTCGCTGTCAGGAGGCTGGCGATGCTCTACATGCGTAGGGAGAAGGACCGTGAGCGCTTGCTGTCCAAGGCTGGCGCCTTTGGCCACCTGCTGCAAAGTGCCGAGGTAGAGCAGCTCAGAGGGTTCACTGTAGACTCTCTGTTTAGAAGCCTGCTAGCCTGTGATCAAAAGGCTGATGTTGTGAATTGGCTGCAGGCCGAAGTTTCTAAGCGCGTGTCCCAAGAGGCGGCTGAGGGGCGCCAGAAATGGAGGTCGCGGGCGCAGTCGTCTGTCGTTGGAGGGGGGCGGGTTGCTCACAGGTATTCGAAGGGCCCCTCGGCGCCTCCCCAGCCCGTGTTTGCTGAAGAGCCGGAAGGGGATTGTGTTCCCCTAGTAGGCGATGCAGCACTGCAGCGGACCCTTCAAGAGTGGTTGCCGATCTGGTGCAAAGATAATCGAGCTGGCGAGCCTCCGCCTTGGGACTGGAGGTGCGAAGATAGCTTGCCGCCGATTACCTCGGAGGAGGTCCTGGCGGCAGCCAAGTCGTTTCCCCCAGGCGCGGGCCTGGGGTGGGATTCTGTTCACCCCCAGCTCCTCCTGCAGGTCTCCCCCGCGCTCGTCAAGGCCTTCGCCGATATCCTCACGGCCTGGGGACGGGACCCTTCGGTGGGCCCGTTGCGGCTCGTCGTGATCGCGTTTCTTCCGAAACCGTCGGGGGGGGGGGGTCAGGCCTATCGGCCTCCCCCCCCTCTGGGCCCGAGTGTGGAGCAGGATTCGGCATGCCAGATGCGCGGCGTGGGAAAGGGAGCTGGACGCCCCCTTTTTCTGGGGGGATGAGCACGTCCACTGCTTGTGACAAGAGCGCTTGGGTTCACAATGCCATGGCTGCTTTTGCTCGGGAAACTAGAGGTTTAGTTTCGGGTACGTTGTTTCTCGACCTTCGCAAATTCTACGAGCATATCAGCCACGCCGAACTGCTAGCGGTAGCTGAGCAGGTGGCCTTTCCGAAGGCCCTCTTGAGGGCTCATTGCACGGTGTACCGTTCCCCGAGGCGGGTATCTTGGCAGGGGGCGATCTCCAGGATCGTCTCGCCGAATGGCTCCGTCATTGCTGGCTGTTCGGGGGCCACCTCGCTCGCTCGCCTGTTGCTCGTGTCGGTTCTGCGCAGAGTGGTTTCGACGTGCCCAACGGCCACCCTGAAAAGCGTCATTGATGATGTTTCGTTTCAGTCCATCGGAGGCCAGGCCACGGTGTGCACTGAGCTTTCGTCGGCTTTCAACCTGGTCACCCAAGATCTCCGGGCTAGGGGCCTCCCGATTGCCTGGAACAAGCTCGGGCTCCTGGCGTCGTCAGCCTCCCTGGCCAACCAGCTTGCATCGTGCTGCCAGCTCCCTGTAGAAGCCAGGGCATCTGTCCACCGCGACCTTGGAGGGGGCGCGACGGACGGGGCAAGGCGGCGAGTGTCGACCCACCAGGCCCGTTTCCTAGAGGCCCAGGCCAAGGTGGCCAGGGTCCTCAGCCTCCGCGAGGCTGGTGCCCCGACGGGGGGAATTTTTCGGGTTGGGATTACCGCCAAGGCTCTCTGGGGGGCCAACATCCAGGGGCTGCCTGATGGAAAGCTGAAGAGTTTAAGAGTTGCGGCTGTCAAAGCCGAGGGGAGGCTGCCCAAAGGATGCTCGCTCGGATTGGCTTCGATGTGTACGCGTGGGGGTTGGTCGCGAGATCCTTTGGTGCAGGTCTCTGCCGACGCGATCAAGACGTATGTTCAGATTCTAAAGGATGGCAGGCTGTCTGAGCGTGTCCTTTCAGTTTTGTTTGCGAAGGCCCAGGAGGTCGCCCAGAGGCCGAAACCCTGGACCCTGGTCAAGGACCCCGTGTCCGCACTGTTCTTAACCTGCCTGAGGATCGGGTTTGTCTTCCAGGGACCTTTCTTGGTGCAGGAGGCCCAGGGACAGGTGTGGGACCTAACTCAGGTCTCGTCCGGTTTCATGGCCAGGCGAGCGCGCGTTTCGGCGCGAAGGTTTTCGGACATTGCGGCCTTGGGCAAACTAGGACCAGACAAGGCCTGGCGCGCAGAACTTTTTTGGCGACCGCTGAATGAGCTGCTGCATAAAAGAATCGACGGGGAGGACGAGGCGGTTGGGACGGGTGGTTCGTGGGGGGTCAGAGAGCAGCGTACGCTCCGAGGACTCCTTCTGGGTTCTCACTGGTGCCAGCACAGACTCAGTGAGCATGATCCTCAGCTGGCGTCAGAATGCCTGATTTGTGGAGAGCGAGGCACCTTGTTCCATCGCCATTTTCAGTGCCAGGCCAGGGCGGCCTGGCGCCGTGACAACCTTCCCGTGCGCGTGCAGCGTGCAGCCAGTAGAGCGCCAACTTGCAGCGCTGAGCTACAATAGCGTTTTTCCCGAGGTATCGCTCCTGACCCGTGCCAGCTTCTGGCCAGGAAACCCTGGGACCCGTCCACGGAGATTCGCGTTGGGGGCGGCCTGGCAGGGCCGCTCATGCTTTCCGAGGGACATGTTTTCTGTGATGGTTCAGGCCGAGATGGACTGTTCCCGTCCTTGCGTGTTGCGGGGTGGGGAGTTACCGTCTTCGATGAGGCGCGCAGGTGCATAGCGGAGTGGTATGGTTCTGTGCCCCCAGCCACCTTGCCTGATCAGGTGGCGCGCGACGGCGGGGACTATAATGTTTTCATCGTCTCAAAGTTGTGTGCAGGCGATTTCATTCTGTACTCTGATTGCAAGGGCACGCTTGACTGTTGCAAAAACAAAGCGCGCTCGGTCTCCTCGGCTAACCCCAGGGCCCACCTCTGGTCTCAGTCTTGGGCTTCGGGAGGCCTTGAGGGGGCCAGGTTTAAGAAGGTTCATGCTCGCGCCTCGGCCCAGGATGTCAGAGACGGCCTTTTGTCTGATTTCGAACGCACTGGCAGCCGCGGTGCTGATAGGCTGGCCAAGTTGGGGGCCTCGCTTGCCCAGCATGATGAACGCGACACCCTCTTGGCTAAGGGCTGCCTTTTACTGGCCCGAGAGGTGGTGCAGTTTATAACGCGTGCGGAAGTCTACTACAGTAAGCTCGGGGTCTACGACAATGTAGGTGCCCAGGGCCTGTCTTTGGTTTCCCTGGATCTCCCCTCGGATCACGACGCTCGGCTCGAGTGGGCTCGGGCCGAGGACGAGGCAGCTGCGCCCCCCCCTTGCGGTGAGGTCCCGACGGCCCCCGACCCTGCGGCTGCCGCCTCGCTGGAGAGATTCCTGGACAGGGCGCCCGAAGGCACGCAGCCGTGGAAGGAGGGGGGGCACTGCCTGCTCGAGTTTCCTGTGGAGCCGACGGAGGAGGGAGAGGACCACCCCCCTCCTCTTTTGCTCCACCTGTGGCAGCTATGCAACTGTGGCCACAGGTTCCAGGGGCTTGCACGCTGGATGCCAGGGCTGGGCTCGCTCGCTGGTCGGCCCTGGCAAAAAGAACACGTCGAGTTTTGTTAAGCTCAAGCACCCGAATCGGGCGCGGCGGCTGGGCCCCCCGAGATCTCCTGGGGCCCTGGCTCGTGAGCTTTTCGGTTCTCGTTTCCTGGTCGGAGGTTGGGGGTCCCAGCCGACGAGTAGGGCTTCGAGGGCCCAGCAGTTTTCGGGAGCCGCCTCTCTCTGCATGGCTGACTGTCTCCAGGCTTTCGGGCTCAATGAGGCGGAGGCCCGTGAGCTCGGACGGGAGTTGCGTGTCCGACCTGCTGTGGTCGAGCTTGACGATGACTTTACCTAAGGGGGCCCTGTCGCTGGCCCGCGGTGCGCTGCCTGTCCGAGCCGCACCGTGGTGACAAAAAAATCCTCTCCGAAGGGCCCCCTTGGGTGTTTTTGGACCCGTCGGACCCCTTTCTCTCTTCCTCCCCCTATGGGCGTGCAATCCTCCTCCTCCTCCTCCTCCTCCTCCCCCGCCCCCTCCTCCTCCTCCTCCTTCTCCTCCTCCTCCTCCTCCTCCTCCTCTTCCTCCCCCCCTGTTCTGGGCTCTGTTGAGTAGGAGGAGGAGGAGGAGGAGGAGGCCGCCAGGCGTTGAACGATGGGGTTTCTGGGCACTTCTCATGACCTCTCATGCATCCGCCGACGAGAATGATTAATTTCCAATTATTGTCGGGGTCCCAATCCGTCAATAAGCCGGCGGACAAATTATTGATTTTCCTATCAGTGCCCAGGGGTTTACTACATATTGTTTGGGTTTATTTCTGTCTGTCGTTCGCTCTCCCTCTCTCTCTCTGTCTTTCCTCTCTCGCTTTATCTCTTCATCGTTCTGTCATCTTATACATCTATCTGCAAATGTATAGGGCGTACACATACATGCGCGTCATTCCTCATTGCTTCTCTCTCTCTCTCTTGGTTTGTCTCTCCCCTTCTATTTCTTTCTCAATGTATATACGCATCTCTCGATAGCGTGCGACGCGACTGTGCTGCACATCGCCGGGGGAAGTCTCAAGTGCGCGCGTTTATGCGTGTTCGTGTGTGCGCAGTCGCGGGCGTCGGATCGTGTGCCCTTGTGTGCATGTGTGCGCGCTCGCCCCCTGGGCTGAGAAGCGATGTCTGATCCCTTCGAGAACCAGTGTTGGTGTGGGGGTGGGCTCCCATTTGGTAGGCCCTGGCGCATCAGGGGCTTGTTTGGGGGGAGGGGGTGGGCGAGGCCTCGAGGGGCAAGACGGCCAAGCAGAAGGAGGATCTGCGGGAGCAAACCACCGCCTGCATGATCAAGTCCATCTGCCGAGAGACGCTGAAGATCTGCGGGGCGGCTCCCCCGTCTCATCTGGGGCTGCGGGGGCTGCGCACGTGCGCCGATCCTGGTGGCCGATCGAGGCGTCGTCGCAGCGCATCGGCAAAGCGCCAAACGTAACAGTCGTCAATGTCGACGCCGCCTCCGTCGCCCATCGCGGTCGCCCATCGCGGTCGTCGTCGTCGTCGTTGTCGGTGGACGTCTGAGGTGACGATATCTGGCGCTATTCCTCCCGGCCTCTAGGGACCGTTCCCGGGCCTCCAGAGCCATGCAACAGCAGCTCAGGTAGAAAAGTGGCGCCAAGGCAAGAGTTTGAGCGTTTCGGGATTTGCTACCGCTTACTTAGAAGTAATGCCGTCGCACATTTGGTAATGTTATCGAAGGCCTACTTTCCAGTACCACCGCCAAAGAATGGGTGAGGCTGACATAAACTCGCAAGGCAGAACACAATCATACGCCAGCTGCCCCAAGTATGTGGTGATAGTGGTAGTGAACAACAGGCCCGCCATTCTCACCCCCGCACCACGCCGACGCCCACGGTCGTCTTTTCACCAGGAGTGGCAAGCGCAAGGTCAAGGGTAAGGGTCGCTTGTCATTACACCCTGAGCTGGCGACCCTCCCCCCTTCGCTCGGACTCTTTCGTTCGGCTGTCCCCGTCTGGGGCTTCGCCCTCGGGAACCCAGCCTCGTAGCTCGGTAGCGCGCGGATGGATCGAACGCCTGCTATGCACCAGGTGCGGCGTGCCCCGACGGCCCATGCAGGAAAAGTAGAGCCGTCCAGAGAACGTCGAACATCCGCGATCGTTCAAGTTTGACCGATATCATTGAGGATAAAAGAACCCCTAACCCTAATAATACGATGAAGACGTAGCCTCACTGAGGTCCCCGTCTTCGCATCAGGGATCATAATCCTGAACTGTTTGGAACGATACACCTTCAGAAGAGGCCTCCTATCCCTGATGTGCCTGGCCCTCCCAACTTAGGTTCCTTCCCAAAGGGTCAAGGGGTCCTTTGTTGGTCAATCACAGTACTCTTTTGGTCGTTCGTCGTCCAATTGAGGACACTTGCGTTGCCCGCTCACCCTGAGTTGCTCGTTGACGAGTCAAGACTATTGAGAAGGCTTTACGGCCGATGCCGCCGATCTTGTTCGCAGCGGATAGCAGGGGACATTACCAGCGGGATTCTGAGCAGGAGGAGCAGGAGGAGGAGGAGGTGGAGGAGGAGGATGGAAGGGGGGGAGGGGGAGGGGGGAAGCGGGGACGGGAGAGAGTTAGAGGGGCAGGCCTTTTGGGGCCATCGTATGGCCCAACTGGATTCATTCTGGATGTCTCTCATGCCCTCTTGGGGTCATCGGGGGGGCCCTCCGAGGCTCTGTTGGAGTCCTCTCAGGCCCTCGTGGACCTCTTGGGACCCTCCTGTGGCTTTCTTGGGCCTTTCGGGACTCGCTTCGAGTCTCTGTGGGCTTCAAGTGCCGTGTTCGAAATGTCGAAATACGACTTGTGATGGCCAGTGCCACGTTAGTGTTAATGTACGCTATTAAAGTTTGAAGGATCGCGCAGCGGAAGGACAATGCAGTGGAGCTATGCAAAGAGAGCAGGTGGACCGATTGCAATATAGAAATGCAAGCAGGGAGGTTCAGCCGTTCCAGCGGGGGGTGCAATTAGAACATGTTACCGCAGGCCCCCACATACCTACTGGGGCCGGGTACAGAGACAGGCACGATCACAGCAACCCGGAGATGGACCGAAGTTATGAGTAATGTAGGACGGCGGTTAAGATTCAGCAGCGGAACAAGAACACTCAGACACAATGAATCGTCGATTCCCGAGAAAATATGAGAAAACATGGGAAGTCGGGGCGGCGACAAAACCCAGAAAACATGGGAAAATATTGAGAAACGTGGGATTTGTGTGTAGTTATTTTTGTGTCCCGAGGTCCCTTTGAAGACATGCCCCAGTATGTTTGTGCGTGTGCGAGCCAGGGAAGTGGACAGAGTCGAGAAAAGCAGACATTCACATACAAACAGATATGAGTCGCGACACGAGTCAGAGGGCGAGAGAGAGAGAGAGAGAGAGAAAATGTCAGAGAGAGAGAGGCGGATAGAGAGAGAGAAAGAGAAAGAAAGAGAGAGAGAGAGAGAGAGAGAGAGAAACAAAAAAAAAAATCGCCGCGCGCCAGATGGGAGAGTGCCACTTGATGCATTGTCTCATGAACCCGCTGTCTGGATCGGAATGGTGGCTCTCTCTCCCTCTCTCGCTCTTCTTTCTTGTCCCTGTCTCACGTTCTCTTTGCCTTTCTCGTTGTTCCTCTCGCGTGCTGCCTCGGCGTTCAGATCGTCTGGGCTGTCCGAGGCAATCAGAGGTAGATGCAAAAAAACAGTACAAACTTGTCCGATCGTTTCAATATTGCCCCCCCACACCAGAAGACACATAAAAACGGCGATTGTTGCGGCGGTGGTTGTGGCCGCCCCAGGTAGCGGTTGCGGTGACGACGGCAACCAAGGTGTTGACGACGACGAGGATAGTGACGAGGCATATCCGACGACGACGGCGAGGACATCCGCGGACCCGACCGAATACAGAGAAGGGCGTGCACGAAGGCGAAGACAAGGACGATGGGAAGGACGAGTCCCGGTCTCAGGGTACTTACCATGGCGACGAGGTTGACGACCATGGCCCCTTCTGTTGCGATCGGGGCCGCGAGCGGACCCGAGGACAGAGAGAGAGAGAGAGAGAGCAAAGGCCAACTGCGATGCGTGCCATACTCTGTCGTTTTGTAGTGTGCGTTTTCGATTGTTGCCACAGGGGCGTCCCTGGCCCACGGTGCCCCCAGCATCCCGCTCTGCCGGGCAGCCCAACTCAACGCGCGATCGGTCTCTTCGAGTCTCTCGATTGCAGGGTCAGAAATGCGAGGAGTTTTGGTTGCGAGAAACGCGTGCTTGCATCTTTGCTGCCTGGGGTCCTGAAAAGTGGGCATACAACGGAAGTGGACCTGAGAGTCCACACCACACTTGGGGCAGGTGGAGGTTTAGATGAATGCTTATACGCCGATGCTGTGCCAGGGCTTTAGGGTCGGCGAACGCCTGCACGCAATCGCAGCCCACGAAAGCGTTTAAGCGCAGCCTGCCGATGCATGATTCCGATCGGTGCCCATTCAAAGAAGATGGCCCCACCGTAATTACGATTGGCACGCAGACTCGTCCTGCTGCACTGCTCCAAACTGGGAAACACAGAAGCAGGGAGGAGGTTCAACCAAGGTTTGGATTTCGGAGCGAAATTGCTCAACCCACGGCAAACATTTGCCGTTCTTGCGCAGCGGGGACGCTTCCACATGACGACACCAGAGATGCCCGCAACACAAATTGCTATCCACTGACGGCATTCCAAGCTGCGCGCTCGCGCGTTTAAAGATGCGGCCACCTCCGAAGTGCCAAAGCGAACCTGGTCAATGATTCTGCGAATCGCGCGGATGTAAACAGTGCGTAACGCCACGAAGTTCCGTGGAGAAGCCACGGTGGCGTCAATGTTGAAACGCAGCTTGGGTTCAACCATCAAGCGCAATGAGTGGGCACCGTCAGTTCTCGCACTGCCAAACACTTTGACGGAAATTGCCGCATAGGTGGGCATTGCGGACGCAAGCGATGGAACGCATCTGTATGTTAACGGAGGAAACAACCCCGACCCCCATAGTTGGCGTTTGTTTTTTGGCCCGGGGCGTTGATTCAACGGCCTTGCGTTGTTGGAATGTTTCCCCAGGTGCGCTTACTACAGGGATCTTCTCGTCGGGGTGCTTCTTTGGTGATTCTCCTGCGCCCTCTTATACCCTTCGTCACCGATGGCGGTAACAGTCCAAAGATGCGTGCGAATGCCAAACACATGCGGGCGGGTCCGGGCGGTACTTGCAGGTACAGCCTTCCATCTCCAGGGATTCGGCAGTTCCCTCGGCGCTCCACCCCTATTTGAGAAGACACCCTGTCGTGCCAACAGACGAGTTGATCTCAAGGTGTGCATATTCAAGACTCATGAGCTCCGTCTCAATAGCCACGAGTTTTGAATTGGAACGCCGCTACAAGAACCTTCGGTTTGGGCCCCGACGGCTACGATAGTTGGTCATGCGCATGTGTGATCATGGGCCAGTATGACAATGTTTGACCTCTGACACCCAACTCTTGGATATAAAGTATGCGACGCCTCAGTTGCGTCGTCCAAGTTCTATAGCACATCAGGTGGGATCGGTCGATCACGTTCGTCTCTAGACTAATATGTCGCAAATAGTTAACCCCTCTGACCTCAGCGTTCTGATATCATTTTGCCGCGTGCACATTTTTTCAATGATTCAAACACATGTGTGTTACTTACAAAATGCGTCTTGCAATTATCAGCACCTTGACGATGGCAATGTCGAGGAGAGCAGCAGTCGAAGCCATGACGTCGACAGCTTTGTCGACGAACGCTGTGTTGACAATCTCCCCAACAGACGTTTCGGCACAGGACAGGGTGCTAACAGCGCACTGGCCAGCTGCCGCCGCTGGGAGGGAGTCAAAAGCATTGCCCATCAACATGCACGCGCAAGGAAATACCAGCATCGCTCGACTCCCTCTGGAGCATGTCCAAAGACACAGCATATGCACTGATGAAAATCAACGCCTCTAATTCCCAAACCCATGCACACGGCAAAGTCCAAAGCTTGGCAAACGGTATCTATATCCGTCGCCAGCCGAGGCCACCGTAGATCGATCCTCCAGGCGGCGGTTATGGTTCAGCCCCGGCCTAAAGGATGAAGGGTCCCAGGAACCCCCGACCCTTTCCCGTGGCCAGTTTTCATCCCGAGCCGCTTTCTGACCGCTCCACCCTGGGGTTCGGCGAGGTCCCTCAGAAGCCGAGATCTGAGAAACACATCCTTCCCGATGTGTTCGATACGTTGGAGGTCTGGGGACACCCGCCCGTCACGCGGTGGCCCGAGACCTCAGCCGGCCGCGCCCGCCTCCTGGGGACAGTCTTGGTTCGGCTCCTTACCGGCCTTGCTCCTCCTTCCTCCTCCTCCACGCCTTCCTCCCTTTCCTGCCCTGCGTTTGACTCCGACGTCCCCGTCCTGCCTCCCCTCCTGCCCTGTAGGGCAGGATGTGTTCGAGGACGTTTTGCCTCACATCCCAGACTTTGGTGGCACGATCTCGTTTTTCTCCAATGAACCGCATGGTTGTTATATTCCGGAGGGCGCTCAGCACCACAGAAATGTCGCTTCGCTCAACGACATGTCAATTCCAGACCACCAGGTAAGATTTTCAGATAGGAAGCGTTGTAAATGAGAAGGGGATCTGTGTTAATTAATGAATTGTTGCACGGAGCGTGTTTAGATCTTTGGGGAATTGTGGTGTTTTTGCAGGACCCGAGTGGAAGTGAAATTGCACACCGCGTTGCAGCAGGATTGAGTAAAGTGGGCGTTGACGGGGCTACTGATCAAGAGTCATTTTTCATTGAACCCGCGTTTGAGACTGTTCAACAGCAGTGTGGCGAGGATTTGCTGAGACGGAGGGCCACGCACAATGCCATGTTTCGGATAATTATATGTCGCGGAAGAGGGGAAGGGGAAGATTGGGTGGCTAAGATACAGAGAGCAGGTCGTCAAGTCAGATTGTTGGCTCACGACGCTGGGGTAAAAGGATTGGGTGCGATTTCACGGACAAAGTGGAGGCGTGCAGGGCGCGTTGCTCGCATGCTGGTTTCAGAGTGGGCCAGTATTGTAACATGCTGGCCGGGTTCGTCGTGGCATACAGCCAACCACAGATGGCAAACGCCAGAAAGGCCGACCAGGTGACCGCTGATGAGGTTCGAGCATGTGCGTCTAAGGTTCTGCACACGTGGATGCTACGAGTAATGGGAGCCAAAAAGCAAACGATCGTGAGGCATGGCGCGAAGTTGCTCCTGTGTTCGCCTCATGGGCAAACGCGCTGTGATCCAGAGATCGAATGTTCTGTATGAGAAGTAGCGAACGTCCTGCCCCTTGCAGGCCTTTTCAGACAGAACTTCACCGTTCACCGTTCCGTACCTTCTTCATTTTCTTACCCTTCTTTCTCTTCCGGAAAAAAGAAAGAAGGAGAAAGAGAGAGAGAGAGAGAGACAGAGAAAGAAAGAGAGAGAAAGAGAGGGGAGAAAGAGAGGAGAGAAAGAGAGAGTGAGAGAGAGGATGCAGTTTGCGGGGAAGGGGTGGGAGGGGGGGAAAAGGCCAGCCATGTCACCATTCGCGTCGACGATGTTTGGGAATGTTTGGAGATGCCGGATTCTCACACTGCGCTTGCGCCAGTCGTGACGTGACCATTGCTGCACGCATTTGCTCCCATCAACGTTGTTTCGAGCATCTGCGCACAAAGCTCAGCATGGGCGGGGGAAAAAGGTTTGCAGCGGCGTTTCCCCGCCTTCGCAAGTATTTGCCTCAGAGGTCCCGCAGACGGCCGTGGTGGCAACACGTATTTCGCATTGTACGCGCCGTGATTCCAGGACACAAATCATTGTGGTCCGGCAGCCGGCGTTATCGCGCATAATGTACAGAAGCGAGTTCGAGAGAGGTCCGATCGCGCGTCGCGAGGAGTGGCGCGTGCGGGCGGTCACGACCAGAAGCCCGAGTTCGTGGACGGAAGGGTGAAAATTTGGGGCGGCCACGAGGTGGGTGATTATGTCAGGGGCAACGACAGCGGGGGACACGCAAAGGGGGGGATGGGGCACATCGACCACCAGTCGCCCTTTGGTCGCCGATAGTGGCTCGATAGCCCCGACCTGCCCAGGAACATCCGGATTCACGATCTGAGGCCTATCAATAATATATCGGCGATATATTGCCGAATCCAGGTCGGTGTCTCCCCCCCCTTGTGCCAGTCCCCCCCGATCGTTGCCGTTCATGACAAGGGGGGAGGGGATGTGATGGCTAGGGCCATGAAATCTTCCCGGAGTTCATGGCGCTCTCGCCTAGTTTCAGCACGTTCCTTGGCCTCCCCCTAGGTCGCTCACATACTTCGGGCCACGGCAACAAATACTTCGGGCCACGTTATGAGAACCACACTCTTGGGCGCCCCCATCTTGGAGGCCCACGGGTAAAAAGATCGGCGGTCGAAGTTTGAGGCCGAGGTTTGAGGCCCCGTCTTCTATCTTTGAAATTTTCGGGTTGAGGCCGAGGTAATTGTGTGGTTGGAGGTCGATGGCCGAGATTCTGAGGCTGGTTGGAACATATCTGTCAGATCGAGGTTTAATTTAGGTGTTCGACCTTTTTCTCCAGTTCTCGGCGGTCGTCCAATCTCGGAGTGCCTTCAGCGGTTGCGCCTCGCCGAGGGCAGTCTGGGGCCGCCGGAGACCTGAGCTTTGACCCGAAAACCACACAACGAGGATCATGGGATGGGATTGGTTCAGGTGGGTCAAGGATCGCCCACATAGTCTCAGGAGCGTGCGGCCTTGTTATCGACGTCCTACCACTGATCAATCGGCGAGGTGTCGCCTATTCCAAGTCATCGTCTCCCCTATGATTAGTTAAGCCAGTCAACCCCAGTCGAACCACTTTCCACCATAGTTGCACGCAACAGTTGCTGGCGCGAGTGGGGCAGGCTTCTCAGAATCCCGAAGGGTTTCTCATAGGGCAACGACCTTCTCAGAAGGGCCCAGGGGCTTCTAAGCTTGGGCTTCTCGGAAGTTCTCCTAGCCACTACTGAAAAGGCCTTCCTAGAAGCTCCCAGGCCTTCTAAGAATGCCCCTGCCTGCCTGAATGCCAGCCCCCCCGCGCCACCACCTTGTGCGCGCATCCAAGTACCGACACCGATGCCTGTCCCTCGCTTCGACCTTTTGGGGCCTCATGGGTGGCACTGTCGCCCCGGCCGGGTTCGCCACGAATTCTTGGTCAGATCTAACCCAGGGAGGAAGGTTCATCTCGACTCTCTGCCGGTTCGATGTTTCCCGACTTGGCTTCCGATTTCCGCCGATCCGATTCGTTTCGATCGCCGATCCGACTCATCGATTCCATTATGTCCTCTCCCGGGGAGAGGTCCGAGTCGGCATCGCCGTGTTACCCCAGGACGAGTTGCCGCTGAGCCTGTGCTGCATATGCCTCCGCAAGCTGCACTGGGTGTCGCAGGCCCCCCCCTTACGTGGCGCTTGCCTGCGTTTCCGCTCCCCTGGCTGGCCGCCGATGTTGCCTGTCAGGCGACGAGTTAGAGAAAGTACGGTTGGATGTTAGGGGGTCTATCTAGCGAGACCCAATGTGAATTTACAGTCAAGACGCTGCCCACCTCGTCGCTTAAAGGCGAAAGCACTGGGCACAGACGGCAGCCCCAGCTCAGCTTGCCATCAGTCATTGCCACGCAGCAGGGGGAACAGGCCTTCGCCCTTCGCTTCAAAGGAGGAGAGATACTGAAGTCGTTGGTCGTGACGGCTGCATTCGAAATCCTGGTCCCTGGTCAGTACGCCCGCCAGGACAGGTCTGAGGAGTAGCGGCTTGAGCATCTTCTGATTTCCGCCACTGTTTCCCACATCCCCTCACGCGCGGACACGCGAACGACCGAGTGGTTGCGTCTGTCGGCTTGAGGGGGAAGCCCACTTGGTCAGATCACGAGCCGAGCTCACGAGTCCGATTCCCGATCCAGTCCGTGGTCCCTGACTCCGAGCGACCCGACTTGATGAATCGTCGGCGTCGGTTCGTCCTTCAGTTTCGATCTTGGGGACACCAGCGCGGAGGGAGGGATGTAGCTCTGGAGCTCTTGTGGGCCTCTGAATGCCTCCAGAGGCTTCCTGGGCTAACTGAGCGGGCGCAACAATTAACGCGGTTCGCGCATCGCGGCTTGGGATTGAGAATGTTGGAGTGGTGTTTCTCTCCATGGGGGATACCCTCGCGTCGCGCATCGCTCGGAGCGGTGCGCGAAGGTGAGTGATCCAGGAGATGCGGCAGGTCAGGTGTGCGCCGCGTCGACGCGGCGTTCGAGGTTAAGCGCCCCCAGTGATGCAGAAGCGACACATGTCGAATGACCTGCGCCATCGGCAAGCCGCGCGAGGGCGCGAAGAGAACGGCGCATTGAAGGGAGCGATTCTCGAAGTTAGGTGACTTAATCTTCTGGTGGACCTCATCGGGTCCTCGCGGCACCTCAGGGGTTCTCCGAGAGAAGCTCCGAAAAGACCTCTAGAGACTCTAGAGGCCTTTTGCGGAGGGCCGAGGAGGACTCATCAAAACAACTATGAAGGCCCTGGACAGATGTAGGACTCAGGGGCAATTTCAGGGGGGGATGGGCTCAGTGGGGATTGCATCGACCCCCAATCACCCATTCATCGTTGCCGATCGTTCCCCGTGGGGGGGCAGCCGATGTTTACGTCTCCCTCTCGTAAGATTGACCTCCGCCTGATAAGCAAGCACAAGCTGCGGGGCGCACGCGCGCGCGTCCGTGCACATTTATCGCATGCTTCTAATTGTGTCGCCGCCGAAACGCTCGTAGTACGGAATTGAGAACGCACCTAGAGCGCATTTCGAAGCGTCTGAGATTGGCAACCCACTTGAAACATAATCTGAAGACGCCCCTGGTAGAGCGCCGCGACAAGGCGGTGCCCCCCAGAACGCGGCCACCCCTCTCCGCTTTCCCACCGAACAGCGGTACTGAGGTTGTCGAGGGAAGACACACGCTGACTTTGACCCAGGTGTCGCGGGATCGTGTCGACGCCGAGCTTGGTCATGGTCCATGCCAGCCGTCACCGATTCGCGACCCACGCACCGACGGTGACCATGATGGACGGTGACCAAGCTCGGCACCAACGTCTTTGCGTTTATTTAATCGCTTCGCTCATCCCGCCGGCCCTGGAGCCCTCTTTAGGGCCTCTTGGGGCGTCTTGGGGGCCCCCAGGGCCTCTTGGGGGGCTCTTGGGGGCCTCTTGGGGCGGGAGGGGGGGTGGTCGATTGCGGCTCCCCCCCTCGGAGGCCACGATCCTCGTGAGGGGTGTCGAAAAATTGCCCGGTTCGGCATCTCTGACCCGGACCTGCCGGGACCTTGCCGGTGTACTTTTCGCCCGGCGACCCCCAGGGGCCGCCCCGCGCGCGCGAAGTAGAATATTGTTCACCAGTTACCAGAGATCTTAGCACGCCTCTGGCCCGTTGGGCCGGCGAATTCTTGGTCACGGTCCTCGTTTTTTTCCTTCCAGTCTGCAACGGTGGGTCGAGAGTCCTAGAGCGGCGGCGCAGTGTTCCTGGCTGCCCAAAGCTGGGGCACGCTGCATCCCTGGCGGCGTTGGCTTGTCTTTGATGCGAGTCCGTGACTCACAGCGGGTTCCCGTCGTGTCGACGTGGCGGCGATCCCGCCACGGGCGTCCAGGGCGGTTGGGTGCCGCCAGCGGCCCAGACTCGGCTAATTCGGAAGGATTTGGCGATCGAGATGCCGCCGATCACTTAAGATTGAATGATGATCGCGGAGCCAGAAGCCAACGCCAGGGTCGTCACGACACGGACCTGCCGTGCGTGGTAGGGTTTGTGCGGCCATGAGGTTTGCAATGGTCGGTAGGAAGTTTAGGAGCGGCAGCGCGGTGCTCTGTATAGGCTGGCCACGCCCGGGGGGGAGCCTTGCGTGCCTGGCGGCGTCGAACTCTCTCTCTACGGTGGGGCTTCGTCCCGTTGGGCCTCGCGCCGGGCAGTATTGAAACGCCGTGGTCTCTATTCAGAAGAGGGCCAGTTGAGACAACGGTAGGCGGCCTTCGGGGGGACCCCCTCGTCGCCACGGCTGGACGCAGCTTGGAAAATTGCTGCCGTTGTCTCAGCTCGCCTTCCTCCGAGCAGGCCTGGCCGGCAGAGAGCCAGGTCGGACGCGAGGAGGGGGAAGGTGAAGCGACGCGTCCACCATCAGGGGGGGCCGTCTCCCGTGAGGAGGTCTACGGTGCCTCCCCGAGCTGGGAACAGGGGATGTCTCGAGCGAGAGGGGCGACCACACCAGGATCCCACCTGGCTCCTCCCGCTGGTGTGGTCCCTGCTGATATATGGTGGTGTCGCGAGGAAGAGATACCGATGCCGCTACCCTTCCCTCGTCGCCACGACCGGGCTCGCCTCGAAAACATGGGCAGGACGCAGCCCGGGAGAGATCCACGGAGCAGTGGTATATATTGTATGTTGTAGGTTTGCGCCGCGTTGACGCGGCGATGTTCCCAATGCGGTCTTTCAAGTTTGAACGTCGCCAGTGGTCCAGAATGGGCCGACAGCAAACGATCTGCCCTATCGAAGAGCTGTGACCGTTCAAGGCTGAACGATCCACGCGGTGCCAGAGACCAACGCCGACGTCATCGCGACGCGGACCTGCCGTATATGGGCATCTGGTCGTTCCCCCAGGGTAAGGTGGGTACGAAGTCTGCGGCGTGAGGCCCGTGAGCGGTGGCGGGCTCTCTCTCTCTCTCTCTCTTTCTCTCGTTCTCTCTATGTCTCTGACGTGAGCTCGGTGTCCCAGAAGTGACTCCAAAGGGCCAGGGCGGACACCGACTGGTCCAGATGTCGTTGCGTTCCTGCGCGGTTGTCGAAATGGATGCTAAGTGATGAGGTACGGACCGTTCGAAGACGACTGCTGTCAATTTGCCGGTGGATTGGAGCCATCTGGAGCAGAGAGGCGCGGGAAGCCCAACACTTTGTTACTACCCCTAAGGAAGTCATCTGATGTTTGAGTGGTACCTTCGTGGGGGCTGGCAATTCTGGTGGCCTTGGTGGTTGTCCTAGGTAGTCCGTCTTGGAAGCCTGTGGGAGCCCTGGGAAGCCACAGGAACGCGTTGGGGCCGCCTAGGGAGCCTTGGGAGGGACGGGGGGCAAGTCAAGTCGCGGAGGCCTCGTGCATCCAGGCTGTCACCTACCTGCTTGGATTAAGTGTTGGTTCGAAAGAGGATCCCCCCCTAAGGCCCTTACATGTCATCCTCCTCCTGAGGCGCAACACACTGTTCATGACTGCGTGATGCAAACATTCGAGTCCCTCATCCGCCACCTCATCCGCCACCTCATCCTCCTCCTCCTCTGCCTCCTCCTCCTCTCAAGTGGCAGGCCGCCGCCCGCCCGAAGCTTTCAGGTTTATTGCACTCATACATTCAACAGCTCTGTGAACCGAAATGTTGTGTGCACAAGCAGGCTAAAAGGGGGATGATCGCTGGGGCACTTTCAACACCAGTCCTAGATCATCTGGCCACATTACTCCAGAAAAGAGCCGATCGTCAAACCGACGTCTGGATCCAAATCACACGTAGTGGCGCGGAAACGCCGCGGAAGGTGGGCGAAAAGCCAACATATGAAGACAATCGGCCATGCTGTACGTTGTACTCCACCCTAGCGGTGGTTCTGCTCTGGACGGCGCGGGTTCGACGTTCATCTGCACGCCAGTGGCGCGCCATCCTCACGGCCTCCTTCGCGGAGCCTGCCTCATCGGATACCTTCACAGTCACGCAGTCGTCCATCATCGCTCTCGTCCGATAGCTTCGTTCCACTTCCAAATTCGTCAACCCATCTGCCAGCTGATCCGATGTGTCGCACCACTGCAGGTCGACTCCATCCTTCGATAGCATCTCTCGTAGGGCTGCGATGACCACTCGCACTCGACAGTCTACGATCTGGCCAGCATCCGCGAGGAGGTGAGACACCAGGGTGTTGGTATCGTTGAACCACTCGGCTGGGATCAAGGTTGCCGCGTCGTCGACCAGGTCGCCCAATGGCTGATCTGGCTTCTGCATCTCGTAGTAGACGGCCCTGATCCACTCCAGCGTTTCTGCTCCTCCCGTCAGTCCGTGAGCCTCTGCTCCCATCGAGGCCCTGCTAACCCTCCTGGTCCTCGAGCTGCCCTTGTCGGGGAAGTGTACTGGTCCTTTGGTTGGTTGCAGAGGCCGTCGTTGGAAAGACGGCACACGAAACCGAGTTGAGACTTCACGTCGTGGTCGTGGTCGTCCACGTTGTTGAGGCTGCTGCCGGCGAAGACGACAGCACTTAAGTCTCCATCTGATCAGAAAACGTCACTCTGGAAACACAGGTACACGTCGCGTGTCTCCCGGCAGTAGCGAACCAGCTTGTTTATCCCAACTCGGTGTTGCACAGTCGCTTGATTCCTGCTGCGCAAGCCAGATGTAGCCGAAGGAGACGTCCATACGAATTTGCCTTGAGAGCCATCCGGGCGAGCCGATTGCTGACTCGGCGAAAGTCCGCTCCTCATCCGTAGCCAACGCTTTGGTATGATTCGCTCTGGCCGGGGGCATTGGGATAGTCCCCACATGGTAAATGAAGTGCGGCATGTCGATCTTGATCGTGTAGTCCTCGAGCTGGTCGGCGTCCTTGCCGCAGTACTGGAAGGGTGGCTTCTCTTGCGTGGGTAGCAGTACCTTATGGAGTTCGTCCATCGTTTTTCGTGCACATCATTGTCGGGGCCGCCAGTTGCGAACGGGTCGCCCACGTAGGCGCCGACAAACCCGACGAGCTTGCTGTCTTCGAACCGGAGGAAGAACACTCTGCCCAAAGGGCTCTCCTCCCACGATATGTTTCGCAGCGTCCTCCGTAGCCTGCACCACCCTTTCCTGCCAGCGCCCTTGGTCCCTTAGATAGCACCATGGCAGACGAACGCCGCGCCGGCTTGATCTCCAGGCGGAAGGGGAGTAGGAGGTCGCAGCACGAGCATTCGGTCAACGTCATCTCCTTGAAGATACGCACTCGTGGCGTCGAGCTTGAAGAGGGGGCACTGCTTCCTGGGCGCCGTGCTGCAGATGACGTGGAAACACCACCAGGGACTAAGTAGGGGAGTCCGTCCTCGCATGGAACGGCTCGTAACAGACGTCCGCGACCAGTCGGGACTTCGCCTTCAGGGCTAGTTTCGGAGCGTACTCGTTCTTATTCGTGTGGATTCATCTCGGTGGTATCGCCTGGACCCTGCCCAGTAGCTTCTGGGCCACGTCGCCCCTGGCCACTCTCACCGCCCTGAAATTGGCCATCCCTCCAGCCAGGCTTAGCCGATCCAGGCATGTCCGAGCCGTACTCCAAGTCGTGCTCCACCAGGTGGGCTCCAATCGCGGGCCCTCCTCTCGGCCGCCTCGGCTGCGTCCGTTCGGGCCCGTGGCCCGGGGGGGTCAGGCGGACATCCGCCAGTCGCGGAGGGTCTCGGAGGAGGATTGGTAGGTTCGGGATGCCCATCATCGCGATCGATCTCACCGGCTCGATTGGCATCACCATCTTCGGCCGAGGCAGCAGTCAGCAAGGCGGGCAAAGGCGGCCCAGGTTCCTGGCGGACCGCGAGGCTGCCGCGCGCCCTGCCACGCGCCTCGCCGCCGCGGGAGCTCGCGCCCCTGGCGCAATGGGGCGGCGGCGGAACGCCGCGTGGCGCGCGCTGCTGGCCCCCGCGGGTCGCGCGCGCGTCCGCAGCGGGCATTGTTCGGGCCGCCGCAGGCCCCCGCCTGGGCCGGCTGCCCCCGCCCGCTGAGGCGGCCGCGGCGCCTTTCGGCAGCTTCGAAGCTGCGCCCGAAAGGCAATGCCAGGCCCTCGGCGGCGGGGGCGAGGACCTCTGCGAGGGCAAGGCTGGAGGGCGCGAAGGGCATACTCACGCGCGAGGTCGGCCTGGACCTGGGCGCGGTCGACGAGGGCCTCCGCGAGGGCGGGCTGGGCGACATGAATGGCCCGCGCAAGCGCGAGGTCGTTTTGAACCTGGGCGAGGACGGCGGCCTCTCCGAGGACTGGCTGGAGGGCCCGAAGGCCGCGCACCCGTGCACGGGCGCGAGTTCGGCCTGGACCTGGACATGGGCGAGGGCCTCCGCGAGGGCAAGCTGGCGGGCCGGAGAGCCCGTTCATGGGCGATTTCGTTTTGGACCTGGGCGCGGACGCGAGGCTCTGGCCACCCCGGGAGGGGTCGTCGGGGGCCCGTCGGCAGAACCGACGCTGTCCACGCCAGCGGCGGAGCGGCGGAGCGCCGGGGGGGCCATCGAAGACGACAAACCCTGGAGGAGCCTGGGCGAAGACGAGGGGTTCTTCGAGGGCATGCTGGAGGGCGCGAAGGGCTTACGCGAGCGCAAGGTCGGCCTGGGCCAGGGCGAGGGCAGGAACCTCTGCGTGGTCATGCGCAAGCTCAGCCCGGACCTGGTCGGGGAGAACTGGCTCGAGGACCCGGGGGGCAGGCTCGAGAGCAAGCTCGGCCAGGGCCAGGGCGAGGGCGGGGTTCCCTGCAAAGACAAGCTGGACGACATGAGGGGCCTGCGCATGCGCGAGGTCGGTCCGGACCTGGACGCGGGCGAGCGCCTCTCAGGTGACAGGGTGGGGGATTTTTGCACCCGTGCACGGGCGCAAGTTCAGCTTGACTCTTGGTCGGGGCCGAGTGCCTCTGCGAGAGCAGACTGGTGGGCCCGAAGGGCCCGAATGGCCCGCGCGCGCGCGCGTTCGGCCCGGGCCTCGGCGTGGACGTCGGCCTCTTGCGAGGGCGGGCTGGAGGGCCTGCAGGGCCTGCGCACGCGCAAGTTCGGCCTGGGCCTGGACGGGGACGAGAGCCTCTGCGAGGACAGGCTGGAGGACCTGGAGGGCATGCGCGAGCGCAAGTTCGCTTTTCTGCGCGGGCAGGCGGGGGGGCCTCGAGGCAAGCGCGAGCGCGACCTGGAACTGGGCGAGGACGCGGGCCTCTGCGCCCCGTCTGCGGACGAGCTCCCGGAGGCGGGGGCCGCCTCTCGCATCGCCCTCGCGGCGGCCAGCATCCCCCCCGGGGTCCCGCTCGAGACCCCTCGGGCCTTGGACGACCCTGGGCTCGCCCCATGTCTCTTGCAGCGCCTGCTGCGCTCCAGCCCGCGGGCGTCGTGGGCTGAGTCGCCGCGACTATTCGGACGTCGCGCCTTGCTTGCTTCGGCCGGGGTGGCTGGGGGGGCGGCCTTTCGGCGCTCAGGCGAATCTGCGAGGGTGCCTCGGGCGCAAGACTGCGAGGATTGCTTCCGCGGCACCAAAGGGAAACGCCTCGGCCGGAGGGGCAGTCCGAGGCGGGATCCCCTGACCCCTTCAGCCGCGCGGATCCTCATCATCATCATCATCATCATCGCCATCGCCATCGCCATCATCATCGTCACTATCAGGCACGGGCACATCTTCGCCAGGCACAGGGTCGCGCTCTGGCACCGGCTCAAGCGCGAGGGCCTGCGGGGTGAGATCCTCGCCATGCTGCGCCTCAGCCGCCTCCGCGCCACCGCCCCGTCTGGGGCGGCCCGGAGGCTCAGGCCTCGGGCGGGGCTCCTCGGCCGCCTCTGGCGCCCAGCCGCGGCGCCCCGATGGGCGGGGGGCGGCTTCTCCAGCGACGGCGGCACTTGTCTCCGCCGATGCTTTGCCTTGCAGCGGTGCTTCCTCAGGGAACTCAGCAGCTCCCTCCTCGAGACCTTCGCGTCGTGGAATCCTCGAGGTTCCCGCGGTCGAGCAGCGCGTCGTTGATCCGCAGTTTATCAGCTCGTCCTCCGTCGCGAACCTTAGCTGGCAAAGTGTGACCTTGATCCCGTCGGCGACGCGGCGGATCCGCCCCGGTTTCCATCCCGCCCGACCCCGTTGATCGTGGCCGATCACGCGGGCGACGCCGAACCAGCGGTGCAACAGTGCCGGGGACTCGCCGGGCCTCGCGCGCGCCCGCCTGAATTGACGTGGGCTCCGACGGGAAAGGGCCCCCTAGTAGGTGTCGAACTGGCTAGCTTCGCCCTCCGCGCTCGGACGTCGTTATCCATCTTCGCGAAGGCGACCTTGGCAGCTTCGCGCCGCTGTAGGCTCGAGGCCATAGTGGACTCCTGGTCCAGGGTTGCCTCCTGCACGTTCAGCTTCTCCGCCTCGCTGCCCTGCAGGACCCGCCCGGGAACGCGCGGGCCGCGCGTCTCGAGTGCCGATTTGGACGGTGCGTTGCCGTCGTAGATCGCCGACTCGTTGCGAACCTGGCTGATGATCCCGCAGAGGGCACGGAGGTCCTGATCCGTCGTGATCCGAGCGCCCTTCACCACTCGGTGCCATATTTCCCCCCATGCTGCACCTAGCCGCTCGATCCTGCCAAGCTGCTCGTGGGCCTCCAGCGCGGCGTTTTCGGTCTTGCCGCCGTTCTCGAACATGTGGGCCAGGAACTGATTGGCAAACTCCTTGCCACGGCCCACGAACAGTGACTGGGTTTGCCCAGCCCAGCTGGGCCAGACCGCGAGGAACACGTCCAGCGTGACCTTGGCCGAGGGCACGCGGGTGCCCCTTGCGGAGGTACCAGACCACCTGGAACTGCGTCACGTCGTACATGATGTTGAAGAACGCGCGCGTGCCGCCCTGAGCGTCGCGGGCGAACAGGTCGTCGAGCATCACGTAGAAGTTAGACTGGATGCGTCCTGGCATCCGCACCGGGCGCACGTGCTTAGCCCTGATCGCTGCGCCGCAGGCGTCGCACCTCAAGTCCAACGCTGTTTTCAGGAACTCCTTCTTTGCTCCCGATATCCTCATGCGCCTCGCCAACGTCGCGTTGGTAGGGTGGCCGAAGTTCACGCACAGGTTTCGGATGTCGCGCCTGACTGCCAGATCTGCGGCAAGCCAGTGCGCGCGCCTCTCTTTCTCCTCAGGGGAGAGCGCGGGGTCGAGGTTCGCCGCCGCCGGGTCCTGACGCCAGCCAGGTCCCTTGCGGGCCTGTCCTCATCTGGAATTGTTGACGCTTCGCGTATCCCCACCAGCCCATCCAGAAACGATGCTCAGGGGAGTTGAGGTGATCAGGGAAGTCGGGGAGCATGCAGAATAACAAAGGGCGGGGGAAGCTGTCACAGACCCCGAGAGGGGGAGGATGGAAGAGGAGTCGTCGTCGTCGTCGTCGTCGTCGTCGGAGGAGGAGGAGGAGGAGGGGGAAGAGGAGGAGGAGGAGGAGGAGGAGGAGGACGGAGAAGGAGGAAGAATCGGAGGAGGAGGAGGAGGAGGGGAAGGAGCTTCTTGGGGGTCTTTTGAGGGCCTCTTGGAGGGCTTTTTGGGCGCCTTGGGGCATCTTGGGCGCCTCTTGGGACCCTCTTGAGGCGCTCTGGGGAGCCTTCGGGGCGCTTTTGGGGCCATCTTGGAGGGAGTCGATCAAACAAGAGGGGGGGTTTAATTAGCGCCCCCCCTCGGAAGCCCCTAAAATCGCCTCTTGGACCCCTCTTGGAACGCTCTTGGAGTGCTCTTGGGCGCTCTTGGGGCCGTCTTGGGGCTCTTTTGGGGCTCTCTTGGGGCCCTCTTGGGCCATCTTGGAGCCATCTCCAGGCCTCGGATGGCCATCGGAAGCGAAAAGGCGAGAAAGCAAAAATCATTGATTTTCCTTAGGTTTTGGGACGATTTTGGCCTCTTCGGGGCCTCCTTGGGGAGCTGTTTGGCCACTTGGAGTTATCTTGGGGCCGTCTTTGGGCTTCTTGGAACCATCTTAGGAGCCATCGTGAGCGATCTTGCGCTATCTTGAGCCATCTTGGAGCTCATCTTGGGTTCTCTGAGGCGCTCTTGGAGCCGTCTTGGGCCATCTTGGACGCTCTAACTACCCGCGGCCCCCCCCGTCCAGGTCCAGGGGAGGGGGTAGGGGGAGGGGTAAACCCCTCCCCAAGGGGGAAGAGGGAGGGGTGGAAGAGGATCTGCTCTAGACCACCTACGCCCAGAGGGCTGGTGGGATTCCATTGTTGTGGCTGGTCGTCGTCAGGCGTTGGCTGCTTGGCCATCTTCTGCTTGCCTCGGAGCCGTCGACGCTTGGTTTTTCGGGTAGTATCTCCGTCGGGTAACTGTCCGTCACGCCGGGCCTCTCGACGATGTGCTTGTCCGCGTCAAAGTCGATATGCTGCTCGATCGCGCGCAGGATGAGACGGCCGAGCTCGTCGGGCCACCTTGCCGCAGCCCCCGTCTTCTCCTCATTATCGAGTAGTGCGCGGGTTGCGCTGCGGTCGAATTTCGCGTGGCGCAGCGCCTCGTAGATCGCAACCGACGCGGTGAGGAACCTCATCGGCACGTAGTGCGGCTCGCCCGCCTTTTCGTTCGCATGTCCAGCTGGCAGCAGTGAGGCGTGCTCTCGAGCAGCGCGCCCTTCTCACCAAGCTCCCTGGCCCTCCTCATCTCGGGCTCGTCGCGTGCGCTTGATCCCAGGGGCTGCTCCAGTAAAACATGCTTGCCGCGTCTCACGCGGTCCACCACCAGCTGGTCCGACACTGCCAGTAGAGACCTCGTTGCCTCCTGGGCCTCGTAGACGGTAGCCACCGGAGGTTGCAGGCTGCATCGCCCCCAGTCTCCCCGCGGTGGGATGCATCGCCCGGTCGCGCAACCGTTCGTCACGAGGTTGCATCCCCCCGGTCTCCCCGCGGTCCGCCCGGCATCGTAATGACCGCCACGTAGGGGCCCTCCTCCAGCGTTGGCGACGGGCCCATTGTCGGCCCTTCCGCGCTGCACCGCCCCAGCCGTCGGAGATGTCCAGGGGTGGGCCGCAGTCGTAGCCGTAGGTGGCCGTCTCGAGCAGGGTGAGCCCGATTCGGCCGCAGAAGATTTGCTTGATTTGTATCTTTCCTCTGGGTAGCGCCCTGCGCCTCGCAACCGCCCTGGCAAGCGCGTTCGTGACCTTCATCTCCACGGCCCACAGGTCGTCGTGCATGGTCTCGACCTTCTTCGCGCGTCTCCTGCTCGCCATCCTCATGGCCGCGTCGGTGTCCCAGTCGATCTTCTTGGGATCCTCGAAGACCTCCTCGATCGGTGCCTCCTGAGACAGCTCCTTCACGAACGCGGCCAGCACCTCCGACGAGTCGACGCAGCTCGTGTCGATGCAGTCCCCGCGGTGCCCGTCCTGAGGCAGAAACTCATGGAATTCTGCGCCGGGAAGGGAACGCTGGGGTCCGGGACTTTTGGTCGACTGATCCAGAGGTGGCTGTTCTTGGTGTTGATCAGCTTGTAGCCGCACACGCCCAGCTTAGTGAAATCCGCGACCTTGTCCACGTCGATAACTGCGCCGACTCTCTCCTGAGAGCCCTTTCTGATCAGCATCGGTGCGTCCTTGGCAAGGTTCGCCGACTCTATCGCGAACGGCTGCCCGCCAATGCCAGCAGGTAAGTTGCGCGCCGTGTTCGACTAGCCCCGCCGCCGACTCCACGAAAGTGGGTGTCCTCGGGCCGAGGATCGGCCCTCTGACTCTTCTCGTGTAGGGCTTGCTCGTAGTCTATCCTCCAGGACCTGCTGTGCATCGCGGCCTGTCGCGCCGTGTCCGGAACTGCAGCTTCTGGTGGATCCTTCACTCTCACGCCGTAGGCCTCGGTCTCGTCCGTAGCGGGGCCGATCATGAGAACGTTGAAGCCACCGCCGAGGACGTCGAGCGAGTCGTTGCCCTGGTTCTCCGAAGGGGCGCCCGCGCTCCACTCGCCCATCGCCGCGAGCCAGATCAAGTGCCACGCGAGCCTGTACTGGTCCAGCTTGGGCTTGCTGCCCGGCGCCTCCTGGCCCGTGGATCTCTTGATCCTGTTGTCGACGTAGGCGACCGCAGACCGCCTCTCGGCGAACTCCGCGAACGTGAAGCCCTAGCACTTGCCCGTCTTGACGTCGATGTCGATGTCGATGTCGATGCCCTTCGGGGGGCCGTCGATGTCGAGGCCGTCCACGCCCTGGTCGAAATCCGCCGGGTACGCCGCGTAGACCTCTGTCGTCGCCCTCCTCGAGCTCCTCCGCCACCGCGATCCGCTTCTCCCCGAGCTCCCCCCCCCCGTCGGAGCTGGGCACCTTGGTCTCCTCCGCCGCGCTCCTGGGCGCAGAAGCTGCCGGGCTCGACGAGCCCGTCGCCTTGCGAGCCCTGGGTGGAGCGGGGGCGCCAGCTCCAGCGCCAGGATGGCCAAGTCTGCCTGCACGCGGCCCCCGTTGCTGGAATTCGCTTCAGACTCTTTGCCTTCTCGGCGTGTCGAGCAGCGAGGACATCGGGAACCTCCAGAGCCCCTGCCCGCCCGTTCGCCCAGACCTCGGTCGATGCGCCTCGGCAACGTGGATGCCGTCCGGGGCGCGCGTGTGGCGCGTGAGGCACCGCGTAGTCCGGTTTGCGCCCTTGCGCAGCCTCGGGCGCGCATCGACCGCGTGCTAGCAAGGACGCCCCATGGCGGGCAATGGTCCGTGGCTCCGCCTCGCAGGGGCTTCCCTCGGATTTGGCTGCGGCTCGGGCTCAGACTTCGCCTTCGGCGGCGCCTCAAGCTGCCCGCTCGATGCTGCCGCGAACACTTCCGCGATCCTTACCTCACCGCCGTTGCCCTTGCTGTCGTAGCCGGTCACGCTACACTTCGGCCTGTCCGAGAGAGGTGGCGATGATCTCGATGACTTCGGGCAGTTGGGATCTCCATGCCAGTGTCCAGTCTGCCCGCAGCTCGCGCGCCTGGTCGTCCGCTTCAGCTTCTCGACGCGGGCTTGTCGTTCTGGGTTCTCGCGTGGATCGCTCCTGGCTCGTCCCGTCAGCTTGCCCCTCGAGCTTGCCGACTGACATCGGTTTCCGCGACCGCGCCCACGGCCTCGGCCACGTCCGCCGCGTTTGCCGTGGAACCTCTGTTTGTTCTGCACAATGGCCGCGAAGCTCTCGAGCGGCTCGTCGCCCATGTGGTCGATCTCCTCGAGCGTCGCCTCGCCCTCGCCAAGGCGGATCGCCTCGCAGTCGCTCCCCGCAGGTAACTGGGCGCCCTGGCCAGTGCAGTGGAGGCTGCGCCGTCATCCTCGCGCTCGTGCTCTCCCTCTTCGTCTATGCCAGCCTGCCGCGCTGGCCCGCGCTGCTGATGTCCGCGGCGATGCCGCCGTTGACCGAACCATTGGGGTCGGGGGTCCGGCCTCTGCTCATTCTTGCCTTCACTCTGGCTCGTGGACTTCGAGGCGTTGCATGCGAAGCGCCTTGCGAAATACCTCCTTGTCATACTTGTTGCCAGCGCTGCTGATGATGTTGGCATGGCCGGACTTCTCGTGCCCTGAGAACTTCAAGAAAAAGTGTGCCTGCAAGTCGTTGCTGGTACTCGTCTCCTCGCTGACTTTCTTGAGGTCGCCGAGTGCCTTCGAGCGTCTGGTGATGCTTTCCTGCATGCTCTCGCGGGAAGACCTCCAGACTGCCTTGTCGCACAACGCGCCGTCGAACAACTCAGTTGCACGAGCAGGCCTCTCATTCAGCATAGACTCCGCCTAGGGTGGTGAGCAACGACTCCAGTCCCTCGGTGGTCGCCTTCCTCTCGTAGCTGCCGCCGCCCTCGCCACCGCTCTCGACCGTCTCGATCTCGAAGGTTAGCAGCTGTTGGTGCGAGAGCGATCAGACAGCGTCGTAGGCCGTGCCAGAGAGTGAGTTCCTGAGATTGATCGGCGTCGCCATCTGCTTTTCGTCACCTATGCGTCCATAGCAGGCATCTCGAGCCATCTCTTCATACTCTTCAAAGAGCGCAGGATCTCCGTCGTAGAGCGGGATGTCTTTCTCGAGCTCCAGCTTCGATGCCCTTGACATGGTTTGCTGCGCGCTGCTCGAGGCCGCTGCCGTTGGATGGGATAGGAGTCGCAGTGGTACTGCTGCACACCGCGTGTAGACACGCAACTACCGGACAGATGCCAGACACCGCCCAGGTCGCCAAGCGTGTGCGGGCTCGCGAACCCCGCGTTGCCGGCCCGCTCCCCGCTTGTTTGCGCGCAGCCCCCGCCACGGGGCGCGCCACGCAGACCTCCGCGCCGTCGCTGCGGAGGCGGGAACTGGCGGGTGCGAATCGGCCAGCTCCACTACCATCAAGTGGCAGGCCGCCGCCCGCCGGAAGTTTTCAGGTACTTTGCAACCGTAAACTCAAGAGCGTTGTGAACGGAAATGTTATGTTTGAGCGGGTGAGAGCGGGCAGCGTCACAGGCAGGCTAAAAGGGGGGATGATCGCTGGGGCACTTCAACACCCTCGTCCTCTTTCCTCGTCCTCCTCGAGCCAATCCAGAGGAGGCAGGCGGTAGGGCAGAGACTGCTGCCAGCACTGCCAGAAGAGGCGAGCCATCCAATCACGGATGGCGATCGTCTTCCTCTCTCCCCCTCTTCCTCTCTCTTTTTCCTCTCTTCTACTCTCTCCGTCTGTTCTTCACCCTACTCCCCCGCCCCTCCCTCCCGCCGCCTCGCGCCTCCGCGGAGGTCGACCTCCTGGACAGGTACGGCCGCCTCCCGGCCGTCCTGTCGGGCTACTTCTCCGAGGAGGCCTCGATGATTTGGAGGCGCGGCGGGCGAGAGCGGGGGAGGAGAGTTTCCTGCCCCCCCCGTCATCCTGAAGGACTCAAAATCATGGGTTCGAAAATGTGCTTGCGACCGTCCACGGCCATGAGGACCAGGTCCCGCATACCGAAAAGTGATTAAACTGGAGAGCAACTACACCGCCGATGAAGATGTAGTTCAACACCGTGGAAGGCAGGAACAGGCAGACGAGAAAGCAGAAGCAGCACGCGAAGATACTGAACCTCCTGGCGTGCACCCCCGTCTCGAAGAACTCCTCGAATGCCCAATTTGGCCCCGAGGCCGGTGGCTCGTGGCGCCGAGGCGCCCGGGCCCCCGCGGGGACAGGGGAGGCCCCTCCCGGCTCCGAGAGGCATCGACGAAGGAAAGGCTTCGTACTCCTCCTCCTCCTCCTCCTCCTCCGCCTCCTCCTCCTCCTCCTCCTCCTCCTCCTCCACCTCCTCCTCCTCCTCCTCTTCGAGTTGCAGAATGACCTCCGAGCTCGTACTCGGGCGTCTCCGCCTCACACGACGGCGGCGCTTAGGTGGTTTGGGCCCCTCGCCGGTGCCCTTGCCCTTGCCCACGTCGTCCTGCAGCTGCTGGCGCTGCGGCCCTCACTCCTTGACAACACCAGCCTGGCCCCCTTCGCCTTCTCGCCGAAGGCTGCCGCGTTGTACAGCAGGCTGACGAACTCCGCCGGGTCATTGCGAGACAATGCGAGAGTCCAGATCCACGCACGATCAGTTGCCTCCAACGGCTCATCAACAGAGCGTTGGTGACAACATCGGTGAAGATGGCGCACTCGGTCACGATGTCTCCCTCCAGATGAGCGGTGCCACCGATCTCCGGGCCTTCTGTGGTAGTCTGGCCCTCGGTTGCAGTGCCAGGTTTGGATGAAGCCCCGAGCGTGCCGCCCTGCGTTGAGCCGAAGGTCAGCACGCCACGGAGACGGTAATCCCCAAGTTGCCTCATGGGGTGAATTATTGTGGCGTTGGTCGCCCCCACGAACTCCCGAAGTACCTGTCCCTGCTGAGGGCCTCTGTGAGCGTCCTGGTATTCAGAGTAAGAAACACTTGCCCAGTGATGAAAGAGAAATGGTTAAAGTTTATGGTGGATACCATCCAGATTATGAACACCAGGAGGATGAGCACGAGGAGGAGGGAGATGATTGTCTGGGCCTGACCCGTGTCTATGACCCAGAAGACCCCAGCGTGGTGAGCGTTTCTCTTCCCAGCAATGTAGAGCTGCCCTATCGGGTTCTAAATGTTTCAGAATCCGAAACGAACAAGCGGCAGCAAAGTTTGAGATGTTGAACGTTGGAAGGTTGAAAAATTGACATGCTACAAATTCAGGGCAATCGAAACACAACTTTCGAACTTCCAAGATTATCGAACTTTCAGGTGTGTCAAACTTCCAGACTTCCCTGTAGTTCCGACTCTCTTCCCTATATGTCCAATTCTTTCTTTCGTGAAGTTTGAACATTTGTTCAATATGTCAGAAAGCACAGCTTCGATCTTTGGCAGTTTAAAGTCTGAAAAGTAAGAACGTTCGAATGCTTGAACGTCCGAGAGTTTGAACATCTGAAAGCTTACTCGGCGCTGGCGCGTTGGCAGTTGCGCCTCGCGATTCTCCCACCATTCTTGGCTTGGCTCATCCCGTCTGTGTGCTGCCACTTGCCGGGCGATTGATTTTGCGTGGTTATTCGCTGAGTTTGGTCCCCGACATTGTAACTCTGCAGCTCTGCTGTCAGCTCGGTCTGACCCGGGTCCGGAGCTATCGGTGGTTTTGCTTATGCTACGCTCGGCGACGCATTTGGCTTTCTGCGCGTGTGTATTATATAAACGGTTGGAGGCCATCTGGGGTTCACGCACACACGCTACGTTTGTCCAGCATGGTCGACGCTGCCAGCGAGTGCGAATGCTGTCCGACTCGCCTGTGAAGGCAAGCGCTTAAGCGGGAAGTAATATGTCTTTTCCCAACCCTCCAGTGTTGGGTTCTCGTTTTGAATAGAGCAGTGTGGTCTCCACCTCCTCCTACTCTTCTCCCTCTTCTCTTCCCTCGTGCCGTCGGGCTGCGATCTGAGCGGATGTCGCCACTTTCGTGGGCTCCTGGGAGGCCCAGCGGAGGTACGTCATACGCGGATCACCGCGGGACCTCGCCGCCCCTGGGGGGCTGCGATCTGCGCCACCGTCGCCACTTTCGTGGGCTCTTGGGAGGCCTAGCGGAGGTACGTCATACTGCACCCCGGGACCTCGCCACCCCTGGGGGGCTGCGATTTGGGCAACTGTCGCCACTGCTCGTGGGTTCCTGGGAGGCCCAGCGGAGGTACGTCACACGCGGATCACCACGGGACCTCGCCGCCCCTGGGGGGCTGCGGTCTGCGCTGTTGTCGTCTTTTTTGTGGGCTCCTGGGAGGCCCAGCGAAGGTACGTCATACGCGGATCACCGCGGGACCTCGCCGCCCCCTGGGGGGGCTGCGATCTGCGCTGTTGTCGCCACTTTCGTGGGCTCCTGGGAGGCCCAGCGGAGGTACGTCATACGCGGATCACCACGGGACCTCGCCGCTGCGATCTGAGCGGTTGTCGCCATTTTCGTGGGCTCCTGGGAGGCCCAGCGGAGGTACGTCATACGCGGATCACCGCGGGACCTCGCCGCCCCTGGGGGGCTGCGATCTGCGCAACCGTCGCCACTTTCGTGGGCTCCTGGGAGGCCCAGCGGAGGTACGTCACATGCGGATCACCACGGGACCTCGCCGCCCTTGGGGGGCTGCGGTCTGCGTTGTTGTCGCCTTTTTTGTGGGCTCCTGGGAGGCCCAGCGGAGGTACGTCATACGCGGATCACCGCGGGACCTCGCCGCCTCCTGGGGGGGCTGCGATCTGCGCTGTTGTCGCCACTTTCGTGGGCTCCTGGGAGGCCCAGCGGAGGTACGTCATACGCGGATCACCACGGGACCTCGCCGCCCTTGGGGGGCTGCGGTCTGCGAAATTGTCGCCATTTTCGCGGGCTCCTGGGAGGCCCAGAGGAGGTACGTCATACGCGGATCACCACGGACCTCGCCGCCCCATGAAAGTTGCGATTTGCGCAATTGTCGTTGGGCTCCTGGGAGGCCTAGCGGAGGTACGTCATCCGCGGAGCACCACGGACCTCGCCGCCCTTGGGAGGTTGCGATCTGAGCGGTTGTCGCCACTGCTCGTGGGTTCCTGGGAGGCCCAGCGGAGGTACGTCATACGCGGACCACCACGGGACCTCGCCGCTTTTGGGGGGCTGCGATCTGCGCAATTGTCGCCATTTTTGTTGGCTCCTGGGAGGCCCAGAGGAGGTACGTCATACGAGGACACCCACGGGACTTCATGCTGCTCTCTTCTTCTGAAATCATTGTTGGGTGCTCTTCTTGTGCACTGCGGGTCCTTCAGATTGCCAGTCAGCATTGAGTGGTCCTGAGTAGAATCGCCACATGTATAGAAAGGGTTGGGTACGTCACAGGGTAATGTGTTGTTCCCAATGCGTCTGGTCTGCAGCAACAAAAAATGAACATCTGAAAGCTTGACCAGGATTTCGCATCCATCTGTTTAGTCTGAAGTACGAAACTCTCGCAACTCCTCAACAACAGCTTGCTGTGAGCAAGCCCTTTGATTTGTGAGAAACCGCTTGAGCGCTCCAGCGCCCGCTTGCTACTCAAACTCCTCGACACCTCTCCTTTTCCGCACGTATGCTCCTTGCCTGGATCGCCGGACCTTTCCGGGCCGCTGGGGTTGGGGACTCGAGGAATGCAGGTTCGAGTATAATGGATTGTGTTTGTTTTCGTCTCTCAGCTAATGCCACGTAAGGAGTTGAGTTGCAATGACTTTGGTATGCCCCAGGCTTCGGCAGGCGAAGAATACAGGCGATTGTTGCATTGCTTGCTTCGGCGAGTATGATACAATATTCATTATTGATGTGTCTGCCCCTTGTCGTTCGACCGCGAGTAATGGAATAGTTTAGTGGATGCATTTGTGAACGTAACGCGTAGACTTGTATAGTGGTTCTTTCGCCTCCCAAGCTTTGCCGCGGGACGCGCAGAGTGACATCTGTTCATCTCGAGTTCCGAGGCGTGGCCACGTGGCGAGTAGACTTGAATAGTATGTGTTCGACCTTCAGGCGTTGCCGCGATATGAGTAGAGAGGAATAGCATGTGTTTCCGTCCTTCTGCGCTCCCATGCGGCGTGTGGAAACTTATATAGTAGGTTTGTTCCGCACGCATGGCGTTGCCACATAGCGAGTAGAGCGGGATAGTTTTCTGTTCGCCCCCAAGGCGTAGCCACGTGGCGAGTAGAGTGGAATAGTATACTTTCGGCTCCAGGCGTTGTTGCTTGAAGAGTCGAATGGAAAAGCATTTGCTTCCGCTCCTCGGCGGTGCCACGCGGCGTGTAGAATTAGTTTGTTTTGTTGGTCCCCCCCCGAGGGTTGTTCCGTGACGAGTGGAGTTGTCCGCCCATGCGTTGCCAAGTGGCGACTATAGCGGAATGGCATGTTGTTTGCCCCGCGTCGTTGCCACGTGACGATTTGTTTGCCCCCCCCCAGGCGTTGCCACGTGGCGGGTAGAGTGGAATCATGATTTCTCTGCCTCGTCACGTAGCACGTAGCGTGCAGAAAAGGTAGACTAGCTTGTTTGGGCTACGTCCGAGCTGCTGACCTGGCGGACGGCTGCCGACGTCTCTGTCCGGGCGGAGTTGGTGGAACCGCCCCCTCGCAGGCTGGAGTGGAGCCGGCCAGGCGGCGAGGCCAGCTGCCAGGAGCAGAAGGTGCCATGAAGAGGATGGGCCCTGGAGGAAGCGTGCCCCGGAGATCTTGCTGTCGCGTTCGGGTTCCCCAGGGTCCCGTCCCTTGGCCCAGCCCGTCAAAACCTGGTCGGGGTGAGAGGCTGATCCCGTGCAGAGTCCGAGTAGAGGAGGAGGGTAAGAAGATGGAGGAGGGGCCGCTGCGCCTCGCATTCCCCTCCAGGATCTCGCCTCTCATCTTCGCGCCTCCAACTCTGCGGCCGCCCAGGTAAAATTTGCGCGATTGAATTATCTAGTGGCGTTCGCCCCATCCTGCCACCGTACCTGAGTTGTGTGGACCAAAGACATGTTGGATGCTTCTTGAGATGCCTCTTGGAGCTGACGGGCTGCTCGGGGGCCTCGGGAGGGGCCTCTTGGCTGCCTCTGAGGGCCACCGGGGGCCATCCAGGGGGACTTATGGGCACGCAGGGAGATGGGTGTGCGCAGTGCCGTCGGAGAGGCCACGGTCGGCCCGCAATCGATGGTGCAGACTAGACTGCCCTTTGAATCGGCGGCTGATGTCTCCCCCACGTCGCTGACTTCGCATGTGTGAGAAATAAGTATTGTTGATCCCCCCCTCCGGTAACAGATGTGTTCTCAATTCCCGGCCCGGGGCTCGCACCATGTTTCTTTGTTGCAAAAGGAGAGTCTTGTGCGTCAGATTGTGCCCCTGGCCCCTGGTATACAGCTCCAGCGGTTCCCGCCTGAGACTCTCTCACGATATTGAGAGATTTGGTTCTCGCTCGGGACGTCCTCACAATTTTGTAGGAGTCGCGCTTTCGCGTGGGACATCGTCGCAATTGATTGCGACGCCGCGACCCCCACGCTCACGCTCTCGCTGAGGACTTCCTCACGCGCGCTATCGCTCGAGACATGTGTTCGATCCATGCAGGACGGACGCTTCAGCGACACGCCCGCTTGACCCGGCCGCCTGGGATCGCCTGGCCGACCCGCTAGTAGGGTCCGCCCACCCGACCCGCCAGTTTAGTTCCGCCGCTTGTTTTCTTGCTCCTACAACCCCCTCCTACTAATATGTCTCGTGCTCCATACGTCTCCATCCCCATTGCCCCTTCCCTTCTCCCTCCCTTTCCCTGTGTCAGGGGCTGCGCTTACTGCACATGGCAGGTAAGGAAGATATACCCCCAATTTAGGTTACGTTCGAGGACGGAGAGGGCGTTTATCGAGGGTTTTGGGGATACGTGCTCGACGACGAGCGAACAACGGAGGGCGAACAGTCTTATGATTGGAGCTGTCGTCGTCGTCGTTTTGGTCGCCGTCGTCGTCAACGCTTCCCTCCCTCCCCCGCGTTCGGGATGGAGCTCAGGCGCATGTCGCAGGTTGGCTTGCCCACCTTCGTGTCCCAGCAGCAGGCCTCTGCCGCGGACGGACGGCAGAATTGGGGTAGCAAGAGAACAGGCTGCGGTGGACGTGAGGAAAAACAGCAGCGACCTGGTCCCGTGCAGACCCTCATTATGTAGCACCCCGCAGGTCCAGCGCAACAACAACAACACCATCAATACTAACAGTAACAGCATCAACAGCAACAACATCATCACCAACAACAACGACAACAACAACCACAACCATAGCCACAACCACACAAATAATAACAATAATTCAAACAACAACAACACCGCACCGCGGAATTCTACTTGAGCCACGCACCCAGGGACAATGAATGACCGTTCGGCCCCCTCACTCTGATATTGTACTCCGTCCCCATTGCTTGTCGCCCATTCCCCCCATCCAACACTTGATTCCTCCCTCCCAGTGGCGTTCAAAAGTTCTTGGTAACCCAGATGCTTGAACACAGGGGGCGTGGCTAAAATAAGAATTTGTATTGACACTAAGTCAGTGCTGTACAGAGAAGGAGCGTGCAGTCAAGCAATGAGGCATGCGCAAAGCAGAGCCAAGCCGGCAGAGAAATAGGCAAGCTGGCGCACAAGCCATCGAATTGCCGACCGGATGCAAGTTGTTAAAATTCCGTAGGCGAACCTACAGGCGAAAAGATTCATCACGCCCAAGGGCTACAGGCGTGAATCCCTACAGACCGATCTGAACCAAAACACATGACAAGCATAATAATCTTCTGGTCCCACGAGGCTGCCTTCGCTCCGTGCCAACCTGCCTCCGCATTTGGCGTGCCCCCAGATGCCCCTGGTCCACAAGACAGGATATCCAACTCAGCTTCCAGGAGCCCCCCTTCCGCCTGAATTCGCTAAGTTTGAGTTCGCCTGGCGTCCAAAATATGTTTCGAATCCGTCGCCTTTCCTCCCGTCAAGTGTAGCTATTTCTCCCGGCAACCATGTCCACGCAGACAACGCAAAGTGTTTGTTCTCGGTTCCCGGTTCTCTTCTGTTTAATCGACGGCCGCGAGATGTTACCGCTCACCGCCAAGACAAGAGCGTCGCATGCGGACAGCGCGCAGCATGAATGTTGGGAAGCATTGAATGATGCAGGTGTGACAGCGTACGTGAGGCCATTCTGCTGGAAACATGTGCCTCGTATTGCATCTTGCGTGCCCTTCGAGCGCTGGCGGCTCGATCCTACTGTACTGCTCCTGCTGCGGTTGATGCTGAACTGGCTGGGTGTCCGCTGGGGTGTCCGATGGTGCCCACCGCGGCGTCGTGCTGTATTTCGCTATTGCCTCCCTGGGTCAGAGCTTAGTCTGCAATGCAACTTACAAGCGATCGGGTTATTCGAAGAAGCGGCATCTTCGGAGTACGCTCGGGGGGGAGGGGGAGCATTTCAACCCTTCCCCCTCCTGTCAGGAGTGAAAGTCGAGGGAGTGGTTCAACCACGCCACCACTCGTCGCAGGTGCCAGCAAACAACAATGACGACGAGGAGGATCGGACCACGACGTCGACGACGACGATGTGCCGCCCACCAACCCGACCGAGTCGCCCACGATAGCGTTGATGATGTCTGCCCCCGCGCGCCCGACCGACGGACTCGCCAGCGACAATGACGACGACGAATGACGACGACGAGTGCGACGACGAGGTCGAGGACGACCACGACGATAACGCGACCGACAACGACGACGACGCGTGTCTCTCTCCTGCCCGAGTGCCAACGTTGACGGCGACGTGTCTCACCCGACCGACCGACTCGCTAGCAAACGAAACGTCGATGACGTCGACAACGTGTCCTGTCCTCCTGCTCGGAAAGAGGACGCTATCCCGTTCATGCTGAGGCTAGTTTCTTGCAGTTGTGTCAATTTTATACTTGATGCGACGTAGTGGTACTAAAAAGAAATCAGTGTATGGAACTTCACATGAATGCGAATAGTTATCGAAGACGCCTACGTCGAATCACCGCCACCCCCTGCTCCTTTGGAAGCGCCTCTGTGGCCGACAGCTGGGCCAGAGCTTGGCCAAGCTATCGGGCCAGTTGTTCCCCGAGTCGGTTTGGAAAGACTTCGGGGAACGCGTGGGGGAGCAAGAAGAGGAGGTTGGGGAGGATGAGGAGAAAATGAGGAGGAGAAGGAGGCCTCTTGGCCGCCTCTTGGGGCACTCTTGGGGCCTCCTGGGAGCTTCCTGGGAGCCTTTTGGCGGGTGTTTTAGGGCCTTCGAGGGCTTCTTGGGGGCCTCATTGGCAGTATTAATGCCGCAGCGGCTAGCTGCCGCAACGGGGTGCATACCGTGCCTGACGTGCATTTCCAGTCCTCTCCCTCGTTTCACCGGGTTTATCCCACGCGGCTGGGGTTGCCGCCAATAACGTTGTTTGATGGTACCCTGACAGCTGAAATTCTTGACGCTTCGCGTATCCCCACCAGCCCATCCTACACCAGGCGCTCGAACGAAGAGCGCCGATGATCGGCAGCTGTTCTCCTCCCCCTCTTCCTCCTCCTCCGCCTTCTCCTCCTCCTCTTCTCCTCCTCCTCCCTCACCTCCTGCTCCTCCTCCTCCTCCTCCTCCTCCTCCTCTTCCTCCTCATCTTCCTCTTCCCTGGTGGCGTCTTGGAAGTATCTTCGAACGTTTTGGTGGGCTCTTGGGCCTTGCGGGCGGGCGGGCGGCGCTCCGCCCGCCCGCGCGCAGGGCCCAAGAGGGGGTCCAAGACGTCTCTCGGAGCCATCTTGGAGGAGATCGATCAACGAAGGGGGGGTCCTAAATTTCAGCCCCCCCCTCAGTAGCCACGATCCTCGTGAGGGGTGTCGAATTTTAGCCCTCCCAGGGGTCGATCTCGGACGCTCTGACCGATCGCGGCCCTCCCTGTCCAGGTCAGTGGGGAGGGGGAGGGGGAGGGGTAAACCCCTCCCCGAAGGGGAAGAAGGAGGGGTGGAAGAGGAAACTCGTTAAACCACCGACGCCCTAAAGGGCTGGTGGGATCCCATGCAAGGTTCACATTGGGAACGGGCGGTCAGGTGGCCCCTGACCTGCTCCTGGCTGGTGTCGGCCTCCACTGGTGACCGGAAGGGTTCCGTGGGGTCTCGCTACGAATTCCATGCAAGGATCACACTGGGGATGGGCGGTCAGGTGGCCTCTGGCCTGCTCCTGTCTGGCGTCGGCCTCCACTGGTGACCGTTTGGGTTCAGTGGGGTCTCGCTACGCTGCCGTCCCCGTCGGTGCAGGACTTCGGCATGTGTGGCTCTGTGCGCCTGTCGGCTGCTTTCCCCTACATGGACTTTGCTTTCGACATGTGCCACTGCGGCACAAACAAGAGGCACTGCCGTTTGCAGTCCTGTCTGTGACGAGGTTGCCCCTCTTCACTCTTGCGCTGACACGATGCTGTTGTGTCGCATACGGCAGGGACGTCATCCGGGTGTGCCTGTCGGTCCTGCTCGTATTTGTCGGGCCTTGTGCCGACTCACACCGAGTGATCGACCTCTGCGCGTTCATGGTCGCGCCGCCGCGCCATGTTGGCTGCGCCTACTTGATGGTCGCCAGCGGGGTCTCCACGCCACCGAGTTGGGAGTTTTGTTTCTGGCTCTTCTTCTGTGTGGCTGCCTGCGCGCTCGCTTCGCTTGCCGCTCTTTTCTTGCTGCCTAGTCGCGACCCGGCTAGTGTTCGGACGGCTTTCGACCTGCTTCGCGAGCCCGCAGACCAAACAGTATCCCCACCAGCCCCAATTTTGTGCGACTGTCAGTCGCTCCGCTGGCCTCTGCCCGGCTCTCCCCGCTCACGCGCACTTCGGCCGTCTGCCTTTTCTCCCCCCCGCCGCAGCCTGCTTCTCGGCTGCTTCGGCCCAGTGCCTAATATCACCTTGCTGGGCGTGCGCTGGGGCCCCCCCGCCGGGGTCGGTCCCGCCGCCCCCGGCCTTTCTCTGCTGCCGCCGGCACCCCCCCACGGTCCTCGACGCCCCCCAGGGCGTCGCGGCCGGCGCTGGCGGCCCCGCTCCGGTGCGCGTGGCCTCGGGGTTCCTTAGGCCCACCGCGCCGTCGTTTCTGCCCTTCTGGTTGCCGGCTTTCCCTGATCGACCTCGCCGTTCGCTTCAGGGCGCTCCGTTCGCCCTTCGGGATGCCTCGCCGTTTGGGCGCTCCTCGGCTGGCTGGTGCCGCTCGCGGGTTCGGGGCCGTTTGGCATCGTGTTCCCCCCGCGCCGGTCGTGCCTTGCCCCCGCGTGCTTGGCGATGTTCCCGCTCGGCACCCCGCCGCCGCTGTCGGTATTGCCTGGGACGCCGTACCGCCCTGCTCCCGCTCCACTGCTCTGGTCATCCGGTTCTTCCGTCGAGCGTCCTCACGGTCGCCTTCCTCAACTACGCGGTCGTGGTCTTTGTCTTCCTCGTGGACGCGGACGTGGCCTTCGAGGGCCTGGGCGTGAATTGCTTCGCCACTTTGGCGCTGCACGTGGACCAGTTCCTCCTGGTCTTCTGCGGCTTCGGCGTTCTCGACCTGTCCTTCAGCGTCTTTCTCGCCCCGTGTGCCGCAGCGTAGTTCGCTCCTGCGTGCTCAGTGCCTAATTTCGAGCTTGGCGCGGCTGCCTCGTTTCTGCTCGGCGCGTGGTCGTACCGCTCGTTATCGCGATCAAAAACGTGTCCCATTTAGAAGCCCTGCCCATGAGAGCTGACGGAAAAAAGGGATGAAATATATCCAAGGAACCAAAGCGAGCATCCAGGGTGAATCGAGAGAAATGTGGGAGCAAGGAGGTGGGCTTGGAAGGCCTCGTCGGGCCATCCCTGGGGGCCGCGTGGGGGCGAGGGGGAGAGCAGGAAGATGAGGACGAAGAGGGCGAGGACGAGGACGAGGTGGACGAGGGTTAGGATGAGGACGACGCGGACGAGGACTCATGGAACCAGATAGAGGTATTATTGCGGTTGGTGCTGCTGCTGTTCGTGCTCTCTGGGTGTTTGGGGGGGCCCTCTTGTAACCCTCTTGGTCGTCGTGGAAGGCTTCTTGGGATCATCGTGGAGGCCATCGCGCCCGTTGGGGCGCCCCTTGGGCCGCCCGGGACCGTAAGACTTTGCCGGGAGTTGCGGGGACCGTGCCGGGGCACCTCGTCTGGGGGTTCCCCAGAGGCGGCCCCGCGCGCGCGAATTAGTGAACAAGGAGAAAAAAACGGATCTGCAAAAAATGTTTGGGGAACCATGATTGCGAAGGCCTTGCGGCCGGTGCCGCCGACCCTGAGAACGACGAAGATGAAAACGACGGGGGGGGGCAGGGGGAGGAGGATGAGCGGGAGGTGGACGAAGGGTGGAGGAGGTGCATGAGGGAGGAGGAGGGGGAAGAAGGATGTGGAAGAAAAACAAGACAAGGAGAAGGAGGCAGAGGAGAGCAGGAAGAGGGGGAACAGAAGGGGGGAAGAGGAGGAGGAGGAAGAAGAGGAAAAGGCCAGACACTTTTTTGGGACAGCCCGGGGCTCTGTTGAGGCCGTCTTGGGCCGTCCAGGGCTCCTCTTGCGCCGTCTCGAGGCACTCTTGGAGGCCTCCTGGGCAATTTGGGGCTCTCCTAGGCTGTTGTGGGGCAGTTTGGGGGCCTCTTGGGAGCCTCTTGGGGGTTCTTCGGGGCCTCTTGGGGGTCTCTTGGGGTTGAGAGTTCGAAATGTCCGTCTGGGTCCTCCGTTTGGGCATTCTCCTGGAGCCGTCTTGGGGGCCTCTTGGGCCTTCTTGGAGGCGTCTTGGGTCCTCTTCGGCCGTTAGGGGGCTCTCTTGGGGGCCTCTTGGGCCGTCTCTGGGCGATCTTGAGGGCCTCTTGGGCCTTCTTGGCGCGTCGGGAAGCGGAAGAGGCAAGAGCGCCATAATCTGTCAAAAACGTATTGGAAATCCATGAATGTTGCCTCTTGGGGCTCTCGTGGGAAAGGTTCTGGAGGCTTCTTGGGGCGGTTTGCAGGCCTCTGGGGCCGTCTGGAGGCTGTCAAGGCGTCTTGGACAGATCGTTCGGCGATTGGCGTTTTCTCTTGGACTGTCGATCTTTGGGGCCTTTTGTGGCACTCTTGGCCCGTCTTGGGGCTTTTTGGGGCTCCAGGACTCCCAGGGGAGGCGTCGTATCTGAACCCCCACCCTTGGACCCCCCCTCCCGGCGGGGGAGGGATCGAAGGGGAGGGGCTTCCCTTCGACTCAATTACGACGTTGCTCAATTTCGCTTTGGCTGGCGCGCTGAGGAGGTCCCTGAGAAAAGGGGGAGCTTCGACGAGCCCAGGGAGAGGGGGGAGGCAGGGAAAGGGGACGACAGAGACGACGACCAACGGATGACCGAGATGACGACTTGAACGGACAAGCCCCTCACACCCGCCGACATGGTCGGTGGATTTTTGACGGGCTGCGCATTATCCACACACACACACATCTTTCTGATTGGCCATTGCCCTGTCTACCACTTCTCAGTTTGGGCAGCACTCTGCTGGTTCTGGTCTGCATCCTTGTGGCCTGTATTGTTAATGTGTTCACGTTTTGTCCATTTTCAAGCCTCCCGTTTGCCTCCACTGGTGATGTTCGCCGCAGCGCCCGCAGGGATTCGATGCGCCACACAGCGCACCGGTCATCCCGCCGCGGCGATGAGTAGGCACCCACCGACATACTCCTAGCTGGCCTCGATGTCGCGCGCGCTGCATGGGGAGACGGTAGTCTAAGCTCGGAGTTGATGTTTCGAGTCGTTGGCTGCTCTGCGGAATCCCACGGATGAGCAGATCTTGTCTTTCGTCGGTTTCGCTGCGCGTCGGCGGCGACTCCCGCGTAACACCTGACCCAGCTATGGCGCGGCCTCGGTGCCTCTTACTACTGGAGGCGCGTTGATTCAGAGACCCGCCTTCCAGCAGGCTCCCCGCAGAAGTGTTGTATCGCCCGATGGCCTCGGAGGCCCACAGACGCTCAGGTCTGGAGAAAACGCGTGCGACACCAGACAGCGCAGGGGGAATCGGTGTCTGAGCAATGGCAAGATCCCGCATAGCAGGATTTCTCATCTTGTGCGCCTCTTGTGGGCCACCCGGAGGGGGCGCGACGCTGATACACCGCGCGTCGCGGTCTGGGACGGAGGGTTGCCCTTCTGTTCGGAGGGGAGGCTGCAGGAGGCGCGAGAGGAGGGTCGCGCTCTCCCGCGCGCCGCGGGGCGCGCAGCTCTGGTGTTCTCGTCCCCCGCGCGAGTCGGGAGCCTAAAACTCGGCTTTCCTGGGTGTTCTGGCTGCTCTCGTCGCTTGGCTGGATTCCCTGCGAAGTTCGCTGGGCATTGGCTCGGCACCCAGCGTCGCGGCGTAGACCCGCGGCGCCCTGGCCAGCGCGCCAAGGCCTCGGGAGAAGGCCGCATCATTCGCACCATTCGCACCCTCCTCCTCCTCCTCCTCCTCCTCCTCCTCCTCTTCCGCTCGTCGCCTTTGCCGTCGTCGTCGTCGCCGTCAGCCTATCCCCCTCCCCAGCCCCATCTATAGCAGCAAACCGGATCCTGGACACAAGTCGAATATATGGTTTCTCTAATTTTGAGATTGGGGTCAATTCAATTCCAACGGGGCCCAGGGTCAGCCAGGGCGCCTGACCTTGCAGGATCTTGCAGAGCCAGGTTTGCATTGACTTGGGCCTGGGCAAATTGCGCAATTGCCACGACATTCGTTGGTTGCTGGGGGACCAGCGAAGTGAGGTCCTTCGCGGAGTGAGGTCTTACTCAGGTCCTGGGTGTGTCTGGGCTAGCATTTATCCGCATCCACCGCCTGGGAAACCGATGTTCTGTGGCCACAGGGGTTGGTTGGACCCCAGGGGTCGGTTCTCCGCGCGGCAGGTTTGGATAATTCTTCGACTCGCAGGGGGGGGTCCGAGGGAGGACGTTGCGCGGCGCGCTTTGAGCGAACCTGTTCGGCGCGCGGAGCGAGCGGCCCGCGAGCCAGCGGCGTGGCTCTCCCAGCGCAGCGGGTTGCGAGGAAAAGTGCCGCGAGTGTTTGGAGAGCGCGGGGGTCGAGAGGATGCGGGGAGGGGGGCGAGGAGGCACAGAGGGGCGAGGGCTTGAGAGGGACGGGGGGGGGAGAGGACGCGGAGTCCGTCTGATGCATCGCGAGAGGCAGGGCGAGGCGGCAGGAGCGAGCGAGAGCAGGGGGCGGGCTGGCTGCGCTTCCCCACGAGCCACCTCCGCACAGTTTAGGATCGATGTCTTGCCGTCCCGGGAGCAGCCGGGCGCCACATACGGACGGGCCGGGCGGGAGCAGAGGATTGAGTTGCCGACGGCGGTTTCATGTGGGCGCATGCCTCAAGCCAGGCAGAGTCTGCTTACGGCACGCACACCATCCCTTCTAGCTGTATCGCATTTGCCAGTGATGTTCTGAGAGAATCCCCATCGAGAGAAAGGGGGAGAAAGAGAGACAGAGAGAGAGAGAGAGAGGATGATCTATATACATATCTATGAGTGCAAAGACAGAGTGAGAGAGAGAACACAATAAATTTAGAGAGAGGGGGAGAGAGAGAGAGAGAGAGAGACATGTATACATTGCGGGGAGCACGATGGCCTATGGAGAAGATCGGGGTGATCATCGACATGGAAAGGGCTCACCCTGCAGGTGCGGTTGACAGCACATCGTTGAGCGGGTCTGCCCCTGGAGCAGCAGCCAGACAAGTCGGTCGGGAGCCTTGAAATTGGGGTCAATGCAAACGGGGTCAGTCAGAGCGCCAGATCTTGCAGGATCTTGCAGAGCCAGGGTCCCACTGACCCGGGTCTTGCAGGATCCTGCAAGGCTTGAGTGCAGGATCTTGCAGGATTTTGCAGGACTCTGCAAGGCCTGACTGACCCGGGTGTGCATTGACCCGGGTCAGTAGATCCCCGAGTCGGTTTCGCACCTTCATGCCTTGCTGGACTCCAGGCGCGTTTCGGCACTGTCACAGCCGCCGCCACCCCCTCGTCAGGGCCACCGACTCGGGGACGGCGACAGCGCCAATGGCGGTGGCCGATGCGACCCAGAGCTCAGCCGAAGCGAAGCTCACCCCTGGCGGGTGTGCAATGCCAGGGGAACCCGATAGCGACGACGACGACGACTGACGGACGAACGGACAGGACCAAGATTTCGCGGAACTTCAACAAGGCCAACGATGTCCGAGGGAGAATTTGTTTTCTCTCTCTCTCTCTCTCTTTCTTTCTGTGAATGTCGCTCTCTCTCTCTCTCTCTTTTTCTGTCGTTCTCTCTCTCTCTCTCTGTTTCTCGCTCGCTCGCTCTCTCTCTCGCTCTCTCTCTCTCTCTCTCGCTCTCCCTGTGTATATTCCTTTTCCTATATTTTTGCAAGCCCGGGGGGGGGCGGAAAAACCGTCCCCCCCCCCCCCAACAAAAAAAACATGATTCCCGGGATCTGGGGTTCTCGGGCTCCCTTGGACGTCCTTGGAAAAGGTCACCTGGCTTTCTGGGTCTCCGCAAACGCCTTGCCAGCAGACCCAGAGCGATCAGAGGGGTCAGCAGAAAGGCGCAAGGGAGGCCCCCAGACAGCACAAGGGCGCTCCAAGAGGGACTCCAATTGCTTCCAGACGGTCCAAAAGACTCCCAAGGCACCCCAAAAAGCTTTCCAAGGGGCCTTAAAAATGCAAACATCGTCCCATTCCCGTCGTAAAACTTACAATGTTAGCAGAATCGCCTTTCGGATATCATCAGCTTTCAAGACGGCTTCAAATAGATCGCCTCAAGACGCCCCAAAAGGCCCTCAAGAAAGCTTCAAGACGGCCGAGCCGGGCCCCACGATCGCCCAAGAGAGCCCCAAGACAGCCCATAATGGACCCAAGAGGCCCCCCAAGGGCTCCCAGCACAGACCCACATGGGCCATGGGAGTTCCCCGGAAGTGCCCAAGATGGGTCCAAAGGGAGCTCCAGCGGGCCCACGCTCCACAAGACGGCCCAAGAAGGCCCCAGGACGGCCCATGAAGGCGCCAAAACGGCCCACGAGGGCCCCGAAAACACCCATTCGTCGTCGTCGCTGCCGTCGTCGTCGTCGTCGTCGTCGTCGTCGTCGTCGTCGTCGTCGTCGTCCTCGTGGCCGAGAGGGGCGCCCAGGGAGGGCGCCAGCCGTCCGCAAGTCGTAGTCGTCGTCGTCGTCGTCGTCGTCGTCGTCGTCGTCGTCGTCGTCGTCGTCGTCGTCGTCGTCGTCGTCGTCGTCGTCGTCGTCGTTCGTTGTCGGAATCGTCGTCGTTATCGTCGTCGTCCCCGTTTCGGCCAGCCCGCCGGCTTTGCTCGGCCTGGCCCGGCCGGCAACTCAGGGGGAGGATGAGGAGGAGAGGAGGAGGAAGAGGATGTGGACCAGGAGAACGCGAATAAGAACATGAAGAAACAGGAAGAGGAAATTATACGCAAGGGGAAAGCGGAGAACGAGTGGCGAGTATCACCCAGACAGACAACGAGGAGGGGGAGGAGGAAGAGGGAGTCGTGAGATCCGCTTCGCCGGGGTATGCTCACAACTCCCACCTCGGAAACGCTTTGCCTCGCAGTGGTCCCGCCATTTCGCCTGAGACATCCTCGCAACTCTGGAGTCCGAGACGCCGTGGCCTGAGGTGTTCAGGCCAATTTCGCCTGAGACAGTCTCGCAAGTCTGACTTCGGAGGTGCCCTGCACCATGGTGGTTAGCCTACTTTCGCTTGCGACTTCTCGCAACTCTGGATTTCGGGATGCCCTGAGCTGAGGTGTTCAGACCACTCTTCGCTTGAGACTTCCTCGCAAGGCTGCCTTCGGAGATGCCCCGCCCCATAGTGCTCGGGCCAGTTGCGCCTAAGACATCCTCGCAACTCTGACCTCGGAGGTGCTCTACTCCAAGGTGGTCCGGCCACTTTCGCATGCGACACCCTCGCAACTCTGCGTCCGGGGATGTCCTAAGCTGCGGTGTTCCGGGCATTTTCGTCAGAGCCATCCTCGCAACTTTCGGTTCCGAGGTGCCCTGAGCTGAGGAAATCAGACCACTGTGGCCTGAGACCTCCTCCGAACTCTGACATCGGAGAAGCCCTGCCCCAAGGTGGTCCAGCCACTTCCGCTTTGAGACTTTCTCGCAGTTCTAGGTTCCAGGGCTCCTTGAGCTGAGGTGTTCGGGTCACTTTCGCTAGAAACGTTCTCGCAGCTCTAGGTTCCGAGATGCCCTGCCCCATGGTATACCGCCACTTTCGCTTGAGACATCCTCGCGTCACTGAGTTCCAGTCTGTCCTGAGCTGAAGTGTTCAGGCCGTTTTCGCTTGAGACATCCTCGCAACTCTGAGTTCTGGTATGTCCTGAGCGGAAGTGTTCAGGACATTTTCGCTTGAGACATCCTTGCGCACTGACCTCGGCGATGCATTGTCCCATGGTCATCTGGCCATTTTCGCCTGAGACCCTCGCACCTTTCAGTTGCGAGATGCCCTGAGCAACTGGTCAGGCCATTACCTCCTGAGATACGCATGTGTATGTGAACCCATAATGTTATATACATATAACGGCGCACCGGGTCCGGGGGCCCGGGGCCGGGACCTCGACCACAAATGTGCGCCCCGGGGGGCCCGGAGGCTCGTCGGACCGCCGGACGCCGTCCAAGATCGTTCGCAGGCGGCTTCGGAACGCGCTCCGATGGCCCCAGATGCCTTCCAAGACGCCTGTCATGACACCAAGAAGGTCCCAGAAGCCTCCAAGACGCTCCGAGAGGCAGCCCAAGAGAGGCCCAAGAAACAAAAATCGTGTCATTCCTATGGGAAAATGTATATTTTCCGCATGTTCGCCTCTTGGGCTTTCACCGCGTCCAAGACGGCCCAAGAGGCGCCCAAGACGGTCTACGAGGCCTCCGGGAGCGCTCCAAGGCTGCGCACGAGTGGCCCAGGACGGCCCCAAGACGGCCGAAGAGAGCCCCAAGACGAGTTCGAGAGGGGTCCCAGACGGAGAAAGCCAACCTCGAATTCCGAGCTTCCGGCCCAAGAGGCTCCAGGAGGCGCCAAAATGCCGCCAAGAGGCGCCAAAAGGCTCCCAAAGCACCCCAAGACGTTCCGAGAGGCACCCCAAGAGAGGTCCAAGAAACAAAAATCGTGCCATTCCTATGGGAAAACGTATATTTTCGCATGTTCGCATCTTGGGCTTTCACCGCGTCCAAGACGGCCCAAGAGGCCTCCAAGACGGCCTGGGAGGCCTCCGGGAGCGCTCCAAGGCTGCGCACGAGTGGCTCAGGACGGCCTCAAGACGGCCCAAGAGAACCCCAAGACGACTTCGAGAGGGGTCCCAGAAGGAGAAAGCCACTCTCGAATTCCGAGCTTCCGGCCCAACATATCCCAGGAGGCGCCAAAACGCCGCCCAGAGGCGCCAAAAGGCTTCCAAAATCAGCCCAAGACGTTCCGAGAGGCACCCCAAGAGAGGTCCAAGAAACAAAAATCGTGTCATTCCTATGGGAAAACGTATATTTTTCGCATGTTCGCATCTTGGGCTTTCACCGCGTCCAAGACGGCCCAAGAGGCCTCCAAGACCGCCCCAAGACGGCCCAAGAAGCTTCCAAGAGGGCCCCAGGACAGCCCAAGAGGGCCCCAAGACGGCCCAAGAGGCGCCCAAGATGGCCCAAGAGGGCCCCAAGACGGGCCCAAGAGGGGGCCCAGAGGGGGACCACGAACCGCAAGCTCGAGCCTTCCGCCCCAAGAGGCCGCCAGGAGGCCCCAAGGAGGCCCCTCAAGAGGCCCCAGGAGACCCCCAAGAGGCCCAAAGGAGGCCCCGAGAAGCCCCAAATCGGCCCCCAAAATGCTTCGAACCTGCTTCCAGGAGGCCCCCGACAGGTTCAGAGGCTCCCGAGAAGCTACGTCAAACTCCCAGCGAGCGGCCGGACGAGGCCCCCCACAAAATCACAAGAGGGTTCCAGTATTTGTATCCTTCAGCGCTCTCTGGCCTTCTTCCCCCTGCCCCCTTCCCTGCGACTTTCGTTGACTCAAGCTCGCCTCCTAGCTAGAACCTAAGCGCGCGCGAAGCGCGCGCGTGGTTCTAGTATATATATATATATATATATATATATATATATATATACACATATGGGCGTGCACAGACAAAACACGTACGAGTTGCATATGCATGTTCATGCCGTTACACACATAAATGTACATGTGCACATGTACGCTGTATACACACACAAAACAATGTAAGTCGATTGTAGACACCTAGACATATATACATCTCTATATATATATATATATATATATATATATATATTATATATATTCATACACTGAACGTGCATGCGCGTGCGCGTGTATACATGCATGCGCGCATGTACGCACGCACGCACGCATTCCGCTTGCGTGTGGGACTCAAAGGACCAAGGTGCATTGGCGCGCAGCGCCAATGCATTCTTGTATACACATATATATATATATATATCCCACGGCACGACGCGGGGGGGGGCCGGAAGGGGGGCCTGACTTTCCGTGGCCTACGCGGGAGTATCGTTCTAACACGCCCAAGGTGGCTTCCAGATGGCCCACGAGTATTCCCAAAAGGGCCCCAAGGAGCCAAAATCATAGACTTTCCTTCCTATTGGTTTTTGGTGCATTTTAGCGCTTTTGCTTGTTCAGCATCCCGACGCCCCAAGACGGTCGAGGACACCCACACATAGTCCAAACAGGTTTCTCCCCCCAGACGGCCCAAGAAAACCCCAATACATATGACGCACGCTTTCAAGAGGCCCCGAAACGCGGACATGTCGCTCGAACACGCCCAAGATGGCCTCCAGATGGCCCACAAGGCTTCCAACACGGTCCAGGGGGTCCCAAGAGCATTCCCAAAAGGGCCCCAAGAAGGAAAAATCAGTGATGGTCTTTTTGGCTATTTGTGCATTTCAGCGCTTCTGCCTGTTCAGCTTCCCGACGCTCCAAGACGGTCCCAGACACCCAAATATCGCCCCAAAAGGCCCCCACGAGGGCGCCGAGACGACCCTGGGCACGAGGCAGGGGGGCCCGGGAAGAGGCCTTGGACAGCGCATGGGAGGACCGAGGGCCTTGCCGGGGCTCCAGAAGCTCTTCAAAATCGCCCGACGACGGCACCCGATCGCCAGAAATGGCGCTTCTAGACTGCGAACACGACGAATGACGGCTCGAGATCTCCCCAGAATTAGCCTCTGAGCGTCCAAGAGGGAGGCCTCCGAGACGCCCCAAGAGGCCTCCAAGATGCCTCCCAAAGAGCCCCCAGGAAACACAAATGATTGTGTTCCTGCGGTGTTTGAAGGATTTTCGAGTTCTCGCCTTTTCAGTTTCTTGACCCTCCACGACGACCCAAGAGCCCCCAATGTCCGCTCCAAGACAGCCCCAGAGGCCTCGAAGACGGCTACAAGATAGCCCAAGAGGGCCTCAAGACAGCGCCAGAGGCGCCCCAAACGGCCCGAGAGGGCACCAAGCCAGCGCAAGAGGGGGCCAAGATGAGTAAGACGAACCGAAAGTCCGAGCCTTCCACCCCGAGAGGCTCTCAGGAGGCCCCGAGAAGCCCCCAACAGGCCCCAAGAGGCCCCAAGAAGCTCCTCAGAGGGCCGAAGAGGTTCCAAGAGGCCTCCCACGAAGGCTCCAAGAGGCAGAATTCACTGTCTTGCCAAAGGTGTTTGATTGATGTTCAAGGTTTCAGCCGTTTGGCATCCCGACGCTCCAAGACGGCCCAAGAGGCCTCCAAGATCGCTCCAAGACAGCCCCAGAGGCCTCCAAGAGGGCCCCAGGACGGCCCACGAGGGCCCCAAGACGGTTCCTGAGGCGCCCACCCAAGACTGCCCGAGAGGGCATCAAGACGGCCCCAAGAGGGGCCCCAGAGGGGTAAGACGAACCGAAACTCCGAGCCGTCCACCCCGAGAGGCTCTCAGGAAGCCCCAAGAGGCCCCAATTGGATCCAAGAGGCACTCAAGAAGCTCCCCAGGGGGCCGAAGAGGTTCCAAGAGGCCTCCCAAGAAGCCCCGAAGAGGTACAACTCATTGTTTTCCCATCGGTGGCTTGACAGATCTTGGAGTTTTCAACCTTAGCATCTCGACGCTCCAAGGCGACCCAAGAGGCCCCCAAGACCGCTCCAAGATAGCCCAAGAGGCCTACAAGAGGGCCCCAAGTCGGCCCACCAGGGCCTCAAGACGGTGCTTGAGGCGCCCGAGAGGGCCCCAAGGCGGCCCCAAGAGAGGCCCAAGAATAGGAACGCGAACCCAACAGCAGAGCCTTCCGCCCTAAGAGGCCCACAGGAGGCCCCACGAGTCCCCAAGTGGTCCGACAAGGCCCCCAAAAGTTTCCCCAAGTGGCCTCAAAGGGCCCCAAAGAGACGTACAAGGGGCCCCAAGATAGCCCAACGGTGCCTTCGATGCATCGAAACTGCCTCCAGGAGCCCCCCAGGAGGCTTCCGGATTGCCTCAATGTGGTACCAGGTGGCCTCAAGTCAGGCTTCCACGCAGCCAAGACGGCCATTGACGGCTTCAGATTGCAGAACATCATTTTCGGTCTACCCGAAGAATTCCGACAATTTCCCCAAAGGACCCCAAGAAACCCCAAGACGTCCTCCCAATAAGCACCCAAGAGGTGCATCCAACAGCCAATTCAGGAAGCACGGAGAAACCCCTAGAAGCCCTTCAGATTTCCCAACGGAGACCCAAGAAGTCCCCAGGAAGGCCTCAGGAGGCACGACTATGTCACGCGCCTGTGCTTGATAACGCTGTCCAAGATCTTCAAGCGCCCCTCTTGGCTAGAACCTGAGCGCGCGCGAAGTGCGCTCGATGGTTCTAGTATATCCATACATATACATATATATACATATATATATATAGATATACACATATAAACCGATCTATACAGAAATATGACGTACAGGTGCAATAATCAGACTTGGTTCACAGTCTCGGTGTTGTTGTAACAAGCGTCTGGGCATACGTAGACCTGCGCTCCGCTGGACCTCTGTGGACCTCACGAAGGGGCCGACAGCTGCACAGATGGCAGCGCCCAGGGGAGGCGAGACCTCGTTTTGGCCCGGGGAGCCCCGCATTCCGATGGACCCCCCAGAAGTTCACGGTATGGCCCGCAGTTGTGCGGTTGGCGGCGCCAAGAGTGCGCAAGGTCGCGAGGTTCCATTTGAGATTGCGTATCCCAGCGTTCCATGGGCCTTTGGAAGCGACGGTTGCGCAGTCGGCGGGTGCGAGGTTTCATTCGGGCTTGCTTATCCTAGCTTTCCGTGGGCCCTTCCCGCCACAGGATCTCACGAGAGTGGCGACGTTTGTGCCGCTGCTGGCGCAAAGGGCAGGCGAGGTCCCGTTTTGGGATTCCCTGTCCCAGCACCTTTGTGGCCCTCCCGCACCCCCAGGAGCTGACGAGAGAGGCGATGGTTGCGCAGTCGGCAGCGCCCCAGGGAGGCGAGCCAGGGGCGAGGGCTCGTCTGGGTCTGCAGTGTCCCACGCTCCGCGTCAATCCAAGAGTCCACGAAAGTGTTGCCAGTTGCGTGGCTGGCGGTGCCAAAGTGGCGCGAGGTCTCCCAGCATTCCCGGCACACCCCAATAGCAAACGATAGTGGCGATGTGTGCGCCAGCCGGCAGAAATAGTGATGGCGAGGCCTCATTTGGTGTTCTGGTTCCATAGAGCCACAGCATGTGTCAATAGCGTGACGACTTTTACGTAGCAGGCAGCGCCGAGGGTCACGAGGTCTCGCTTGGGCTTGCGTAGCCCAGCTCTCCGCTGGACCCCGCGAGAGCTCACAAAAGTGCAGCCGGCAGCGCAGATGGCAGCGAATAGGGAGCAGCAGTGCAGACGGCAGGGCAGGAGCCGAGAGGCAGAAGGCAGGAGCGTAGGGAGGCGGGGAGGAGGAGGAGGAGGCGGAGGAGGAGGAGGCGGAGGAGGAGGAGCAGGAGCAGGAGGACGAGGAGGAGGAAGAGGAGGAGGAGAAGGAGGGGAGGCGGAGAGGAGGAGGAAGAGAGGAGGAAGAGGATGAAGAGGAGGAGGAGGATGAAGAGGAGGAGGAGGAGGAGGAGGAGGGACAGGATGAGGAGGAGGAGGAGGAAGAGGAGGGAGCAGCAGTGCTCTATCCAGAACGTGTGCTCGACCAAAGGACCCCTCACGCCCCCTGCCTCTCCACTTACCGTTCCCTCTGCACTTCCCGCCCCCCTTCGCCCCGTATCCGTCTCTTTGCGTCTCTGGGCACTCCCGCAGCACCGCTGGCGCGATCCCCCATCATCCTCATTTTCGTTCCCGCTCTCCCAGCCATCTCTCCTTCTCTTCCCTCATCCCCCCCTCACACTGACCCCTCGTCCCTCATCGAATCGTTCGTCCGTCCTCCTCGCCCCTTCTCCTTCCCCTCCACCGCTTCTCGCGCTTCCTCCCCGCCCCCACTCCTCGTCCCTCTTCCCGCTCCTCCTCCCCCCCTGTTCTCTCCTCCGCCATGTTCTTTCCTCTTCCCGCGCCTCCTCCCACCCCCACTCCTCCCCCACCCTACTCCCCACCACCTCCTCGAGGGAGGGGGGGGGGTCTGGAACCCTTGGACGTCGGGAACCCTTCCCCAGCACCAGCATGTCACTCCTGGCCTTCGCTTGCCGGCCCAGGGGCCCGGCAATGGGCAGGAAATGGGCTCCTGTAGGCCGAGGACCGCAACAACAGACAGCCGTCATATCTGGCCCTGGCCACGAGGGCGCTCCGCGACGCCCCCACAGGGCAAACAACGATGTGTTTGTACGCATACGTGCATGTATGTGCGTGTGAGTGTGTCAGTGTGTGTAAGTGTGTAAGTGTGTAAGTGTGTAAGTGTGTAAGTGAGTGTGCGTGTGCGTGCGTGCGTGTGCGTGTGCGTGTGCGTGTGCGTGTGCGTGTGCGTGTGCGTGTGCGTGTGTGGGTGTGTGTGTGTGTGCGCGTGTGCGCGTGTGCGCGTGCGCGCGCGTGTGTGTGTGTGTGTGTGTCTGTGTGTGTGGTGGGGGGGGCGTGTGCGTGTGCGTGTGCGTGCGTGTGCGTGTGTGTGTGCGTGTGCGTGTGCATGTGCATGTGCGTGTGTGTGTGTGTGTGCGTGTGCGTGTGCGTGTGCGTGCGTGCGTGCGTGCGTGCGTGCGTGTGTGTGTGTGTGTGTGTGTGTGCGCGTGTGCGTGCGTGTGTGCGTGTGCGTGTTTGCGTGTGTACGTGTGCGTCTAGGCGTGTGTGTGTGCGTGCGTGTGTGAATGTGTGTGAATGTGTGTGTGTGTGTGTGCATGTGTGTGCGTGTCTGCGCGTGTGCGTGTGCGTGTGGGTGCGCGTGTGCGTGTGCGTGTGCGTGTGCGTGTGGGTGCGGGTGCGGGTGCGAGTGCGTGTGCGTGTGCATGTGTGCGTGTGTGTGCGTGTGCGTGTGCGTGTATGTGTGTAATGCATCCTCGATCCTCGAGGCCTGCGGGGACGAGCAGGAGGGCCCCTGGGACGGAGTTGGCAAGGCAGCCCTCGAGCAAGCAGCCCTTCTTCCCCATCTCTCTCCTCCACCCCTCCTCCCTGCCTTCGGCTCCCTCCCTCTCTGCCTCCCCCGCCTGCCTCTCCTCTCTACCTGCCTTCCTCCCCCTTCCCCCTTCGTCCTCGTCCTCGTCCTTCTCGCCCGCGCCACCGGTGGCCAGCAGCGGGCGCGCGGCGCCAGCCGAGCGGGGCGCGGCTTCGCGCGGGCGCGCAGCTCCGCCAGCCGCCCGCCGACGGCGTCGATCACGACGGCGACCGGCGACAAGCGGCGACGACCAGCGATGATGAGGGGCAACGTTGGGTGGGGACTGGCTCAGAGGAATTGCATCGGCCCCCAATCGGCCCCCGTCGGGGGTCTATCGCCGATGTGGCGGCGATGTATCGCCGATTCCAGGTAAATGTTTCCCCCACGTGCCGGGTGGTTTCGTCATGCTTCGGGCCACAGGGACCTCACAGATGGATCTGGCTCGAGGAGTTCCGCAGGAAGATGGGATCTAGGGACCCGGTCGTGATTTTTCACGGTGCTGCCGCTCGAATCTAGGATTACGGACGGGCGACGGCGGCGGCGACGCCGGCGGCGGTGGATGCGGGCCCACGGGGGTCCCGGCTCGCGCATTTGGAGTTGGCCTCCGTGTCCTCCCGAAGGCCACGCACCCAGGGCCATTGTGGCCCAGTGGGGCCAGTCTTGCGTGCAGCCGAGAGTGGCATGGAGGAAACGGGTCCTGGCGGACGGGTCCTGGACCCCGAAGCCTTCCCCGGGGCCCAACCCTTCATCCTACATTGCTCTTGATGGGCCACGGGAGGCTGAGAATGGCGAAACAAAGTATGGACCCGTGTCACTCTTCCTTCATCCAGGGCCCCAGCGATGGCGCGAACAGAATCGCATTTTGCACGTAGAGCGGTCGCCCTTCTCGAAGACGCTGTAGTCAGGAACTCTTTTGGCTCCAGAGGCGCTCTACTTCTCGGGCCGTTCCTTACACACAGTTCGGAAAGGCTCGCCGTGGCCAGGCAAGCCCCTCCGATCCTTCATCAGCACCTTACGGTAGCACGGTCACTGCAGCTCATGCATCATGCACTTGTTTGCCATTTGCAGAGCGCCCTGTGGCAGAGAGGAGGAGGAGGAGGAAGAGAAGGAGGAGAGGCAACCGAATACAAGGGCCAAGCACCAAGCCAAGTGCCAGGGTGGCCTCGGCCAGCCACGGCGGCGGTGCAGCCCCTGGCCACGCGGGCGCGACCACGCGCCCGCCAGGGTCCGCGGTTCGCGCGGGCCGCCCCGCTGCCGGAGCGCGCCTCGCCGGGCACGCCTCCGCCGCCCCGCCGCCGCCCAGCCGCCGCCGCCGCCGTGGCCGACATCGCTAGCGTTGCCGTTGCCGTGGCCGCCGCCGCCGTCACCAACGTCGCCGTTGCCGTCGCCGTTGCCGTCGAAGCCGTCGCCTCTGCCCTAGCAGCCGTTGCCGTTGCCGTAGTCGTCGCCGTTGCCAACGTCGCCGATGTCGTCGTTGTTGTCGCAGTGTCCGCCGCCGCAGTCGGCGACGACGTTCCAGATCTCCGACGATCTGATGTTTTCAATTCGGGAGCTTTGCCTCCAATTCGTCCCCGGTGGACCGCTATCGAGCCCCAGGGGCATCACACATGGATCCAGGTTGCTTCGGGGACTCGGGGGCCGTGGATTGAAACCAAAAATCAGGAGATCCGAGGATGTGAGGGATCGGAGTTGCCGTCGCCGCCGCTGGCGTCGCCTGCGTGATCGAGTGTCGTCGTCGTCGTCGTCGTCGTCGTCGTCGTCGGGCGAGGGGATCTTGAAAGGCCCAGGGGTGTTGCTGTCTTCGGACTCCACGTCAGGGGACCTCCACGGCCAAAATCAAAGTCGCCTCAACGATTTGGTCAGAGCGCGCCTCAGAGACAGGTCTGCGGGGCGATCTCGAAGAGGTGGAGCCCGGCGGCCGCGGCCGCAGCGGCTCGGCGCCGCCCAGGAGACGTGTTCGGAGGTCGTTGGAGGTGTCCAGCGACTCTCGAAAGGTGTTCGACTGGTTCTCGTAGGTTTGCCAGTTGCGGAGCCTTGTTGTCGCGGCAGGGTCCTGCGTTGCCGTTGTCGCTCGTCGTCGTCGCCGTCATCGTTCGTCATCGTCGTCGTCCGTCGTCTGTCGTTTGCTGTTCGCCGTCCGCCGCCCGCCGTCGTCCGCCATCCACCCTCGCCATCGTTCTCCCTGGTTGACCTCCTCCTCAGGGCGCCGCCCAAAAGCGTTCGCTGCATCTCTCTTCTGTGACAGTTGACCCCTTCTCAGAGCCGACTCGACTCGACTCCTCAATGCGACGCGGAGGAGGCTTTCGGAGGTCGTCGGCGGCGCTCGGCGGTCCTCCGACGTCCTCTCGGGAGGTCTTCTGCGACCCTCGGAAGAGGCAGCCCGTATCATGCCCTCTGCCAGAGGGTTCCTGGCGACCTGCAGGCCCTGCGGGCGTCTCCAGGGCGGGTGTTGGGTGGGGGGGAGGGCGCTGGATGGCGGCACGGGTCAGTGGGCCGAGGAAGCGCAGACGATGAAGATACTGATGATGTTGATGATGATGATTATTGTGATGGTGATGGTGATAGTGATGATGATGATGATAGTGATGGTGATGATGATTGCGATGGTGATGCTGCTGGTGATGATGATGTTGATGATTATGATGATGTTGCTGATGCTGATGCTGATGCTGATGCTGATGCTGGTGCTGCTGATGATGATACTGGTGATGATGGTGATGGCGATGGTGATGATGATGATGATGGTGATGGTGATGGTAATGGTGATGGTGATGATGCTGATGCTGATGATGGTGGAGGTGGTGATGATGTGGATCAGTGTGATGATGATGATGGTGATGCTGACGATGATGATAGTGATGATGAGGAGGATGAGGATGACGATGATGCTGATGCTGCTGCTGATACTGATGCTGATGCTGATGCTGATGCTGGTGACCTGCTGGGGGTAATGCTGATGCTGATGATGATGCTGGTGCTGATGCTGGTGCTGGTGCTGATGCTGATGCCGGTCCTGGTGCTGATGGTGATAGTGATGATGATGATGATGATGCTGATGATGATGCTGATGCTGATGCTGATGGTGTTGATTATGATGATGCTGATGATGAGGTTGGTGATGATGATGCTGATGATGACGATGGTGGTGGTGATGATGACGATGATGATGGTGATGATGCGTATGGTGATGATGATGGTGGTGGTGATGATGATGATGAGGAGGAGTATGATGATGAGTATGATGATGGTCATGATGATGCTGGTGATGCTGATGATGGTGGTGCTGGTGATAATCATGATGATGCTGGTGCTGGTGCTGGTGCTGATGCTGGTGCTAATGCTGATGGTGATGATGATGACGATGATTGTGATGGTGGTGATGGCGACGGGGCTCCGTTTGCCGTGCAGACCCAGCACGCTCCGTGGCCAGATCGGGCGACATTGCCCTCACTATTCGGGGGCACTTGCCCCGATCCATCTATCTGGCGCCGACGCGCCAGATCCACGGATTTGTAATCCATGTTAGCGAGCGCTAGAGATTTGGGTGGGTTGCGGGGAAACGCGTTCCCTGGTGGAAGCCCTTTTGCGGTGGGGAGGTCGCGCCAGCTCTCGAGCCCTGGGGGGGAGCTGGTCGCGAGGCGAGCCGAAGCGAAGATTCCGAAGCTCGACGGGCCGCTTCGGCACGACTTGGAGCCTTCGGCCATCGGTCTGGGATATGCTTTTCGGACAAGGATAAGGTACCAATACCGCTACCCTTGCCTGGTTTGCGCCTTTCTGGGCATCCTGGTTACCGCTATCGTCGCCACCGCTAGATTCGCCTCGAAAAACTTGTCATAACGTGAGCGAAAGCGAAACCAGGACTGAAGCCGGCGGGAGCGGGCGCGGCCGCAGGAGCAGGCGGGGGGGACGCGGCGGAAGCGCGGCGGGAGCGCGGGGGGAGCGGCGGCGAGGACGAGGGGCAACCAGTTGTTGCTGTCCGACCATCTGAGATTCGAGAGCAGAGAGATGGGTTCAGCAACGGGCCACTGTGGGGGGGACCGCACTGAAGCCTCGCGAACCCTCACCTTCCCGCATACGGCCCACGGGGCACCCGGGAGAAGGATGGGTACGAAACGGCCTCCGCATGTTCGGAAATCGGCGCGAATGTCTTGGATCTGCGTTGGATCCCCCTGGCGGCGCGTTCGACGCCGCCCCCGGCGCGTTCCGCGCGCCACGGAGCGGGGTCCGCGCAGACCTCCGGTAATGTTTGTGCTTACGTTTGTGTTCCGTCTGCAATAGGGGAAGAATGGAAGGTGGCGCCAGGAGGCAGATCTGATAATCCTCAGGACGTGGGTCAACCCTATCGGCGCTTGCCCTTCTCAGCTCCACTGGCAGTGCGCAGAGCGTGTCGGCCTTCCTTCCACCTCTTGCGTCGTATTGAACGGCCTCGGTGGACAAGCGCACGCCTGCGCAAATACACATTCTGTGGTGGGGCGTTGGTGAGTACCCTCTCACATTTCCTTCCCCTCCTCATCCGCTGCCCTATCGGCTCAGGTGTTGACACTGCGATTCTCCCCGTCCCAAGAAGAGAAAACGTCGACCGTTTTCATTCTACGGTCTCGGGTTGGATTGGCTCTGTGATCCTCACTCCATCTCACAGCTAAGCGTCGAATAATACATCGGTTTCACCTGCGCGGACAATCGCGCGTAAGCTTTCCGCGTAAGGTCGCGCGTAAGCGCCCTCTTCTCTACGCGTTGTGCCGCGCTGGTGGCCCGCGTCAGAGGCGGCATAGGGTCAGTATGCCATTTTGCGAAACTCCCGTTTGTGGGACTCCCATGGGCCACCTTCTGGGGCACATGTCAACAGAAGTTTCTGGATATGGGGAATATGGCTTCAATTCGGCTTCGCGGGGGGCTTCGCCTCTTCTCCCTCCTCCTCACCAACCCCTCCTCATCCTCATCATCCTCCCTCCTCTTTCTTTTCTATTGCGACGGACGGTCATCATCCCTTCACATCCATCTCTCCCCCCTCTTGTGTAGTCTTCCCTTCTCCTCATCCTGCTCTTTCCCTTTCTCCTCCACGCCGTCATCCTCCTCATCCTGCTCCTCCTCGTGTTCCTCCTTCGCTTTTGGGAGGTTTCGCATCGACTCCTTTGTGCGGAGGGTTTGCACACATATCACAATCATTTGTTGGTGGAGCGCTTGCAAGCGGCTTCCGTATGGGACAGGCGGAACAAACATACAAGCCTAAGCAACAACACCAACAACACCAACAACACCAACAACGGCGACACACATAACAACAGCAGCAACAACAACAGCAGCAACAACAGCAACAACAGCAGCAGCAACAGCAACAGCAACAACAACAACAATCATTATAAGACCGTTCGTTCTCATTTGCCATGTGTCATCCAAAACGACTTCCCCACGCCCTCGATATCCGCTTTGTTGTCTTCGATCTCACCCTCGTTGGGGGATTCTTTCTCTTTGCGGGGGGCGGCGGGCTTAGACAGGCAGGCGAACCTGAACGGGCGGACAATCTTTCGTGGGCGTACAGGTGCCCGGCATTGGAATTGGTGTGGGCCCTGCAAGGAGCAGGAGGAGGAGGAGGAGGAGGAGGAGGAGGAGGAGGAGAACGACGGAGCGTGGGAGGAAGGGAAGGGGAGGGACGAAGGCAGAGCAAAAACGCCAGGAGAGAAGGAGCGAAGAGAGGGCGGTTGATTAGAGGCAGAAAGAGAGGGAGATAGAGAGAAATAGAGAGAGAGAGAGAAGTACATATAATATAAATGGAGAAAAAAGAGAGAAAGAGAAAGAGAGGGAGAGAGAGAGAGAGAGAGAGAAAGAGAGAGAGAGAAAGAGAGAGAGAGAGAGGAGAGACACATAAAGAAAGAGGGAGGGAGGAGGCAGGAGAGGGGAGGGAGAAGGGAGGAGGGAGAGGAGGGAGAGTGGATAGGGCAGAGAGGCATAAGGATGAGGGAAGAGAGGAAGGAGAGAGAAGGGAGGAGAGGAGGGAGGAGGGAGGAGGGAGAGAGAGGAGGAGCAGGAAGGTAAGAGCGTGAACGTCCGAGGAAGTCCTAGGCGAAAGCGCCGTTCCTGAAGGAAGTCTCGGGCGGGAGCCCACGACGGGCGGGCGATCCCCTGACGGGCGGGTCGGGCGGGTGGGACATTCAAGCGGGATGCCAGAGTATGGCGAGAGCGCGATTACTAATTCAATTGTAACGGCGTCTTTGGCGCAGCGTGTTTCTTGAGCGTCGAAAGCGCGATGTCTGAATAAATTGCATGGAAGTCACAGCGCAACTCCGGAGTCAAATGTGAAGGGCTCCCTGGCGGGAGCGGGGGTCTTGATCAAATTGCGAGGATGTCTTGATTCAGTTGCGAGGAAGTCCCCAACGGGAGCGCCGTTCTTGCGCACATTGTGAGGAAGTTTCAGATGGGAGCGGGGGTCCTGACTGAATTGCGAGGAAGTCACAGGCCTGTGCACCGATCCTGAGTCAATTGTGAGGAAGTTTCAGGAGCAGGGATCCTGAGTAAATTTGGAGGAAGTCTCAAGCGGGAGCTGTTGTTGTTGTAATATGGGGGGCCAGGGGCCCAGTTTGAGCAGGAAAATCTTCCCCGTCAAACACCAGGGTGCGAGCGTCGAGTGCCACAGTCTGATTGAGAAAAAGTGCGCGCACCTGTGAGGTGGGACTTCAGAAATCAAAGTTCAACCGCAACAACCACAACACCACAGCAACACCAACACCAGCAGCAACAACAACACTTACAACCGCAACCGTAACAACAACAACAACAACACCAACAACAACACCAACACCAACAACAACAATAACAAAAGACACAGCATTATCAGCAACAACAACAACAACGACAACAACAACAACAACCACAACAACGGCGGATGGCGGAGCCAACCGACGATTTCTGAGGGAAACTCTGACCACGCTAACACAATCCATAGTTCACCGTTCCACTGCCCCACCGTCCCCTCCCTTCAATTCAATTTCCATTCCCACCACTCCCACCCCGCGTGGCACTCCTCCTGCTCCGCCTCCTCCTCATTATGGATAAAAGGGGAGGCGGAAGAGGAGGAGGAGCAGGAGGGAAAAGGGAAGGCGTAGAGGGGAGGAGGACCAGGACGAGGGGAAAACGGATGAAGAGGAGCAGGAGGACGACGAAGAGTGAAACGGTAGTTCCCGAAAAGGAGGAGTAAAGACCAAGTTCCTCCTCGTCGTTCCTCACTCCTCGTCCTCCTCCTCCTCCTCGTCCTCCTCTCCACCTCCTCCTCCTCCTCGCCTCCTCCTCCTCCTCCTTTTCCTTCCCGCTTCCTCCTCCTAATCCTCATACTCCTCCTCACTATTCATCTGCATCCTCCTCCTTTCCCCCCGTCCTACATTTGCTTTCGCTGCTCCTTCTCCTCCTCCCTCCTCCCCTGTTCCTAACCGTACGTCCCCTCATGATTCGTCTTTCCTCCTCCTCCTCCTCGCATTCCCTCCTGCCTCCTGCTGCCTCATCCCCCCTTCCTCCTCCCCGTCTTTCCATTTACCTGTTGCCTCCCCGCATGGAGCAGGGCAAGGAGGAGGGGGGGGGGAGGAAGCGGAGGAGGAGCCGTGTCAGGCGGGGTATGGGTGGTGGGAATGGGGACGGAACGCCGAAAGAATTGGCAGCTGGGCAGTGGAACGGTGGAGTAAGTAGTGAAATCGTGTTTGTTGTTGTTCGTGAGTTGTTTCAGGTCTTCCTGCCATCCGCCTTTGGTTGTGTTTGGCGTGTTGGTGTTATGTTGTGTTTGTTTCCTGTGCTTGCATTTGTTTTCTGCCGTCCCCATGCGGAATCGATTTGCAAGTTCCCCGCAAGGAAAAGAGATTTGCGAACCCTCCACGCAGGGAGTCTATGCAGAACCTGCAGGAAGAGAAGGAGGGGAACGCGGAGGAGCATGCTGAGGACGAAGATGAAATTGACCAGGAAGGGGAATAATATGATGACGACGAGGGATACATGTTGGGGCGAAGTTGAATTTGAACCACTTTTCTAAGTCGGGGGGGCGGGGAGACTTCCTTGTTTGAAATTTGCCCAGGAGGGTGGTCCACGGGAGTCCCATGCCACCCGTCTCTTTCGTCGCTCAGTTGGGCGCAAGGCCCATCTCGATTTTCCTGGGGTCCACTCGGTGGCCACAGGCGTGCACCAGGGCGTTCCCTCAAGTGAGCACGGTGGGCATCGTTCGACTCTACCCCCGTAGTTTCGCCACGTCGGCCCCCGCAAACCTCGCCCACTTCCCTGTGGAGCCGCTTTTCATCCCGAGCCATGTTTGTTGTCGGGCCGGGGCACGCTGAGGGCCCCCCAGGGGTGAAAATTGCCGAACACCGATCACCATCGTGATCCTTTGGCAGCGCGAGGAGATTCGCTTCACGGGCAACCTTGACTGGGCCTCCGGCTGCCGATTTGGATGATTTGGGCCCCCCCGGAACGCCTTCGACGAGTCCCCGAGAAGACCTCCAAGAATCCACGAAACCGCCCAGGATGGATTGGCCCCCAAGTGCCCACCGATCGCTCACGGGGCCCGATAGCTCACTCCGCACAAGGACGTGCGGATCCGCTATCGTGGGTCTCTCGCCGCTCTATCTGCGATGTACCTGAACTTATCGCCGATTCCAGGTCGACGTTGCCTCCCTTAGCCAGTTCCCACCGACGTTCCCCATCAGCCGGCGAGGAGTCCCAAGCCAAGATTCCTGCTTTGGGTGCGTGGACAGGTCTTGATGCGCCCAACGTGGGTGCGGCATAAATTTCAGCTGCGCCAGCAGCCTCCCGCACCCAGGTGCTCGCACCCACTTGACAAGGGGTGCGGCACCCTCGCGCCGCTTAGCCTGGCGGCGCCGGTCTGAGCCGCCGCGCGGGGCGCCAGGGATGGAATCGCCCCCGGGAGCGGGAGGGCGGGGCGAAAGCGCGCGCGCCGTCCGCAACGGCAGGGCGCAAGCGCAGATGCCTGCAAGATGCAAGCAGCAATGCCTGCCAACCGCGCGACCCCGAGGCGCGCCGCGATCCGCGCCGACGCGATCCCCGCGGCGCGCCTCCACGGGGCGCGCATCGCGATGCAAGCATCAGCACGCGCGCTGCCCCGCGCGCGCCGTGGCCCTCTCTCGCGGGGCCGCGCGCAGCCACGCGCGCGCTGTCGACCCCCCCCCCGTGCGCTCGGGGGCCCATCGCGCGGGGTCGCGCGCCGCGAGGCGCAAGAAAGCGGGAGGCAGCCCGGGCGCTGCTCGCACGCCCGCGCGCGGGCGCGAACAATTCGCGCCCGCGCGCGGCGCAGCACGAGCGAGCGCAAGCGCTTTCGATGGCGTTGCGCGCCCACCACAAAATGCAGCTGCGCCAGCAGCCTCCCGCGCCCAGAGGTGCCCGCACCCACCTGACAAGGGGTGCGGCGCTCCCCGCGCCGCCCAGCCTGGCGGCGCCGGTCTGAGCCGCCGCGCGGGGCGCCAGGGATGCAAGCGCCCCCGGCCGATGCGCGCTGGTGCACCGCGCGGCGGCGACGCGCCCGGCACGCGCGCCCGCTGCGAAAACGGGCGACGCGCGCGGCGGCGCCGCGAGGGCGCAACGCACAAAGACGAGATAGACACGCGCGAGGGCAGCGCGCGACGCCTGAGTCGCCGGTGCCTAGTCCAAATCGTCTTCAGATTCGGCCAGGTGCGCTTCGACCACGGCGCCAGTCTCCAATTGTGCCATGTCGAGATACGACAGGCGCGCGGGCGAGGACCGTTCCCCCGCTTGCGGGATCTCGCGCAAGGTGCCCCCCGTCTGCTGAATGCCCCATGCGTGGCCGCGCTTCAGGTCATGAGCGCGATGGGGCGCCGCGTCTTTGACGCCGAGCTGGCCGAGGACAAGGCGCAACGCGCTCAGCGCGCTAGCCGCGCCACTGCCCGCGAGCGGCTTGGCGACCGCGGACAGGCCCGCGAGCCATGCGCCGCGCGCGTGGACTGGGCACGTCGCGGCGCAACGCGCGCGGGCCAGCGCGCCCGCTGCAGCGCGGCGCCGAATTGCATGTTCTTGCGACGCGCCAATTTGTTCTGCAGGAGGCAGTCGCACAGAATGAGGAAGGCCCCTGCGCCCTGTTGGAAGGCGACGCCGTCGAGCGGAATGCCCGAGGCCCCCGAGGGGAGGCGCAAGAGAAATGCGTATAGGAGAAGAACGAGATGCGCGAATGCGGCGGACTCGCGCCGCTCTTTTGCTAGATGCAGCAGCGCGCGAGCTGCGTCTTCCCGCGCGAACAGAGGCGCCCCGAGCAGGAGGGCGCCGCGCTTGCGGATCGCGCATTTGGCGCCGCGAAGCGGCGCGTCGCGAAATACGTTTACAGGGGGGGCGCAAACCTGACAAGCCAGCTTGACCTGCAAGACATCGTTAGACCAGGTCTGATCGGCGCGAAATAGCAGAGACGGCTCGAGCAACCCGTCGGCGGACGGCGGCAGCTCGCGCCCGCGCAGCGCTAGAGCCTCGCAAGCGAGCGCGAACCATGCTGCCACGCCGCTCTTGAACGAGGCGACGGAGCGCCGGCATGCGCCCAGGAGGGCCGCTGCGCGCGCCGAAGACAGCCACTCGGCGACGCTCGCTGGGCCCCCCCGGGCGTCGAGCCGCCGGCGAGGCCTTCGGGACTTCGCGCGCGGGCCCCCGCCGCGCTGCGGCGCGCGGGCCCCCTGCGCCTCCGCGATTTATTTCGAGGAGCGCGTCGACGGCCGCGCCCCCGGCGGCCCGCGCCCGCGCCGGCGCCGGCGTCGGGGCACGCGCGCCCGCGTGGGCGCGACGCGATGCAGCCGGGGCACGGCGCGATGCGCGCGAACTTGTTCAAGCGTCGCGAATGCAATTGCCTCCCGAGTGCATCGCCTTTGGCCGCCGTCGAGGTCCGCTCCCAGGAACTGGAAATTTCCGAATTCGGCCCCGGTGAGCGCAGACGGGCGCGACGCGCTGTCGGCGGCGAGCGCCTCCGCGATTGCGTTGAACCAAGCAGCCTCGCGCCTTCCTTGGCCGGCGGCTCTTTCCAGGAAGATTTGCGTGGAAGCGGCGTGCCTGGCCGTTGCCGATCCGACGGGCGGCGCGCGCCAGGCAGCCGAGTTGGCCTTCTGCCGCCGAGCTTTTGTTTGTCGAGCGCGCGTGGAGCGACTGCGCCACGTGCGACCTTCGCGGACGCTTCGCAGGAACGACGAACGCTGCCATTAAACGCGTTCGCCGACGCACGACGATTTGGCGCGCGAGCCGAACTGTCGGCCGACAGGCGCCCGCGCTGCCGATAGGGGCGCCCGGACCTCGGGCTTCCAGAATGCTTCGCTAAGACGCGGCTGAACGAAAGAAGCGCCGATCTCGCGAAGGAGCCGGCACTGCTCCCGCGGCGGCAAAGCAGCATCGTTGAGTTTTGAGTTGGCGCGGTCGACGCGGGGCGAGACGCGCAATTGTGCCGCCTGCAGCCATGGCGACTTGATGAGACACGTATAGTCCAACTTTTTGGAGGCGCCTTTCCGCGCGGCGGCCTCGGCACCCACGCTGTCAGACCAGAGGCGCGCGCGCCCGCCCGCGAGCGGGTCGCTTAATGCGGAAAGGCCAAACGCGAATGCAAGAAGCTCGAGGGACATAATTTGCGCATCGCCCTCTCTTTTAAAATGGCGCAGAACGCTGTCGGGGGAACCCCGATCGGAATGGGGGGCCTGCCCATCGAGGAAGCGCGGCCGCGACGCGGGGAGGCGCGCTGCGCGCGTCGACAGAGCTGCGCTGCCTCGCTGCTGCGTCTGGCGATGCATCGGCATGGCGGGCAGCCTACGGAAGGCCGAGTCGATGTCGGCTTCGAAGAACATGATGCGTTCGCGCGCGCCTTGCGCCGCGCCCCTCGCCACGCGATACAGCGCATCGATGAGCTCGGGGCGAAACTTTTCGCCGGCCGAGGAACGCCCGTTCACTGAGCGCGAGTTTAATCGTGCTGGGCCACGCGACCCATGCGCACTTCTTTGGGAGATTGCTGCAGCACCGTCGCCGAATGAGCGCCCTCTTTAAGGGGCGCCGGCAATGCGCGGATGGCTCGAGCTGCACCACTTAGCGCGGTTGAGACCGGCTGCGCGCCGGGTCGCTGCACGGGCGCGCCGCTTCCCGAGACCGGAAGCGGGCCCACTGCTGGCGCGCCGCGGCGAAAGAATTCGACGCGAGCGGCGCCCTGGAAATCAGCGCTGGCGCCGAGCGTTTCCATCGGCGGGCCGTTGGCGCCAGTTGCCACCATGCGCGCTTGCATCGGCCCCAGCGTGCCACCGGGCCACGGCGCCCGACCCGCGCAGCGCTCGCGCCTCAGCTTCAATGTCGCAGATGATGCGCTCGCGTTCGGCATTAATCTGGGCAGAGTGGCGCGCGTTCACCTGTTCCACTGCGGCCCAGACGTCTGCGCTGGCGTCGACGGCTGGTCCGAAATCGACTTGCCCACGGCGCGCGTCGTCGACGAACGGTAGTTCCCCCGCGTCGTCGACGCTGTCCAGGCGAGGCGCGCGAGCGGTCCAGTCGATCGCCGCCCGCGAAACGAAGTGCGACAAGCAACATTGCGGACCGCGCGACGCGCGCGGGGCCTGCGTCGAGGGCGCGCCGCGAGACCGCGGGCGCCGCCGCATTGGGGGAGCTGGCGGCGCAGGCACGCGCCCCGAATACGGCTCTGGCGGAGGCGGCGGCAGCCGCCCGCGCATTGCGGACAGACGCGACGACCAGAATAGCCTCGCACGCGGGCGCGCAATAGCTGAACAACGCCCCTGAACGCGAGAGCGCGGAACAAGCAGCGTCTGCAGCGGCCGCTGAGAGATGACATGTCGTGCGAGCCGAGCTGCCGGCTGACGGGGTGCGCTTTAACCGCGCGCGCAATTTCGGCGCGAATCGGACTTCGAGTTTTAGCAGTATCATGGGTCATGCCCGGCCCCAGCGCACGAAAGTTAAGCGCGCCGCGGGCCGATCTGTCGGTCGAAATCAGCCTCGCGCGACGCCGCGCTTTTCCGTCCCAGCCTCCCGCCGCGGGACGTCGCGTTGCACGCAGGCCGCTACCGCTCGCGCCGCCTGCAGGCGTCCCCCCGAGCTTCTCGCGCGAAGCCGACACCTGGGCTTGCGCCTCACGTGGCGCGGCGGCGTCCTGGCTTCCGCTGCTCGCCCCACTGGGGCCGCGAGCGCTTGACCCCTTTGCTCCAGTTGGAGCCGCCCTTGCTAGAACCGCCCTCGTAGCAGGGCCCCCCCCCTGTTGGGGCCGTTGCTCCAGTGCTGCGCCGCATTCTTTCCGCCCTTGTAGGCTACCTTGGTGCCGCCCTTGGCGCGCGTCTCAGACGGCGCCGCCTTGTTCGCGGCGTCATCGGCATCGTGAGCCTCCTCGCACGACCCCGGGGCGCGCCGCGATCCGCCCCGACGCGATCCCCGCCTCGCGCCTGCACGGGGCGCGCATCGCGATGCAAGCAGAAACATAAACGCTGCCCCGTGCGCGCGGTGGCCCTTTTCTCGCGCCGCCGCGCGCAGCCACGCACACGCAGTCGAACCCCTCGCCTCGCGCGCGCGGGCCCTTCGCGTGGGGCCGCGCGCCGCGAAGCGCAAGGAAGCGGGAGGCAGCCCACGCGCGCTGCTCGCACGCCCGCGTGCGGGCCAGGCGCGGGCGCGAAGTTTGCGCCCGCGCACAAGCAGCACAAGCGAGCGATCGCGCTTTCGATGGCGCTGTGCGCCCACAAAACATGTTTGCGACACTTAGCAGTAAGTGCCCATCACCGGCAGCGGCCGCTGTTGGCCAGGCGGCGTTTTGTCTCGAGCGGGCGTTGCCTTGCCCCCCTCAACCGATACTTGTTGTTTCATGCGTTGTTTCGGCGAGGGGCACGGACCTCCGCCCCACCCTTTCCTCCTTCCTCCACAGACCAGATCTTTGTTGTTTTTGGCGGCTGGTCTTTGGCCACATCGCAGGACCCCGCCCCCAGTGTGGTTGCGCGACATATAGAAGCAGATCATACCCCCTCCCCCATCTTCCGGCCAAGTGTCGAAGCCCATCGTATCAAACATCGGCTACGTTTGAGGTCGACGTTGCCTTCCCCAGCCAACCCCCCGTCAGATGTTGCCCCTCGCGCGAGAAGACCAGACATGATCAGAGACCGCGTCCAGCGGGTTCCCTGCGACCCGAGTGTTGCCTCCCTCGGCCCAGCTGGTTCCAAGCTGATGTTGCCTCCCCCAGCTCAGCTCCCCCCTTCGGGAGGTCCACGCGGCGATGGCGCGCCGGCGACGCCAGCGAAGGCGTTCAAGGTCGAACTCCGCATGACAGAACGACGCGGGAGCACCGAGGGGCACCGTAACACCACAGGGTCCGACGGATTTTAATTTTGAGCGATCGGGGTCGCGATCGGTTCAAGGTTGAACGATCGACGCGGTGTCACAAATTTTGGCGCGCGCCGACGCCGCGCGGACTTGCTGTGACATGCTGCCCCTGACGCCCAGGGCGGTGCGCCGCACACCTCAACGCCGTCCGCACGCCGCCCTGGCGGAGGCGGCCGTGCGCGTCGGGACCCCGCAGGCGGGGCCGCCCCGCGCCCGCGGGCGCGCCCACCCCGCCGCGAGTCCGACTCGGTGCGGTTCGATCTGCCAGCTGTTGGGGCCGCGGTGGCGAACCCTAGGCGCTGCGCAAGGGGGCGCTGTAGAATGAGAGGGTGGGGGGCAGTCATGGGGGGTGGAGGTCGCCGCGGGTGGAGGGATATTCTACAGTCGCGTCCCCCTTCCCTCTTTCCGGGGGGTGGAGGTCGCCGTGGGTGGAGGAGGCGGACGGGAATTGGTCCGTTTCGCCTGCTCTGGGCCTCTTGGGCGGCCCTCGTCGCCATATCCGGGTCGAGATCAGATCCCTGGAGGAACCGACTGCGAGCGAGGGAGATGGAGGCGGAAAGAGGGAAGGAAGTCGGAAGGACCAGGGACGGAGAGGGAGGAGTAATATTCGCGCACCTTGAAGGGAGGGCCCCTTTGGGGCCGCCGAGTGTCCGACGCGGCGCGGTCCGATCTGCGGGCTACTGGGGCCGAAATTGTCAGTCTCGGGCGTCGCGAAATGGGAGGGCGGTAGAGTGTCAGGGGCGGCCTAACCGACCCCAGGCAAACTATGCCCTCCCCGGGCGTCCCTCCCGCCGCACCCGAGGACGTATGCATGCGGCGAGGGAGAAGCTTGGAAAGCAAGGATGACATCACGGAAGGTGCTGGTCACGGCAGAGGTCTGTTGGGCCGCGCCCGAATGTGGGGGGGGCGAAGAAAGGTGCCATGTTTCGTGCGCCGCGAGGGTTTGGAAGGCGCCCTTTACATTTAACTCGGGCTTGTCCATCTACAGGAGGAGCATTCAAAAATAGTGAAAAAAATGAGTAGGAACTATTTTTTAATTATTGTTGCACACTTGGAGGGATTTGTTGAGTAGTTTTTATGTCTTGCCCAAAATCCCCCTGTAGGGGGACACGCCCGACTTAACCTTACATGGGGCCCCCAGGGTGCACGAGATGTACCCTGTTCTTACCACCACCACCCCTTCCATTTTATCGCCCTCCCCCCCACGTACCACCCCGTATTGCGCAACGCCCGAGATTGGAGTTGATTCTTTGGCGTCGGCCTGGGCCAGCCCGAGCCTCGCGCGGCGATCCGATCGGGGATTCGACTCGGGGCAATTCGTGGGCGATCCGACCCGATCGCGCCTGTGTGTGCGGCCGGCCGTCGAGGGTGGAGGGGTCGAGGATCGAGAAGGAGATTCGGGGTCAACGTCGGAGGTCTGACGTTCGAGGTTCGAGGTGTCCAGGCGCTCGAAGTTGGGTCGTTCGGGCGTTTTCGGTGGTTCTCGGCGGCTATTCGGCCTCGGGGTGCTCACCAGTTGCCCCTCCGTTCTCTGTCCATCTACGTCTCCCTCTTTCTCCTCCACCTCTTGGTGTGTATATATATATATATACACACATCTCAGAGTGAGTGGGCCGAATGGTCATTCATTGTCCTTTGACGCGTGGTTGAAGTCAGGTCACGCGTTGTGGACTGTTGATGTTTGCATTGTGGTTGTGGTTGTGGTTGTGGTTGTCCTTGTTGTTGCTATTGTTGTTGATGGTGGTGGTGTTGTTATGATTTTCATGTTTATGATTGTTATTGTTATGGTATTTGGCACTGGAGTTGTTGCTGTTGGTGATGTTGACGTTGTTGTCGTTGTTGTTGTTGGTGCTGGTGGTGTAGTTGTCGTGGTCGTCGTTGTTGTTGCTGTTGTTGTTGATGAGTTCCCATTTCTAAAGCATGATTATTGTTGCAGTCACCCTCTGGTGACCATTCTATTTTCTCAGATAAAATGCACCCGGGGCTCGCACCGTATTTCTTACAAGGGGAAGATGTGTGTCAGCAAATTGGGTTGTTGGACCCTGAATTGCAACAACAACGGTTCCCGCCTGATATTTCCTCACACTGTATTCCCAAATCGAGCTCTCGTGCGAGACTTCCTCACAATTAATGCGAGAATCGCGCTCTCGCATGGGATTTCATAACAATTTATTGAGACGCTGCGCCCTCGACACTGGCCTTTCGTGCGATTTACTCGGCAATCACGGTATCGCTTGAGACCTCGCGCTTCTGCAACCCGCCTGCTCGACTTGGCAGCCTGGGCCCGCCTTCGCGACCCGCCCGGTAGGGTCTACCCGCCCGATCTGCCAGTCTGGTTCTGCCAGGCACTATCTCTTCCTAGCACCCTCTCCTGCTGATATCTCTCGTGCCCCCTCCTGCCCCTTCCCCCTCCCTCTTCAATCCGTCCGTTCTTCTTTTCTTTTAGTCAGAGGCTGCGATCAGCACACGTGGCAGGTAAGGAAGATTCACTTCCAAGGCGGTACGATCGAAGACAAAGAGAGCGGGCACAGAGGGTTTATGATGTATCTTTGGAATGGCACGCGAGCAGACAGGAGTGATCAATCTTAACATGACTGTTGTTGTTAATGAGGTTGGTGGTGCCGCCGCTGCTGCTGTTTTTGTGGACCTCTCATTCCTCAAGAAGAATATGGTTGATTCCCCTTGCCCGATAAGCCTTGTATTTGTTCTGTTAAGGTGCCCCCCCTGGGGTTCGCAATCTGTTTTTTTTACAGTGGAAAGCGAAGTGCCACCAAACTGTGCCCCTGGCCCTCGTTTTACAACAACGGCTCCCGCTTGATGCTTTCTGACATTGTATTCCGAAATCGCGCTCTCGCGCAGGACGTTCCCACAACGAATGCAGAAAATCGTTTTCGTGGATTTCCTCGCAAGTTATTCAGACGCTGCGCCCTAGACATTCAGGAGTTACGCCCTGGCTGTTGATTTCCACACGATTTCTTAGGAATCGCGTTATCACTCCAGTCTTCCTCGCGGCTCATGCAAGACGCACGATTCAGAAAACCGCCTGCTCGACATGGCCGCCTGGGCCCGCCTTCCCGGCCCGCCCGTTATTAGTTACCCGCCCGGTCTCCCCGTTGTTCCTAGATGGCCCCTCGAGCCCCCAAAGCTTGGGTCTCTCGTCTCTTTTTTTTGTTCTCTCTCTCTCTCTCTCTCTTTGTCTCTCTTGCCCTCCTCCGAAGTTTTTGGCTTAGGCGCGGTGAGTCACGCTTCACACAGTATCCTGCTAGTGAGGATCAGAGAGCCCTGCTCGCACGCTCGACACACTTCGGGGTTATCGTATGTCCACGCCGTTGAGACAGTGGTAAGCGGAGCGGTGTCGGAGGCGACTCGAGCAGCCATGGGACTCACTGCAGGGGATAGTGTGGCCGATGCGCCTACGCATGAGGGAGGACAAGAAGTCGAACGGGAACGTGCACGCAACCAGGGATCGCCAGGCTCCGAGGAGCCAGCAAGTTCTTGGACAACGGGCAAGTGGGTGTGGGTGGAGGACACGACGACAAGAAACCAGCAAGTGAAGGACTGGCACAACTGGCGTGACTCCGAGTGGGGCTCCTGTGGCTGGAACCAGAACGACTCCTGGGGACCATCGCCTTGGGGGACATTTTCGTGGACCTGTGTTCCGAATCGAGACAGCGGGTCGCCTCCAACCCAGATTGGGTTCGAGCACCTGGACACATACAAAGAAGCAAACAGGTTTCAGCTCAACCAGGCGCATTTTCGAGGGACCACCGGTCGATCGCCAGCCCGAGTTTGAGACCATTCGACTACAGATGGACGGCTCCCAGGGAATCGAGAAGTTGCTGAAATACCTGTTGCTTCCGGACGGAGAATGCCCCAGGGACCCAGAGCGAGCCGCACGCAGTGGAGCCCTATTCGGCGCGAGCATCCGCAAGGAAGAGTCCCTGACGGATCTCGCGCTGTGCACGGGTGCTCAATTACTAGAAGCTGAGAGGCACAACTTCGCCCTTCTGGACGGTGTCAGGGCTCGCTGCTTAGATGAAGGAGTGCAGCTATCAGGCCAGAACAAGATCAATTTGAAGATGTTTACTACGATGGAGGAGCAGGGCGTCGGATAACGATCGCGGTGATATTTGCCGTCGCGGTTAAGGAAAGGCTCGGCAAGGATCGCCGTCGAACGCGGCAAGAGGCTCGCAATATGAAAGTAACTAAGAAAGCATACAGGGGCCCCTTCGACAGAAGGCGGGCGGCAGCGCCTGGATTCAAGGGGGCGATGATGAGCGACCCGAGCAAGCGCACCGGAGGCGCATGCAGCGAACGAGGTCGCGCCAAGGCAGACCGCCGAGCGAGTGAGAAGGGCAGCGGCAAGATAGAAGCACCCTCCGGCTTCTTTCTAGACATGGTCGAGGACGACGACGGCAACCTCGAAGTCGACTTTCCCGGGCTCGCGGCGAGCGACTGGAACGCCATTCTCAACAGTCTGGCTGGCGACGCGGAGAGGGCGGATTTGTTTTTGAGGAATCTCGGGGGCCATGCCCTGGTAGACGCGGCAGCCGCGCAGGCGCTGATCGGTTCCTCAAGTGAGGCTTCACCATCCTAGTGAAGCTCGGAAAGGTGCCGGGCATGGCGACCAGCGGAATCGCCGGCAAGGCGGGGCCTGCGACGCGGAGTAGTCGGATTTCTCGCACTACCGGCACGGTGCCCGCCATTGCTGTCGGCGCGTCTGCTCGAGAACCTCCATGCGTCTGCTCGAGAACCTCCATGCTGTAGTCGACTTGGCGAGCGACGAGATCACGATGGGCAGCGAAGACAAGGCCCGGCGCCCGCTGATCCGACGCGCAGCAGGGCGCCGCTCAGCGTCGCTGATCGGATGCGAGCCCGAGGAGTTTCGCGTTGACGAGGACCTCCCGCGGAAGATTCCTGAGGGCTGCCGTCAGGGCTGCGCGCGGGGCTGGGCGGCAGGAATCGAAAGGTAGGCGATTCAGTTTCAGATTTCTCTACTTGTCCCCCCCTTCCGTGATCTTGGGGTCTCTGAGGGCTTCTTGGGAGATCTGGGGACAGCGGAGCTAACGCATAATGCCTACTCTGGAGACCTTTCGGCTCGGAAGCTTGAGGCGCATGCTGACTCTCGACCAAGTCTGGAGGGGCATGGTCCGGAGGGGAATCGCGAAGATGAGCCGAGTACAAGGCCCGAGGAGAGCGGCGGGAGCGCGGGTTTCCATCTACGGGGGCAGCGACGAGCCGCTGGAGGACTGGAAGGAGATCCCGGGGGAGCTTCGGGACATCGAGTTGAGCTCAGAGGAGATGACGCCGCAGGTCAAGCGAATCTTCCTGGACGGCGCGACGCAGGTGGTCGAGGTTCAGCACGGAGAGCCGGAATCTTGCTTGCGCCCTCGCGCGGCGGCGGAGTCGGGCATGAACGGCGCCAGCGTGCGTTCGCGCTGCCGGATGCGCGGGGCGAGGCCCCCCCCGCGCGAGAAGACGGCGGAAGAGAAGGAGCAGGCCGATATGAAGAAGTACCAGCAGCAGATCAAGAAGGAGGTCAAGAAGAGGGTGGAGGAGGACGCGAAGTGGGCCATAGGATTGCGACGAGGGGGGCCCGCGGGCGGCGCGGCCGGGGCCGCGCGCGCCGCCGACTCCGAGGGCGCGAGGGGCAGCGGCTTCATCGGCGTCGAGCCGTCGAGCTCGCCACCGCCGACAACCTACCAGAGCCCGCCGGCAACGCGCGCGCCTCGCCCGAAGATCGGGTGACCTCCGCCCCCCCAGGGGCTCCGCGCCGCGCGGATGGACAGGCTCCTCTACCAGATGAGCGATCGGGAGATCGCGAGGCCGGCGCTCAACCTTCGCAACGCCGAGGCGCGCAAGGCGAAGATGGAAGCGGAGATCGAGCATATCTACGAGGAGGGCGATGCTCCGAGGCCCACGCGCATGACACTCGAGGGCTGGCCCGAAATCCATCAGGAGAGAAGCTTGCGTAGATTGGTCCCGGGGCCCGATCGCGAGAATCTGGTCCTGAAGGACCTCGGGGCCCAGATGCGCAGGGATCGACTGGGTCCTGAAACCCCGAAAACGGTGACTGGATTCCGGGGGGTCCGGGACCGAGTCTGGGGAAGGGTCGCGACGCCCGAAGAGGCGAGCCGAGGACTCGGATGGACCGAAAAGAAGCTGGGACCCAGGGGCTTGGAAGCTTTCGTGGTCGGGGTGGCCATGGGGACCTGTGGGGGGTAACCCTCGCCCTCTCTCACCCCCCCGAAGGCCCGTCGAATCCGGTTTTGCGAAGGTTCGCAAGTGCTCCGAGACAAGCTCTGGAGGCGCGCTTCATATGACGAGCTGAATAGCGTTCTGATGAACAGGGAGGTTGAGGCGAGACTCTGGACGGATCCAAGAAGAGGAAGCCCAGGAGAAGATCCGGGAGCCGGGGGCCTCAGGGGGCCTTAGGGGGCGCGGGGCCCAGCGCGCAGGAGATGCCACGAGCTTAGAAGAAACTAAAACGATCGGGGAGTCTAAGGGACAGGGGCCTCAGAAGGCCAGGCCCTCAGGAGAATGGAGTTCGCAGGGCCTCCCATCGTCCGCTTGAGGAACTGGAGGCTCTCGGGATCTTCTACGCGGCCGAGACAGACTCCTTCCTGGCGGGAGGTTCTCGAGGAGCAGCAGAGCCCCAGTGGATGTGACAGTTGCCAGGCCATCAGAGATGCGGTTCTCAAGGCTTCGAGCGGGCCCGGGATGTCTAAGTTGCGCTGGCGCCGCGAGGCGATCCAACGTAGCGGGGCAGACAGGGGGGGCACCATGATGATGGAAGTCGTCTCCCCTGCGAGAGTCTCGGGGCGCCGAGCATCTCCGTCGGATGATGTCAGACAGGGATGGGGCCTCGACGCGGAGGTCGGGATTTAGCGACTTTCGGACACGATCCATCGCGATAGATCTCAGTGCGTGATTCTCTCACCCGTCTGCAAGGCCCCCAGCACTGCTAGGGGAAGCAACTGGGGCCGCATGGGCGACATTGCTCGGGAGGAGGAGGAGAGTAAGGGGATCAGGTTCATGCATCTTTGCTGTGCGGTTGCGCTTCATCAGCGCTCGGAGGGTCGGGATCTGGTCCTGGAACATCCTCTATCTGCCAGCTCCTGGCAGCTGGAGAGCGTGAAAGTGCTTCTGGAACGTCCTGGAGTTGTTTTGGTCTATCGATATCCGAGGGGGCGGCTTCCAAGAAACCCACGAGGCTGATTGCCAGCCAGGAGCAGCTCATCGAGAGGTGTCGGAGGAGGTGCGTGGGAGGACATGTGCACTCTCCCTTGGTCGGCGGCGCCGGGACTCGCAAGTCGGAGCACTGCCCTTCCAGGCTGGCGTCGGCACTGGCGAGCGGGATTGAGGCGGCAGTTTGGCACCGCCTGAGCCCCTTTCCTGCTTTGGACGCGGAGTCCTTTCCTGCTCTGGACGTCGAAGAGATCGACGGTAGCCCCGAGGCCGATGGGGCCAGTTTTCCCGGTGAGTTCGGGGCCCCAGGACCGGGCCGAAAGGCGGCGGAGCCCGACTAGGTTCTGAAGGAGGAGGCGGCCAAGTTGCACGCGAACCTGGGGCGCCCCTCCCGGGAGGATATCGCGTGGACGCTGAAGGTGGCGGGAGCTCGCCCAGAAGTCACTTCCTGGGTTAAGGATAATTTAGATGCCCCCACTGCGCGTCGCATGCACGGCCGTGCTGGAGGAGTTTCAACCGCCTATTGGCGGTGGACCTGTGTTACATTGAGCTTCTAGGAGAAAGTCTGGCGATGCTCAACATGGTTGATCACGGCACGAGCTTCCAACAGTGCGCGCTGCTTGTAGACGATGCTTCGTCGATCGTCTGGGAAGCTCTGGGTCGATTGTGGGTGCGACCTTTCGGGCTTCCTGAAATGATTCTTTGCGACGGTGGGTCGGAGTTCCAAGGCAGCCTTTTCCCGCGGGCGCGAGCACTCCGGGATTTTCTTCAGGTGGCCCCGGCAAACTCTCCACGCTACAATGGAAAATGTGAACGTCACGGCGGGATCGTGAAGACCGCGTTATCTAAGGCTCCCCAGGCGCCCGCGCCCACCTCGAATGCCGAGGTCGACTTTCTCCTGAGCGAGGTGATTTCGGGCAAGAACCGTAGTTGTCATCGGGGCGGATACAGCCCGAGCCAACTTGTTTTCGGCGAAAATCCCAGGGCCCCCAGGTGCATGTTATCAGACGATGCTGTCGACGAGGTGGGCGTAGACGATCTGCGCCAGAGCGCGATTGATCTCGATGCCGCTGCCGCTGCTTTTGCGAGAGCGCACCAGCTGAGGTTCGAGGCGCGCAGGGCCTTGACGGCTCACGACGCTCGGGGCAGGCCGGCGGAGGCCGCCCGAGCCAGGACGCACGTCGACAGGGTGTTTCAGCCCAGAGAATGGGTATACGCGCGGCGGAAGGTCACACACACTCTCTCCAAAGGGACAGGTGGACGGGGCCCGGGGCCGTGGTGTTCCAGTCCCGGGGGGCCGTTGGAGTGGCGATGCGCCAAGGACTCTTCGAATGCTCCAGTGAACAAGTCAGGCCTGCGACGAGGCCAGAGGCCCTGGGGGCCGAGCTTTTGGACAATCCCCGCTTCGACCAGCTATGCGGACGTCGAGTCGGGAGGTCCGCCTCTGCGGGAGTCTTGGGGTGCCCCGGGAAAAGCCGACGATCCAGGGGGGGGGGGCCGAGGAGGTTTCAGGGGCCCCTCCTTCGGTTCCCGCTGCTCAGGGGCCAGCGACCTCGCCCGCGGAAACCATCGGTGGCCCCAGCACGGTTTTGGTGCCCCGGGAGGGGCCGAGGCTTCGACGGCCTCTACTGGGGCCCCGGGCCGCCGTCGGAACCCGAGGGACGAGGAGACTCTTCCATGGACTTTCAAGTGACATGTAGGTTCGCAGCGGGCCCCTATCACGGCGGTGGATTCTGACGCCGAAGACGCGGGCTCGTCTTCCACACGGAGATCCTCGAGGAGACCAGGTGATCCTCATCTCCCAGGCATCGCTCCGCCGCCGTCCAGGAGACGCGCGGAGCAGCGCGAGGCGCCGAGCCTTGGAGACGGGGGCCCCCGCTCTCCCACGCTGACCCGGGTAGAGGACATGCCTGAGGGATCTTCGATTGTCTCGGGAATGATAGCCGAGCGCGAGGGCGCTCCTGCTTCAGCGATCGCCCCGAGAGTTACTGAGGTGACACCGGGTGCTTCAGCCTCTTCCGAGACCGCTGGAGCGGCCCGGGAGGGGAGTCGTTCTCTTGCCCCCGGAGGCGCGCCTCGGGGAGACATGCGATCTGAAGAGGTCGCGTTTACTCTGGGGAGAGGCGAGTCGGGGAGAATGGCCTGGGGACTGTTCGAAGAAGAGGACTCTGAGGAGGGGGGGGGCTCGAGGGGCTCGCAGCAATACCTGTCTTGGCTCTTAGAGTTGGCCGCTCGCGGCCATCGCACTGACGCTCCGACGCTCTTCCAGATAGAGGGCTCGGAAAAGACTTGTTGTTTTCATGTTCAGAACTGTTTCTCGGGGGCAGCCCGCGCGGCTGCGCCGCCCGCTCCTCGCCGCGGGGCCGAGGTGCCGCTGAGGAATCTTTCCAGCGGAGAGAAGCGCCTGTTTGAGGAGTCAGCTGCCAGAGGGTGGCAAGCCATGGTAGCGACAGGCGCAGTTAAGGTTCTGTCCCCCTCGGAGTCGAGGGCCGCCCGTCGTAGGCACCCCGACAGGGTATTGTCATCGCGCATGGTCAGCCGGTTCAAGCCAGCCGACCGAGGGAGTGGGGGGTAAGCCGGTGGCGAGGAGTCGCTGGCGCGTGCGCGGCCACCAGGATCCTGACGGAGGGACCCTTCAAGTCTACGTCCCGACCCCGCAATCAGAAAGCAAAATGCTGTTGCTGCAGCCGATGGCCCCCCAAGGCTGGAAGTCGGGGATCGTCTATGGATCAAAGAAGAAAAAACAGGAACAAAACAAACATAAGACGAATAAAAAGAACAAAAAAAAAACACAAACAAAAAAGATCGACCCACGAACCCGGGAAGGAATATAGAACAGTAACACATGGCAGCTTTTTTAAAGACACCTGATTGGGTGACGGGCAAATGCAATGCTGAGTGTATCGGTCTTGATGTACCCTGCCAAGGGCTGTGCTGTGCTGCGCCGTGCTGAATTGCGATGTGCCATGGCGCGACTGCGCTCTATAGCCTCGTGGATCGAGTCCTCCTTTGCATCCGAGTCCTGACCGAACTGATCTGGATCTTAAGCTCGAGCTGCCTGAACACATAGTAGCTGCCCCAGAGCTAATGGACAGGGGAACATGCCAGGAGGGCGCGCCGCGACACGTCCCAAGGGATGCGCCAGGCGACGTGCCACGGGATGTGCCATGGGGTCGCACCGCGGGACGTGCCAAGGGGACGCGCTACGGAACGTGCCGATGGATGTGCCACGGGATGTGCCAGGGGACGCGCGACGCGACGTGCCAGGGGGACTCGCCAAAGGACGCCCCACGGAACGTGCCAAGGAACGTGCCAAGTTGCAATGTTGAGTGCATCGACCTTGATGTACCGTGCCGAAATCAGCGCTGTGCTGCGCCGTGCTGAATTGCGATGTGCCATGGCGCGATTGTGCTCTACAGCCTCGTGGATCGAGTCCTCCTTTGCATCCGAGTCCTGACCGAACTGATCTGGATCTTAAGCTCGAGCTGCCTGAACACATAGTAGCTGCCCCAAAGCTAATGGACAGGGGAACATGCCAGGAGGACGCGACGCAGAACGTCTCAAGGGACGCGCCAAGCGACGTGCCAAGGGACGTGCCATGGGGACGCATCGCGGGACCTGCCAAGGGGACGCGCTACGGAACGTGCTGGGGACAAGCGTTTCGCTCGAGACATCCTGTCAAAATCATCTGAATTCCTACGCGCGGGACGCTGCACGCGCGAGACATCCTCGGAATTCCTGCGAGCGGGACGTGAAAACAAGCATTTCGCCTGAGACATCCTTTGAATTCTGGCCCCCCACGAGGCCACCGCTCGAGACATCCTCCAATTTTGCAAAACCAGCGTTTCGCTCGAGACATCCTCAACAAATTATGAAAAACAAGCGTTTCGCTCGAGACATCCTGTCAAAATCCCAAGAAATCCAAATACCCGCGCGCGGGACGCGGCACGCGCGAGACATCCTTGGAATTCCTGCGCGAGGGGCGCTTTTCCGTGTCGCGGTCGGCTCTGCAAAACCAGCGTGTCGCTCGAGACATCCTCAACAAATTCTGAAACCAAGCGTTTCGCTCGAGACATCCCCAACTCTGCAAAACCAGCGTTTCGCTCGAGACATCCTCAACAAATTCTGAAAAACAAGCGTTTCGCTCGAGACATCCTCAAACATAATTTAGTCGGCCCTGCTCCGTGCGTGCCCGCTCGCAAAATAATTTCGCCGGCCCAAGTCGCAGGGGGGCCGGGGGTTTAACCAACTAAAAGAGAACCCTGGGCCCACGCCCTTTCCGGGGGAAAAAAAAACGCGTTCTGCCAGGGCAATAGACTCGAAAGGCCTCTGGCCGCGATCTATGTGGAACCATGCTCGGGGTTCGGAATCTCCAGTGATCAGCTCATCGAGCTTGTGGCGCCTGTGCACGGGTTGAAGGGCGCCCCTCTGTTGTGGCACAGAACGCTGACGGACTATTTGTCCGAGCTCGGATTCAAGCGGTCGTTGCTTGAACCCTTCTTATCGAGCGGCAGGTTACAGTCGCTCATCTTGATCGAAGTGGATGATCTCATTGTTTCGGGCGAAGCCGAGGTGCTCCCGGAGTTGAAGCGCAGACTTTTCGAGAGGCTTCGTTTCGGAAGAGGGGGGGGGGGGGGGCTGACTATGCGGGGAGGCACTTGCGTCAATATCCGCGGGGTAAAATCTCAGTAGATCAGGGAAAGTACGTTAGAGAACAACTCGCTCCCATCGCCATCGACAGGACGAGAAAGGCCCACCCCGAGGAACTCTTGTTGCCCTCGGAGATCCCATCGCCCGGGCGACGGTGGCGCAGATTCAGTGGCTCGGAAGAGAATCGCGTCCCGATGTGGCAGGGGGTGCCTCGTCGTTGGCTTCGGCGCTCCCTGATCCTCGTGTCTCTGACGCCATCATGGCGAGCAAAGTGGTGGAATCCCTGAGGGCCTCTCTGCCTCGCAATGCATGACTGTGTGGCCATTGGGCCCCATAGCCACCACGCTCGCTGCGGCGTCTGACGCCGGGGGGCCGGGATCGGCCCGACAGGGCGGGGGGCTCAGAGCGGATGGCTGGTCTTCGCCTCGGACAGTTCGATACGTCAGAACCGCAGGGCCAGGGTTACCTTGCTGGCGCGGCGATCCCAGCGGTTAAAGAGGGCCGTAGCGTCGACGATTGCGGCAGAGACCCTTTCCTTTTCGAGCGCGGTCGCCGAAGCCCAGTGGCTGCAGATCATGTGGAGGGGCGCCTTGTTCGGAGACGTTCAAGTGCCCGACTGGCCCCAGTCGCTGGGCACATGTTCAGTGTTATTGCCTCGCGAGTGCGAGCTAGGCGATGCCGCCTCGGCTCTCTGCATCGTCGATGCAAAGAGCATCTTCGACACTTTGCCCAATAATAGCGCAGGGTCTCGGGCTGACCGACGGAACGCAGTTGATATGGCAGTCATTCGAGATGCGTTGGCAGGAATCGGATCGCATGCGAGGTGAATGCCTCGCGGCATGATGCCAGCAGGCCCCCTTACCAAGGTGGACCCGGCCAGAGGAAATGCGGCGCTGCCTGGCGCGCTCTCTAAGGGCACGCTGTGTCTCATCGATGAGGAAGGGCACGCGGATGAGAGGGCTCTTAATGTCTCTCTTAAGAATAGGTCCCGAGGAGCCTCCAAGAAACTGTTAGAAGCTGAGGTGCCCCCTAAGGTGTTTGAGGACGAGGAGGAAGCTAGGAAGGGGCGAGAAGATGAGGGAGGAGGCAGCCGAGGAGGCAGAAAAGACGAATAAGATGGAGGAGGCCGCCGTGGAGGCAGAAGCGGTCGAGGACGTGGAGGGAAAGAAGAGGAGGAGCAACCGGAAGATGGTTCGGTGCCTATCTTTCTGGAAGCAGGAGGTTTCGGAGCTCTGGCAACTAAAGTTAAGCCCGCTGTTCCTAGATGGCCCCTCGAGCCCCCAGAGCTTGGGTCTTTCGTCTCTCTCTCTCTCTCATGCCCTCCTCCGAAGCCTTTGGCTTAGGCGCGGTGATTGAGGCTTTACACCGTTTCCTGTTAGTGAGGGAAAGAGAGCCCTGTTCGCACGCTCGACACATTTCGGGGTTATCGTACGTCCACGCCGTTGAGACACCGTCTGGTGTTGCCGTGTGTTTTCTGCTCCTAGCCCCGGTTTTGTTCTTCTCTTTCGTGTTCCATCCTCCTCCCTCCCCTTTGCCCCGTCCTTCCGTCCTCTCTTCCCCTGCCTTAGGGGCTGCACACAATACACGCGGGTAACAAAGAGAGAGAGAGAGAGACATATACATATATATATATATATATATATATATATATATATATATATATATATATATAGATATACATACATACATATATGTATACACATAATTTCTACATCCATATATGTATATATGTATGTGTGTGTGTCCCCAGTGGGGTACGATCTAAGACGAGGAAGGCGGTGTTCGAAGGTTTGGGAAACACGTGTTGATTGACACAGACGCGTATAAGAGCGAACGCTCTCAACATAATAGTTGGTGTTGCTCTTGTTCGTGATATTAGATTCCCGCTACTGCAGACTAATGATTATTGATCCCCTCTCGGGGGCACATTGTAGTTTTCAATTGAAGTGCCTTTTCCTCCTTGGGTTCACATTTTGTTTTTGTTATCAGTGAAAGTCTTGGGACTTAGAATTTGGGCCCTTGGCCCCCGAGTTTCAAGGACAACGGCTTTCGCCTGATAGTTCCTCACAATGTGTTCCCTAATCGCGCCCTTGCGCAGGACGTCTCACAATGTATGCAAGCATCGCGCTGTCACGTGGGACTTCCCCGCAATTTATTCAGACGCTGCGCCTTCGACGCTCAGGAATTACGCTCCCGCTTTTGCTTATCTAGCGATTTGCTGGGGAATCGCGCTGTCGCTCGAGACTTGCGATTCATGCAGGACGCACGTTTCGGCAACCCGCCTGCTCGGCCTGGCCGCCTGGGCCCGCCTTCCCGACTTGGCTGTTAGGGTCGACTCGCCCAGTCTGCCCGTCTAGTTCTGCCACGTGTGCTCTGCTGGTCGCCACCCTAGTGTTGTTTTCTCGCGTGTTCCATCTTCCTCCCTCCCCCTTGTCCCGTTCTTCCATCCGTCCTCTCTACCCCTGCCGTAGGAGTTGCAAGCAATACAGGTTGCAGGTAAGCAGTACACATATAGATGCACCCCGAATGGGGTGATATCGAAGATGAAGAGGGAGGGTATTCATGGTTTGGGATATACGTGTTGAGTGGCGCGCGCGCAGATGAAAGCGAATATACTTCACATGTTTGGTGTTGAGGTTGTTGTTCTTGTTGCTGGTGTTGTTGTTGCTGTTGCTATTGCTGTTGCTGTTACTGGTCTTGTTGCCGTTATTGTTGTTGATTGTGGTGTTGTTGTCGTGGTCGTCGTCGTCGTCGTCGTCACTCACTTTTAGAGAATCATTATTGTTGATCTCCGGAAACGGTTCCGGGCGCTCTTGTCTCGACGACGGCTACATTTTCTCTAAAAAAGAGGCTCCCGCTCGAGCGTTGGCTTGACCCTACATGTGCGCCCTTGGAGGCCCAGCTACGGCAACAACGGTTCCCGCTCGATACTTCCTGACAATTTACCTCGATACACCCTGGCCAGGAGAGGCCCCCGAACTCAGGAACGGAGCTCTCGCTCGCAAGTTGGCAGGGTTCCTGCTCGATACTTCCTCACGATTTACTCCGAGAGCCCCTGGCCAGGAAGGCCCCCGAACTCAGGAACGGCGCTCTCACTCCGGACTTCCTCTTGATTCAGTCGAATTCGTGGAGGCCCAAACGCGACGACAGGGGCTCTTGTTCGATACTGCCTCAAGATGTATTCCTAGAGGCCCTTGCCAGAAAAGCCCCCGAAATCAAGAGTGGCGCTCTCGCTCGAGACGCCCTCGTCATTCAGTCGATTTGGTGTGGGCCAAGCCGTGACGACAAGCCGTCCGTTACTTCCTCAAGCTGTACTTCGAGAGCCCGTGGTCCGAGATTGTAATTCGGTAGCGGCGCCGGAGGCCCACCTGCGACGACAGGGGCTCCTGCTCGACGCCCCCTTCTAGTACTCCTACACGACCTGGTCGGAGAGGCCCCCGACCACAAAGGCCCCAGCACGCTGCTCATTGAGGCCTTCGGACACAGCCCACAACAGTTCCAAGCGCGCCCACAGGGGCCCCAGCACGCTGCCCACTAATACCTTCGAACGCAGCCCACAGAGGTCCAGGCGCGCTGTCCAGTGGCCCCCGCGCGCTGCCCACTGAGGCCCTCCGGCACAGCCCACAGAGGCCCCAAGTGCGCCCACACATGTCCCAGCCCGCAGAGGCCCCAAGCGTGCCTGCAGAGGTCCCAGCACGCTGCCCACAGGCTCCCCAGCGCAGCCCACAGAGGCCCCGAGCGTGCCCACGGAGGCCCCAGCGCGCTGCCCACTGAGGCCCCGACTTCCTACAGAGGCCCTACACGCGCCAACAGAGGCCAAAGCCTACAAAGGCCCCAAGCGCGCCGAGGCCCCCGCGCGCTGCCCACTGAGGCCCTCCGGCACAGCCCACAGAGGCCATTAGCGCGCCCACAGAGGCCCCAAGCGCGCCCACAGAGGCCCCAAGCGCGCCCGCAGAGGCCCCAAGCGCGCTGCCCAAAGATGCCACAGCACACAGGGACCCTAAGCCCCTAAGCGCGCCGACAGAAGCTCCAACGCGCTGCCCATTGAGGCCCCACGACAACGCCCACAGCGGCCCCACGCGCGCCCACCGAGGCCCCAGCCCACAGAGTCGTCAAGCAAGCCCACGGAGGCCCCGCGCGCTGCCCACCGAGTCCTTCCGACACAGCCCACGGAGGCCCCAAGCGCCGCAAGCACCCACACAACCCTTAGCCCGCAGAGGCCCCAAGCGCGCCCATAGAGGCCCCCGCGCGGTGCCCACTGAGGCCCCCGACGCAGCTTATAGAGAGGCCCCAGTCCTTAGAGGCCCGCTCGCAGAGGCCCCGGCGCGCTGCCCACTGAGGCCCCCAGACACAGCCCACAGAGGCCCCAAGGGCGCCCACATAGGCCCCAGCCCGCAGAGGCCCCAAGCGCGCGCACAGAGGCCCCCGCGCGCTGCCCACAGAGGCCCTCCGACACAGCCCACAGAGGCCCCAAGGACGCCCACAGAGGCCCGAGCTCGCAGAGGCCCCAAGCGCGCCCACAGAGTCTTCGACGCGCTGCCCACTGAAGCTCCCGTCGCAGCCCACAGAGGCTCCAGCCCACAGAGGCCCCAAGCGCGCCCACAGAAGCCCCAGCGCGGTGCCCACTGGGGCCACCCAACGCAGCCCACAGGGACCCTAAGCGCGCCCACAGAGGCCCCAGCCCGGGAACGGCGCTCACGCATGAGACTTCTTCGCAATTCAATCAACTTCGTGGATGCCCAGCCGCGACGACAAGGCTCCCGCTCGATATTGAAATGGCCTCCGGCCAGTGCCGCCGATCCGGGGCGCTTCGGATGATGATGATGACGATGATGATGATGCGGATGATGATGATGATGATGATGATGATGATGATGATGATGATGATGATGATGATGATGATGATGATGATGATGATGATGATGATGATGATGATGATGATGATGATGATGATGGTGATGATGATGATGATGATGATGAACATGATGATGATGATGATGCTGATGATGTTGATGTTGATGTTGATGTTGATGATGATGATGATGGTGGTGATGATGATGATGATGATGATGACGACGATGACGACGATGACGATGACGATGACGATGATGATGATGATGCTGATGATGCTGATGATGATGACGATGGTGCTGATGATGATGATGCTGCTGCTGATGATGATGATGATACTGATGATGATGATGATGATTATGATGACGACGACGACGACGACGACGATGATGATGATGATGATTGTGGTGGTGGTGGTGGTGGCGATGCTGATGATGATGCTGATGTTGATGATGATGCTGATGACGATGATGTGATGATGATGATGATGATGATGATGATGATGATGATGATGATGATGATGATGATGATGATGAGGAGGAGGAGGAGGAGGAGGAGGAGGAGGAGGAGGAGGAGGAGGATGATTTTGATCATGGCACTGACCATGATGTCGATCATGATGATGGTGATGGTGATGGGGATGTTAATGCTGATGCTGATGATGATGCTGGTGATGGTGATGGTGGTTGTGATGGTGATTAAGATGTGGCGCCCGGGACTGTCCAGGATCGCGCTCGGGATTGCCCGTCCTCTTGCGCCGTCTTGGGGGCCTCCTGGGCCTGCGTAAGCCCTTCTTAGGCCGTCTTGGAGCCTTTTTGAGGGCCCCTTGAGCCGTTTTGGACACTGGGGGGTCCTTGGGGGCGAGTTGGGGCCTTTTGGGGCCTCTTGGGGGCGTCTTGGGGCCTCCTGGGGGCCTCCTGGGCCGTCTTGGGCCCTTCTTGGGGCGTCTTGGAGCCCTTTTGGGCGCCTCTTGGGCACGTCCTGGAGCCCTCTTGCGCCGTCTTGGGGGCCTCCTGGGCCTGCGTAAGCCCTTCTTAGGCCGTCTTGGAGCTTTTTTGAAGGCCCCTTGAGCCGTTTTGGACACTGTGAAGGCCCAAGAGGCGAACATGCTAAAAATGTAGGTTTTCCTAAGGGAGATCGATGATTTTGGCCGGTCGGGGCTCTTTTGGAAGACCTCTTGGGGGCCTCTGGGGGCGTCTTGGCGGCCTCTTGGGCTGTCTTGGGTTCATGTTCGGCGTCTTGGATCGATTTTTGGGCGATCCAGAAACGTCTTGGCCCGACTTGGCGGCTTCTTGGCAACGTTTGGGTCCGTTTTGGCCAACCGAACCCCGACCAACCGAACCCAATCTGTGGAAGCCCCCCCCCACCCCCCACCCGGCAGAGCCACCCCGGCCCACCCCCCCCTTCAACTCACACGCCGGATCGGCGGATTTCCTCGCGATTTACTCCGGGAGGCCCTGGCCAGAGAGGTTCCCGAACTCAGGGACAGCGGTCTCGCTGGAGACTTCCTGGCAAATCAGTCAAATTAGTGGGGGCGCAGCCGCGATGACAAGGGCTCCCGCTCGATGCTTCATCGCGATTTGCTCCGATAGGCCCTTTCTCGTGGTCCATCCTTCTCTCCCCCCATCCGTCCCCCCTTCCACTGTTTTAGGGGCTGCGCTACATGTGAGTGGCAGGTAAGGAGGATATAATTACCCCCGAGGGGTACGGTCCAAGACAAAGAGGGCGGGTAGCGAGGGTTTGGGATATACGCGTTGCGTGGCACGTAATCGAATAAGAACAAACAGTCTTAAAATCATTGTTATTGCTGCTGGCGACCCACCCGCGACTTTCTCACATCGCTTGAACGACAACTCGGCGCCTGTGGCAGGCTCGTTGTATAATGTGTAGGAATGCGGCGCCTGCGGCGGGCTCTGATTGGACAATGCCCACCACCGCACCCCAGAAAGCCTACCAGCGCAGCACCATCGCCCACCAGCGCACGCCAGTCGGCTCTGACCTAGCTCTCGCCGCAAAGCCGGCTGCCACGCGAGGATCGCGGGTTTCTGTTTGCGGGGCCGTGCGCTCCGACCACGTCCTCGGTGCTTCCACGGCTCGGGCTGTGCCGATCTCGGGCCTCCAGTCGGCTCGAACCGCTGCTACGTGGGGCCCCCGCGAGAGGAGCGGGCCCCCGCCGCAAGGCGGGACCGTGCCCCCCTTTGGGGAGGAAGAGCATGAAATCGAGTCGCATAATGAGGCTGTGCGGTAAGAATGCGAGGGCTTTGGAGGGCCACGTTGGCGTGTTCGAACTGGGTTGGCCAGGCGAAAGTCGCCAAGCATGGGCCGCAGGGGCAGGGATGCAAGGGTACCCTCTGAAAGTTGCTCAGTAACGAGGGACCGAAGCCAGGGCTGCCGCTGGAAGCGCGAAGAGCAAGGTGAACCAGCACACCAGGAAAAGGGCCTGCTGGACTGCAGAAGCGGGAGCATCAGGCTGTTCTTCACGTTGCCGCGAACGTCAGGCGCTGATGCAGGGGGCTGGCGCCAGCCAGATGCTGGACCGGGATGGTCCAGGCGAAAACAGATGTACGCCCTTCGTGCACCTTTTGGGCCCGCGATGGCAGGGGCCATGCAGGGCCTTTTTCGGGCCACTTGCCTGCAATCCTCGATCCCCCCAGTGTTCATTGCCCTCCCATCGCCATCCGCCCGACCGAGGGACCTTGGTCCTGAGCCCCGAGGCGAGTTTTCTGGCCACGCCGCATGGGGTAACTCAGCGGCCTGTCACGCGGTGCCACTCCATAGGCACAGTCCCACGACACACGGTCGTCCCAGCCCTTCTACCGACGCACCCCCGACGTGCACGGTTTTTCTCCTTCTCTGTCTGATTGACAGCCCCAGGGCCAATCAAGGGTACCCGCGGGAGGCATCGCCGAACGAACCGAGCCGTATCGCCGATACATCGTCGAAGCGGCGCGATCCTGCGATCTCACCTGCTCCTACTCCATTCGGCGGCCTTGAAAAACGACGGAAAACCTCAGGGCAACCTTTCCCCCAGGACCACGACGAAGCGAGCCCCGGCGAAGCATTGGCCCAGGGTGGGAACATCGACTTGGAATCGGCGATAGATCGGCGATGTACCTCCGACAGCGCAGTCGCATGTTTCTAATGGAGTTGGGCTACCAGGCCCTTATCGCAGATCAGTGGGCGATGTGGGGTCGCCCCCTGGGACTATACCCCCATCTAATGTTGCCCTTGTTTTTCGGGCAATGCCTGGGCCCTCTGGCGGCCGTTCGGGATCACTGGGGGACCCCCCGAACGGTCTAGGCGAGGCGCAGCTGCTGGAGCGCATCTCGAGGCATGAGAACCTCGAAGAAGCGACGACCGCGTCCCGATCGCCAAGGGGTGGCAGAAGGCCGCTTGTCGTCACTGTCGCGGGGTGCTGTCCGCCTGGAAGGTGGGGGCACCCGGCGGCCATGGACCAGGACGAGAAGATGAACCCGCAGGGCGGCGGGGAGGACGCGTGCGCGCTGCCGCCGCGGCGGTGGGAGCGTTCCCGGCGCCCGGCCCGCCGCCAGAGGGGCCTTCCCCTCGGGAGCGTCCACGGGGGGGGTCTGGGGCAGCTTCGGGGGGGATTGGCTCCGTTCGAGACCGAGGGTCGAGGTTTCGGGGCGTTCGAAGGTCGAGGTTTGCTGGAGTGGTTGTCGTAAGTTCTCGGTGGCGGGTCTGCCTCGAGGGGCTCTCCGGTATCTGCGCCTCGCCGAGCCGCCCATCGCGGAAGAGCTTGTTGCACCGTTCATTCGTTTTCTAACCCATAGGCCGGTTCTCTCCCATCTGCATGCGGGTCCAGGCTTCATCTGCGGTCTACGTGCGGCTTCGCCCTTGGGAAACGGCTGCAGCCACAAAATGCCAAGTGTGAAGGGATGCTTGACATTCGCACTCAAGGCCTCCCAAGCGAGGTCAGATAAGATCCAAGAACATGGGGTCGGAAAAGCGCGCCCGATGTGGCCCGATGTGGAGCCCGATCTTCTCCATGCCGACGGCGCCGAGCGATTTTCCGATACTCGGACCCCACTTGGGAGGCCTCCAGTGCGCATGTCAAGCATCCTGTCGCATTTGCACTTTGTGGCTGCAGCCGTTTCCAAGGGGCGAAACGCGTGATCGCTGAAAAGCACCCAAGCCTGAAGCGCAGAGATCCTCACCAAAAATCGCGGCCTCGGGCCTCTCGGGTGCCTCCTCTCGGGGGGGGGGAGACCTTGGAGAAACGAAGACGAGGCCGACGACGGAGGTCGAGGTGAGGTTGTCGCGCATCCTGGTCGGTTTCGGGTGGCTCTCCAGCTTCGGAACGCTTTCTGGCAGCTCCGCCCAGCCGAAAGCGTTCGGGGGGCGCCCGGCTCGCTCCGACTGGCCGCCAAGGGGCACGAGTTCTGACCCAGAAACCGGGCGTCGAGAAGCGTTCGGGTCGGACGACAGGGGGGCGATCGGGAAGGGACGGCGGTGGCGGGCGGGATCTGCTGCGTGCAGCTGGTTCCGGCCTGGTCGCCAGAGACTGGGCGTGTTCCTCGATGTATGGCCGCCTCTGGCGGCGAAAGGCGCCGGAAGAGCCAGCCGCGTGCACCATCCACCCCTCCTCCTATTCCCCCCCCCGTTACTCTGACGTCGCGCTTCCCTTCGCAGCACGGGCCCCTGGAGGTCTTGACCCCCTCCCTGCTGTGTGAGGTGTCTGCTCCCGCTTGTTCTAGAAATACTGACAACTAGCCTAGGCAATATTCTAGTTCGCCTTGCGAATATTCTAAGTCAGTTAGTTGTTTCGTGTGTAAAAGCCTATCTATTCTGCGGACCTCTGGGGGGGCATTATAAGGGTCTGGGGCAGCTAGAACATGTTTTATCGCACGCGCCGAAGCAGTGTAGAAGTGATAGACCCCCGACTGATGAATGCCCAAAACTGTGCGACATTGAGATTAGTAAAGGGTTTCGCAAGGGTTTCTCGCATCACCCGCGAGAGATCGTTACCCGACTTTCAAGGAGAATCTGGTCACAATCTTCTGTGGCCAGGAGTGTCGTGCACGCGTGACGCCAGCCCGTTCGACATGGTGAGTGTCAGTTTTTGTGTGTCGGAAAGCCGGTCGATCTGAATTATTATGAGTCGATTTGACATGACGGTCATATTAATTTTACATATTGTTTTCAGATTGACCCCATTTTGATTCAGATTGACGTCACATGGATTTCATATTGACGTTGGTTTGACTTCAGAGTGACGTCAGATCGAGTTGACCCGAGGTCGATCTGAGGTCAATCTGATATCAATCTGGATCGATCTTGTCAAACATAGGGCAGACTTGCATGTAGACAGTGGCGCGGGGCGATTGGGATACAGGCATATCGAATCCAGCCATTGTGTTGCGGTCCTGAGCTTGATTCGCCTGCGCGTTGCCTCAGAAGTTTTGGTGAAGTTAGGAGAAGATGCGATGAGTTACAATGGAAGCATGACTAACTTCTCTGAAATATGTTACGCATAGCGTGCAGATGCCATTTCCGCAATCATCGCAACCCGACGTAGAACTCCTTTATCAGCGAGGTTTCACAACGTGGGACCAATGATTTTTCCCGATTCGTGTTCAGGGCCGTCTCTGGCGCCGGTAGGCGGAAGCAACACCATCTGCCTACAGCCGATGCGCGATCCCCCCTCAGCAGGGGATAGGCTCAGGGGTGCATACATGGACCCCCAATCGCCCATTGATAGGGGCCCGATAGCCGACCCCGCCCACGACCGTGCGGTGCCTCTCTTGTGGCCCGATGGCCGATCTACCGGCGATGTACCCCCTCGCCTTCCTTGGTGGTCTCCAAACCAGGTGGTGAGACACCCGGTGGTGACCCCGATTCTCCAAAACAATAATTTTGGGTCACCACCAGGTTTGGGGACACGCGGTCGCCACGAGGTTTTGCGTTTCCCGGGCCAGCCAACGCTCGAAACCCATTACCCAAATCGCCCAAAACTCACCACCGGGTGTGCTCACCGCCACGTTTGGGGTCCACCAACTTCCGTCCGACCCAATCCACGTCGCCACGGCTCGGCGCAGCTCGAAGAGCTACTTGTGTTGGCGCCCCAGGTCAAATTTCCTCAGAACTCCACCTCAGATGAGGACGAAATGAGACTACGGTAGTGGGCCTTCGGGGGAGGCCCTCGTCGCCATGACTGGTCGCAGCTCCGAAAGTTTGTGTTTTTGGACCCCACGAGGGGTCCAGGGGAACCGATTTTACGATGCCGTTGTGGCAACTCGCCCATGTTCCGACCATCGTCGCGATTTTCTCCCTGGGGCCAGTCTCTCACCTGTGCCGGGTTCTCTTTTGTTGGCAGCCCCAGGGCACGAGAGTCCACGGAAGCCGAAGAAGTAAGGGTGTGGCGTGGCGACCTCTTCGCGGCCGCAGGGAGCCCCCGGATAGCAGCGGCTTCCACGCCTGGGTGTGGCCACCCCTGGCATCCCTGGTCGGCACGGTCGACATGGATACGGAAAGAATGAGCACGACGACCAGCAGCAGCAACAGCAGCGTTCGTTGTCGGCGTCGCCGCGCGCGTTGCCTCCCCTGCCCAACAGCGGCCAAGCATTGGTTTCCGCGCCCAGGTTTGGCTTCCTTTTGTCGAAGAAGGCAACGTTCTGCAAACATATGAATATGCAGAGTTCTGCGCGGATGTCTCGGATCTGCGCGGGGCCTCTTGGCGGCGCCTCCAGCGCCGCCCTTGGCGCGTTCCGCGCGCCAGGGAAGGGACCCAGCGCGGATTTGAGAAATCCGCGCAGGCCTGCCAACGTCTATATGTATGCCTTCCCCTGCCTTGGCCTCCCTGTAGCCGCGCGCCGAGGTCATGTTTGCCCAGAGTCACTCTTGCGCGTTGCCGAGATTCGTTTCGTTGATGGCCCGGGGGCTCGGCAAGGGCCCCCCCATGGTGGAAATCCGCTCTTCGTGATGATTGGTTCGCTCCCGCCTGTGACTTCGTCAAAATGTCTGCTCGCAGTGCTGACACGTTGTAAAAGCTATGCGTACGGAAGGCGGCTCCTTTTGAACAAGGGGCTCTCGCTCGCAACATCGATCGACCCCATGATCAGGAGCGTGGCAAGCAACGCAACAGCCACACGAATGGCGGGGGCTCGTTTTCAGAACCGCGGCCGTTTCTCACAGCGACAACAGTCAGTGGGCGACTTCAGTGCACGACTTGTCCAGTTTGAGGTTGCCCGTTGCCTACTCGTTGTCCTCGTCCCCCTGCGCAGCTAAGGATGTCCTTGCCGACGCGTCCTGCTGGATGCGTGGCCTCGGCGTACGTGCGTGCATTGTTGCATTGTTGCGGCGCGATCCCCCTTTCCCTTCCTGCTTCCCCCCCTCGCCCGCTCTGTCTCCGTTTCGCCTCTTAGCCAGTTGCTAACTTCTGGGTGATCTCGGCAGAGGTCGCGGTCGCGGAGCAGGAACGGGAGGAGGAGGAGGAGTGGGAGGAGGAGGAGTAGGAGGAGGAGGAGGAGGAGAAACATGAGTAGGCGGAAGGGTGCAGCCGCTGGTTGGTCTCCGGCTGGCGCAACCCCTCCTCCCCCCCGAGTGCGGCCGCTGGTTGGTTGCCAGGCGCGGTTGCCCAGCGCTCGCCCCTGCTTTGGGGGCCGGCGCCTCGCGCTTGGGTTTGCGCCGGCGCAGACCAACGAACGCTGGGGTTCCCCGAGGCTCACTCACACCCTTTCTTTTTTTTGTGTGCTTCTGGTGCTGCATCGTACATCGTGCTTGTCAGTTGCTGCATCCATCGTGCGTGAGACCCATGAAACCCATGAGGGGGAGGAGGAGGAAGAAGAGGAGGAGGAGGAGGGCTCCTTGCCACTGGTCGGCGCGCTCCCCACAAACGCCTCCCACCAGCACGAACGCCCCCAGCCCCACGGCCGCCCCGCACCCCCCCCTTCCCGCGCACTCCTCCGCAAGAGGAGGCGCCTGCTGCGGAGGAGCCCGCGCGGTGGGCCGCCGCCGGGGGAGGAAGGAGGGAGGAGGAGGAGGAGGAGGAGGACGAGGACGAGGACGAGGACGAGGACGAGGAGCACGACGAGGAGGACGAAGAGGAAGAGGAGGAGGGGGACGAGGAGGAGGAGGAGGAGGAGGAGGTGGAGAAGACCGTAGCCACTGCCTCAAACCGCTCTGGCTCGAGAAGCACGGCGCAGGGCCAGCACGCACCGCGTCATTTGGGCCGCCAGAGGCCCGCACGCGGGATGATTTCGACATCCCTTTTCCCCGTGCACGAACAGTCATAGCGTACGCGAGTTTGCCCAACGGAGGCGTTTGCGCTTGTGGTACTGTCTAGAAAAGCGCCGGCAAGAGAATGCCGCGGCTCCCAAATTGAAGTTTTGGTGTGGACGTGGCAAAGCAGGAGTGAATGCTAGCGGCGCAAACATTGCCAGGTCCCCAGATCAGAACGCGAGGTCCCTACGCCGTTTGGTGCGACGTTGCCCGCTGGTGGTGCGGGGGTTGGCCAGCTCCGCCGTGCTCTCCACGTTTGCCCATGGCTCCTGACCTCGTTGGGGTAGTTCCTCGCTGGGCACAGGCAGGTCGGAGTGGGCTGCGGCGGCGGCTCCGGCTTCAGCGCCCTAAGCGATCAGGACCTCCACAGCATGGAACAATTGGGCACCAAGACGAACAACGCCCACATGCTCCAGTCTTGCAAGTTTGAACGCGAGCGGCGGGTGCATCCTCCCGTTGGTGCGCACGCCTTCACTTGCTCAGATCTCGCGCACCTCTTGACGCTCGAGGGCCAGTTGTCCGCGGCGACCGAGAAGCTGGAAGGCATCAGCCATGTCAGGGACCAGCAGAAGAAGGTCGTTGCTGAGCGCATGGGCCAGGTTGAGGTGGCCACTAACGCGCATAAGCGCATAAGGCATCTGTCAAGTCGCTCCATGCCCGCGCAGCCGGCGGCAAGCAGGTGGAGTCGGCGGCCCCGAAGTTCCGCATTAAGGATAATTTGGGCGGGTACATATCTCAGCTAATCATCGAGGACGAGAGCACCTTCGGCTGGGGGAAGGTCAGTGAGCCCACCCCAGAGGATAAGGCGCAGCTCGCAGAGAGGAAGAAGCCCATTGCGGACGGTCTCAAGGCGGGCACCCAGCATCAAGCCGGCGGAGTTCGATAGAAGCAGAAGCCTTGATTCAACAACGCCAGGACCACGTCTCCAAGGCGGCGAAGAAACGCGAGCCCGCAGGTCAGGAATTGGGCTCGCCGGAACCGCAGGCGGCGGCGGATGCCGTCAACATCCTTGCCGATGCCCCTGCGGCATTGGTGGGCGTTGGGGCTGCGGCTGCCACTGAGTCGCGAACGCCCTGTTGATGCCCTTCTCCGCGCCCGGGCGGCGCTCGGTGCCTCGCGGGCGGAAGCAAATCCGCTGTCGGATTTTTAACGTTCTCCTAGCTTGCCTCGCCGCTCAGTCCGGGCCCCCCCCTCTTTCGCGCGAGCTTCCCCCCCCGCAAAGGGCCCCAGCGAAGAAGCGGCGGCATGGGCTTCTGGCTGGAAACGCTTATGCAATTGGTTGGCGACATATCTGCACGTTTGGTGATTTCTTTGGCGAGCGAGTCTCGAGCGGGCGCCCTCCTGCCCCAGGAGATCGCCCGGGCCCGCGTCGAAGCTAAAGAGGCAGAGTCACGCTTGGCTAAGTTCGGCTCGCAGTGCAGCGGCAGCCTCTCCGTTGTCACCCAGGGAGACGGTTTCTCGGGAGGTGTCGGAGTCGGGTGTCGTCGCTATTCCGGGATGCGCCTGCCCCCCGGGGTGAAAGTCATTAGTTTGCCGAGTTTCTTGAGGGCTCGCACCTGCAGCGCAAATGCGTTTTATCCCTGAGGGGATTTTAGTTGTTTTACTGCGTCTTCCGTCTGGGGGTGATGCCTAGTGGGCTGAAGGGTCGCGCTTTCTGGCCCGGCCTAGGGTTGCTTGCTCGCGCGGGTGGACTGGCGCTCGCTGTCGGGGGCGATTGGAAATGCGGGCCGCCGCGCGTCCGAGGGAGTGGTTGGGGCTCTAGGCTCAGAGCGACGATCTGCGCTCGGCCCCCCTCGCTTGCCGCCGCGGCGAAGTTCGGGCGGTGCTCTGCTGTCTCGCCCCGCCAGGCCTCGCAAGTTCGAGCGGGGAGTTCAGCTGCGGCAAGGTCTCTGCGTTGAAGCCCCACTGGGTCGCGCAGCTGGCATTTCAGGGTAAATGTGCCACCCCCGAAGTGCGAGTGCTTTGAAGGCCTGGGGGTTTTCCTTCGGCATCGCGCTGATCTCCCCCGCGAACCTCCCAGCCCCCGATCGGGCGGGGGGCGCTCGCGGCCCGCTTGAGTCGGAAAGGTGATGTCGGGGGAAATGCCGCCCACGTGGGGTGCGCGGGTCAGTCCTGCCGCCTGGCTGGGGTCGCAGAGGGCTGCCCCCCTCTCGAGGGTGGCCCTTTCGGAAAGGCGGCCCGCGGGGATCTCGGTTCGGTGGCCCAAGAAACTGTACAATCGAAAGAGGCGCAATGGGCTCAGGGGGAGGAGTGCGTCGACCCCCGATCGCCCGCTCATCGCCGGTAGGGGCCCGACAGCCCACCCCCCGCCCAGGAACGTTTGGTGCCGCGATCGGGGCCTAGCGCCGATTTATCGGCGACGTATCGCCGATTCCAGGTCGATGTTCCCCCACCCCTTGCGCCAGTCCCCCATATCGTTCCCCCTCAGCAAGACGCATTCGAACAGCATCTCGCTGCTTCTCATATCCTTCCGCTGTTGTTCCTCACGCGGCCCTCGTGCACCCGGGCGTTTTGGGGCAAAACAGAGCCTCGTTCTTTGTTTGGCGTTCCTTTGTGTTACGGCAGGTTCGCGTCGTGTCGACACGGCCGCGTTCAATGTTGACCGCCGCTAGTGGCCCAGAATCAGCCAATGTGGACCGATTCGGTGATCGGAAAACTGCTACAGGTTTGAACGATGCAGGCAGTGTCAGGAACCAATGCCGCGCCATTCAACCTGCCTCTGCCTGGTGCCGTCGCCCAGGTGGAAGACTGGGGACCGCATCTACGCCGTCTGGGCAGGAAACGGCTGCTATTATGCTGCCACGGTGACGGAGGCTCGGCTCCACTAGCCGTTGCTTTGTTCTTTGGCCAGAGAGGGATGCTCGTGGAGCAAGGCGTCATGCGAATGATAAGTTTCAAGGTGTTCATCATGTTGTAGATTTCACATTGCTCCACATGTGATGCAGAAACGAGGGCTGCTAGATACTCCAGGATTATTGGAACGTACCTTGAGCCATTCGCATCATGTCATCATTCCCGTCCTACCATTATCCACGAGTTCTTTCGTTGGCTAGGGAGGAATGGAGGTGGAGGTGGCATGCGGCCAAGATCCCCGCGCTTCCCGCTGTGTTGGCAACATGTTTGTCGCATCTCGCGCTCTGCTTCGTCTCTGATTCGTCGTGAGTTTGAGCTTGCGTGTTGGAGCTTCTGTCCACAGCAGACGATGGGCTCGACTCGGTAGCATCCTCGTGCGGGATGGACCGCGCAAGCAGACACGAAATCTGACAGCCCAGCCAAGGCAGGGCTTTGCTTGCATGGCAACACTGATCTCTCCCCCCGTCCTGCCGTTGCTTATTCTACTACATCTCCTTCTCCTCGTCCCCTGCCGCCTACCCCTTAATATTGTGTCCCCCGCCTTTCTCTGCAGAACTTACGCTCACTTCGCACGTGTTCGTTCTCTTGCCCCTCGCATCTGTGACTCGCTAGTGCCGCCGCGCAGATGGAGGATGGAGGCGTATCCCCCGCCAGAACCTGACCAGCTCCCTTCGCCCTTCATCCTGGACCTGGTTTGACTGCCAAGGGAAACTTCTGTCCCCAGGGCGAGGAAAGATACCACCCTTGTGCTTGCGGCGCACACGGACAGCCACAGGGCGCCATCGTGAGCGTTCGCACCGATCCTTGGGCGGGATGGTGGCGGTGCTCGTTGCAGTTGCTCTCCGAACATGCGTTCCGTGGGCTGTTGACGACACGACTGGTGCCGTTTACCCCTGCGCTATGATCTTGATACATGCGCATGTCATTTGCGCATGGCTCCTGTTCCGAGTCCGAAGGCAAATCCGAATTATTTCTCTGGTCGTTAGGTAGCTAGCCTAGGTGGATGCTTGCTTGCTTGCAGGCTTGTTGCTTGAATAATTCTCTGCATGCCTCGGTGTTTGCTCGCCTACTTGCGCGTTGATTGTATTTCGCCACTGGTTCTTCGCATGCGTGTGTCACTGAGTGATCGATTGCGAGATTGCTTGCATGCGCGATTTATGCTGTTGTGCGCACGCTTGCTTGCGCGATTGTTTGAGCAGTCATTTGTGTGTGTGTGTGTGTTGATTGTGTCTGCGGATTCCTGTTCGCTCAGGTGCATGCTGCATGCTTGCTTCGTTGCTTGCATTCTCAATGCAGCGATAGTCCCTCGTCGATCCACCTTTGGAGCCGCGCCTGGTGCAGTTTTCGGAGCGCGATACATGTTTTTGTTTAGGTGGCCTGTGTGCCCAGAGCGCAGCACGCTCCCCCTCGGCGTCACCCATGCCCAGGGAGGCCCACGATGTCAAGTTCTTCCAGGGCGTGCCACGGCGCTCTCGGAGCGCTCTCAGAATGGCCGCGGCTCCCAGTTCGTCCCTCGGGCCCGCCGACCCTTGGCGAGGGATGGCTATACGCCGTGTCGTTCGGCCGGGGGATTGGAGGAAACGAGGGTGGTTCAGTGCTCGGCGCAGGGCGATCGTTGGGAAGGGGTCCCAAGAACGTCCTGTTATGCAGTCAAGGCGCTGTAATGCGGCCCACTTGGGGCTCTGGAGGGGCTCAAGCTTTCGGACTGTTCCTTAGATCGAGGTCGTGCGACCTGTATTCGTGGCCGAGGCTCGCGGTGGCCAGCAAAGCCCCTTCGGTCCCTTGTCAGCCTTCCTCATTGAAGCACGATGGCCATCATCGCTTCCGGTGAGATCCCGCGGCAGCTCCCCGACCGAGCTTGCTCCTGCCTGCCTACCTTCGGCCTCGCAGGCGAGGGGGGGAGGGGCCCCACGCGAGCGGGAAAACGACTCAGGTTAGCTGGCCTGAAGGCGCTTCACGGCGCACCCACAGCTGAAGCCGGAGCCAAAGCGGAAGCCGACGCCAATTCTGGAGTGCCAGAACGCGGCCAGAATTCAGCAGGGCATGAGGGTGCAGACCCGTTTGACTTGGCTGATGCTCGGGGGGGGCCTCGCAGGTGCAGGAGGAGAAGCAGTCCCTCACCGTCGAGTGGGACGACAGGGACGGCTCCTACAGGACCATACCTTTCTCGCAGGCCAGCGCCCTCGCTCCCCCTCTCGCCGCCGGCGCGTCGCACGTTCTTGTATGGCTCTTTCGAGCGTTGGTGCTTCTCACGCCGCCCCCGTAACTAGCCGCGTGGTGCCCCTGCGGCAGTGCGGGGTCTTGTACTGTTCGGATAACAGACACCTGTAAACTTGACCTTCCTAGGTCCGCGCGGAAGTCCTGGGTCGGCGCCGTACTCTTTGGCGGCGCCTCTGGCGTTAATTACCCCTGGCGCGCTTCGTGCGCCAGGTGAGGGGAGCCCCGCGCCGACCCACGAAACCCGCGCGGACCTGCGACAGTTCATCGAACTTGTGTTTGGCAAGATCACCGCCGTTCCGTGCCGGAAGTACCCATCTTGCCATACGTTGGGCCTTAGATTTGCCAAGCAATTGGACTTCGTGCTCCCCCAGCCGTTGTGGGAACCCTTGGGGAAGCACCTGTAAGAGGAGGAGGAGGAAGAGGAGGAGGGAGGAGGAAGAGGACGAGGTGGGGGAGAACGGGGAGGAGGAGGAGGAGGACGAGGAGAAGGAGGATGAGGAGGACGAGGAGGAGGACGAAGAGGACAAGTTGGACGAGGAGGACGAGAAGGAGGAGGAGGAGGAACAAGTGAGAAATGAGGAAGGAGGAGGGAGGAGGGAGGAGGAAGAAGGAGGGGGAGAAGGGAGGACATAGACTAGGGACGGAGGAGGGAGGAGGGATGTGGGAGGAAGGAGGACGGAGGACGGAGGAGGGAGGAAGGAAGGAGGAGGAAGGAAGGAGGAGGAAGGAAGGAGGAGGAAGGAAGGAGGAGGAAAGGGGGATGAGGGACGCGGGATGGGGGCGGGGGGGGGAGGGAGGAGGGAGGTGGGAGCAGGGAGCCAGCGATGAAACAGTCAGCTTTCTCCGCGCTACGGAGCCGGCTTAGACGACGGTGAGCGCTCCGAGCTGTTGGGCGGCCTCTGGCGGCAAATCGGCAGGACCCTCCAAAGAGGGAGCGCTGAGATGCTGCTGAACGCGTTCTTGCCCTAGGCCACCAGGAAGACGACCACAGCCACCTGCAGGGCACGCGGCGCGACCGCCGCCAGCGCCGCGACCGCGACAACCGCTAGCGCGACAACCACCACGACCATCGCCACCACCATGGCCACCACCAGTGGCAGCGCGACGATCACCACGACCACCGCCAGGATTGAGTCCGCGGTCGGAGCGCCGACGGCCACGGCCACAACCACCACCACGCCCGCCACGACCGCCTCCGCCGCCCGCCGTCCCTCTGCGACCTCTGACTGCACGACAACCACCACGACCACCGCCAACGCGACCGCCACCAGCGGCAGCGCGACGCTCACCACGACCCACACCAGGACCAGGTCCGCGTTCGCAGCGACTACGACCACGGCCGCGACCACAACCACCCCCGCCCCGAAGGCCCCCGCCCCCCGCCGTCCCTCTCCCTCTTCCGCGCCTCCTCATCCTTCTCCTCCAGATGATCAATTCATTCACGTGGGGCCCGTCGCCGAAGGCGGCGATGTCACTGGCCGGCGGGTGCGATCGGATGGATCATTCCGGCCGCCCCAGGGGTCCTGTTCGCGGTTGCCGGTCCCTTCTGGGAGCCCTTGGGGCCGTGGCGACAGGGAGGGAGGGAGGAGGGAGGACGGGAGAGGGAGGGAGGCGGGAGGGAGGGAGGAAGGTTGGGAGGGAGGCGGGAGGGAGGGACAAGGGAGGGAGGGAAAAGGGAGGGAGGGAGGGAGGGAGGGTTGGTAGGAGGAGAGAGGGAGCAGAAAAAAGAGAGGAGAAAGGAGGAACAAACATGGAGGGAGGAATGATGAGGAACGAAGGACGAGGGAGGAGGGAGGAGGGGATGGGTCGGGAGGCGTGGGAGAGAAGGGAGGAGGGCGGAGGGATGGAGGATACCATTGCTTCCCCCGCCATTGTCAGGATAACGTTGCTTAATGTGTACACATTTCATCCTGTATCAATATTGGCCCAGACTGTCCCCAGGGCATTGCGCATAGCAGGCTGCGTTCAAACGTCCAGAGGCCCCATCCTCGATAACCAGCGCTGCCGGGGACGAGCGCGAGACGTTCAATCGTCCCCGCACATGTTCTTCAACGCCATTCAATTTTAGATCGGTTGCGCGATTCCACGCCAGCTTTTGCAACGGGATTTCTCGAACAATCCGTATACACATACGTATCGTCGATCGCAAAAACATGCTTTCTCGCCCCCTCCTGCTATAGTCATCAGCCACGTTGACCAATTGATCGTCCAGTGGTGTGGCTCTGCAGGGAATGCCTACCCCTTCAGCTGTGTATGCACGCGGTCTTGTTTCGGACGCTGACCAAGAGCCTGATCGATTTGATTTCGGGCGCCGAGGGGTCGACGCGCGAAAATGTTGGCAACACTCATGCAACCCGTGCGCGGAGAGCCACCCTTGCGGCACGCACTGTGGAGTTTGATCAATATTGCGAAGGCCGGCTTTGAGGACGACGAAGATGAAACGAGGGGGGGCACGGGGAGGAGGATGAGTGGGAGGTGGAGGAAGTGTGGAAGTGGATGAGGGAGGAGGAGGGGGGAGAAGGATGTGGAAGAGAAGCAAGAGGTTGAGAAGGAGGCAGAGGAGAGCAGGAGGAGGGGGAGCAGAGGGGCGGGGAGGAGGAGGAGGAGGAGGAGGAGGAGGAGGAGGAGGAGGAGGAGGAAGAGGAGGAGGCCAGAGGCTTTCTTGGGACAGCCTGGGGCTCTCTTGAGGCCGTCTTGGGTCGTCCGGGGCTCCTTTTGCGCCGTCTCGGGGCACTTTGGAATGCCTCCTGGGCAACTTGGGGCTCTCATGGGTTGTCTTGGGGCAATATTGGGGGCCTCTTGGGCCGTCTTGGAGGCGTCTTGGGCCGTCTTGGGGCCCCCTTTGGCTGTTAGGGGGCCCTCTTGGGGGCCGTTTGGGCCATCTCGGGGCGATCTTAGGGGCCTCTTCGGCCGTCTTGGCGCGTCGGGAAGCGGAAGAGGCAAGAACGCCAAAATCCTTTAACAATGTATGGGGAATCCATGAATGCTGCCTCTTGGGGCTTTCGTGGGAAAGCTCCTGGGGGCCTCTTGGGGCGCGTTGCAGGCCTGTTGGGCCGTCTGGAGGCCGTCAAGGCGTCTTGGACAGATCGTTCGGCGATTCGGGGTTCTCTTGGACTGTCTTCGGGGCCTTTTGGGGGACTTTTGGCCCGTCTTGGGGCTTTTTGGGTCTCCGGGACTTCCCGGGGGGGCGTCGTTTTGACCTGCCCCCCCCTGGGACCACCCAGCACCCCCCCCCGCGACCCCCCCCCGGGGACCCCCCCTCCCCCCTGGCGGGGGATGGATCGAAGGGAAGGGGCTTTCCTTCGATTCAATTTCGACGTTGTTCAACTTCGTTCTGGTTGGCGCGCTGAGGAAGTCTCTGGGAAATGGGGGAGTTTCGACGAGCCCAGAGAAAGGGGGAGGCAGGGAAAGGGGACGACAGAGACGACGACCAACGAATGACGGAGATGACGACTTGAACAGACAAGCCCCTCACACACGCCGACAAGGTCGGCGAATTCAGTGTTGAGCTGTATCCCGGCATGTGAGTGTGTCGGGCGAGTCGAATGTATATGGGTGGTGCGGCCACGGCGTGGCACACATCGGTTTTGCAAAGCGGACGCGAGAGGGTAAACAACGACAGTATGTACTTAGTGACCTGTTGTTTCGAACAGCTGTGTTGGCCTGAGGCGTGTTTGAAGAGGTACATCAAAGCGAGGCGACTGCCGCGCAAATGGTTTCTGTGGTCCAGGCAGGGCCGATACCAGTTAGTGGTCGTGTTGTTGTTTATTGTTTTGCCCAAGTGCGCGGGCCTTCGTTCCCCCTTCTCCCCCGTTGAGTAGATCTTGGCTATTTTGGGGCCTGCTCCGAGCAGTGCGGAGTCCCTCTTTCGCAGGACGCGCTGTTGCCAACAGTCGCCATAAGCAGAGCTCCGGAACCAGACCCCCGCTCCCTTCTTTAAACGCCCACTGTCGAAACGCCGAATAAGAAAACGCTCGCCGATGCAGGCCTTGGAGAGCAAAGGTTCGAGCGTGTAGCCCTACAGATGATGATACACCAGCGCGTGCTCGCCCGCTCCAGCCAAACAAGGTGCCTAGGAAACGACCGCCGGCATCGATGCGACGATTCACGCGGGACCTACTATTCCGAATCTGGGCGCGGACGTCGCCGAATATATCTCCACGCGAAAACGGGGAGACAGTTGGACGAATGCTGCCTTCGATGCTTAATGGTTTGCGAGCTGATGAACACAGGCGCTCGCATACATGGAGCATGGCGTATCAAGACTTGTACACATACATGCAAGGACCGTTTTGTCTGATCGGGTCAATTCCGATATTCTTTGTGGTATAATGGTGTTTGATTATGCTTGGCAGGATCACGGTTTGGGCGAAGCCTGAAATGGATGCTAGTGAACACGCGTGGCAGGTAGAGAGTCTGCCGACTTTAGTATTGCAGCCTTTGGTTTTTGCCTCCGGGCATTTGCGCAGGAAGTTTGTTCGGAGCAGTGTGTCGACGGAGTTTCGATGTTGGGTTTGTGTTTGTAGCTTTTCCTGCCAGTCGTGGTTGAAGTTCCGTTGTCGTATTTCGCGCAGCTTGCTCGGACAGCAGTTGCTGCGTTCAGCGATTAATTTGGACTGCCGTTCTCTGTCAGGCGGCGGTTTCACTAACAAGTGCAAGTCGGACAAGGACCTGTGGCGCCTTCTTGGGCTTCCGAAGCGGCTTGCAACAATCGGCGGCCACGTGATCGATCTGGAACTGTTCATGATCTAGCGCGGGTTTGGGATGAAGCGCGCGCCGATACCTCGGGGAGTGCCCCTCCGCTACGCTGCTCATGGGGTGCATGGCGAACATGGTCGTGGCCTCGTTCTCCCAATGCCAGTTTGGCACTGCAATCTCGCGCCGCATCTTGGTCGAGCGAGGATGGAATGCGAGGACGCGCGAATATCACGCGCATATTCAACGACCAGATGGGCCCAGGCGGGTGACATGGCAACGCGATACATTCTGAGCACGATTCCACACCCTGGCCTCGCCACAGCGCAGGATGCCAAGCCCGAGCGCGCGCGCTGGAGAATGACAGCGGGCAGTTTTGCATTGCACTGGGCGAGGCTGTTTAGCGACCGTAAGCGCGGGGCCTTTTGTGGACATGGTGCTGGAAGTAGCCAACGCGTTGACTTGCGTCGAGCTGAAGGGCTTCGCACTGAATTTTCAAGTTCGGCGGTTGTCGAGCATTTTCGTCGCCGCGAATGTGAAGTATGTTCGACCTCGCTTCTCTTTTCTCAGTTGCGCCAGACCTGGGCATACTCGTTGACGCAAGGCCGATAGCTTCTTCCAGTGAACGCACATCAGCGAGCAGCGCCTCGCTCCCCGTGCACACGGAGCGCAAGTGAAGCGGTTCGGTGGCGGGTTCGACGCTCCCTGTTCGGGGGGTGTTGCCCCGGTCTTTTCCGCGTGGAAGAGCTCGGCGCCGCGCCCGCCAGTCGCGCGCGCCGCGCCCCCGAGCCCCCTTGGAGCGCGCTTGCGACGGACGCCGGGCGGCACTTCGAAATCGCGCAAGTTTCTCAGGCAGACGGCGCCCTGAATGCAGTCATGATTCGCGCAGGCGCAGCGGCGTTACGTCGCCGCAGTCGCCATGATTCGCGCAGGCGCAGCGGCCAACTGAGCGAGCGCCGGCGGCAACCCGGCGACGGCCGTCGCGCCGCGCGCGGAGTTGCACCCAGCTGCCAACCGCGCCGGCCCCGATGTTGGAGTAGACAATGCGTGCACTGACCGACGCGACGCGCGCAGAGCCCCCGCGCCCCCCCCCCCCCCCCCCCCCCCCCGCCCCCCCCCCCCCCCCCCCCCCGCCGCAGCGCGTTCTTTCCTTGAGGCCGTTTTGCGGCTCAACTAGTTAGTCTTTGAAGCCCCAGGGAAATGTCGGATGAGGTTATGTCGGCGCGAGGGGGCATTTCCGAGCGCGGGGAGGGGCGCGGGTCTCGGAGAGCGCCGGATCTGAAGCGGGCAAGGCGGGGGCCGATCGACGCGCGCGAAGTTCCCGTGCCCCGCTGCCGCAGAGCGCTTTCTTTATGGAGCCGTTCGTGACTCTTGTTGTTCTTGGGGCCGGGCGACCTTGCGCCGCGTCCGGGAATCAGGCCCTCCGGCCACAACCGCCGGGCGAGGCCCAGCCTGCGCCCGCGCAGGCGATGCCCAGTGGGCCCTGTGGGGCCACCGCGTTCTGGGCGGGCCGCGGGGCACTGCGTTGGACGCGGAAGTAGCGCGCCCTCGTTGACCGCGACATCGCGCCAGTCGGCGGCGCGCAAGGTGCCGTGAGAAACCAGGCAGGCGGATCGCATGCGCAAAATGCCCCCCGCCCCCCCCAGCGCCCCTCGGGGGCGGGGGCGGCAATCTGCCGGCGCCGCCGCCAGCCAGCGCCCCAGGAAGCACGGCAGCCGTGGCCGGATAAAAGGCGAGCGCGCAGGGTTGCCAGTCGGGCCTCCGGACTGGGCTCTCGAGGCATAGCCTCGCGACGAACATTTGCACGCAGCATGGGCGCGCGGAGCCCGGCATTGAGGCCAGCGGGCGACCGCGAGACGACGAGCCACGGCCCGCGGCGTCCGGGAGGGCCCGACAGCACGCAGGGCTGCCGGCATTGCCGCCAGGTTGCGCCCTTAAAACAACTGCCTCGCGACGGGGGCGCGCGCGCGCGCAATCCGCCAGCGCCGGCCAGCGAGCACCGCCGCAATCCAATGCCCGAGATGATTCAACGCACGGTGGCCAGAGACGCGCGTGAGAGGGCAGGACAGCCAGGCTCGCCGCCGGGCTGCTCACCCTGGACCACTGCCCCGCGACGGGGGCAAGCGCGCGCGGGCGTGAATCCACGACGATTGGCGCAGCCGCCAAC